>JAODUH010000013.1:1737633-1784375 GCA_027564835.1 Typhlichthys subterraneus | reverse complement strand
AGCTATGACACGGTTTAGCGCGCCTAACAAGGAGGTGTGAATGGAATTGGGGGGAAATTTATGTTGGAACAAAAATAACAAGTTCGAAACGTGTTTGAGATGATTTCTTGCTGTCATACGTGTGTGTGTGTGTGTGTACGTTTGCGTGCCTTTGTCTACGTGCGTGTATTCTTGTGTGTGTGTGTGAGTGGAACGGAGGTATTAACATGCTGTTATATTCCTGCCTTCTTTGCCTCGGTATGGGCGACCCATACAGAGGTGTAATTTGACAAGTGTGCAATACAGGCTATATAGACTAGAGACACTTGAGGCAGAGCGTGAGATGGGGCCGTTGTGTGTTAACATCTTTATGGTCAAATGGTCAGCGTCCATCATTGATGGAGCAGAGTGTGTACGATCAATACAACCGTGTCACAGTACAGTATACTGTAAATCTTGTTCTGCACGCACACAACATAGGTTAATTTAGTTGTGCTTCAGCTTGAAGCACAAGATATTGTCTTTAAAGAAATTCACTTTTCAAATATGTTTTACTACTGTAAAAAAAAAATATATATATATATATATATATTTGCATGCCAAAATTCATTTAAATACTGTATATTGTAAACCTAACCTGACGATTAAAAGAAATACTTGGCAGGTGATTGGAACTTGTGAACGGGAAGAGACTCTTGCAGTAGAACATTTTTGAAAACATATTATTTTTCATTGAGAAAAGCCTTTGTTCCTCTAACACATTCTAATAAAACTGATGCTATATTGCATTATCTACTACATTAACCTCTGTATGACCTGCCATTGCGTTTTTTTTAGTTCTTTTCAAGTCGCCTAAACCACGGCTGTAGCTAACAGCAACAAGTACAACTCTGATTGGCCACACACTTTATTTAAACACAATGATTTCCAAGCTCTCCAGTCTGATTCTAAAGGCAAAGTCAAACTGAAGCTCGCAAGATCAGGATGGTCTCGTGAGGCTATGGTAAACCCAGAACCAAAGAACAAAATAAATACATTTTGTCATTGTAGTTAATCTGACTCCTATAGTGTAGAAAGTTTTAACATTTACATATACTGTTAGTCTTATAACCCTGGATTGTGTATTTTGATTCAGGATCATTTCCCCAAAAAATGAATTATGTGATAATGTATCACAATGCTAACAGTAGCCTATATAGAGCTCAGTTTGTCATCGCCAATTAATGGCTGGCCAGACACTGTATTATTTCTAGCTATGGGAGACATAGGCTATTGACAATATCCCAAGTGATGTGGCTATTCCTGTTTAAACAGACTATAGTTTGCCACAGAATTGCAATATTAACATGATAAATTGAAACATGTTGCCTTTGCTTCTTCAGAATGATTTAGGCTCACATCATCTCAGATAAAGTACTGTAACTGTAACATACTGCAGAAAGCTACCAGCCACAGAACAGCTGGTTTATGTAGTTAATTCATCTCACAATTTACTCGTCTGCATTCTTGAACACAATACAGCTGTTTGTTTTGATAGAAGATTCCCAAACTGGCTGAATTTATGGAAAAAAAATAAGAAAAAAATATATACTTTGGAAAAGATGATGTGTCACTTGAAAATGTGTCCCTGACAGTTGCAGAACACCCCCCGCAAGAATTTTGAAAGAGGGGAAACTTGACAGTTTTGTGACTGTCTCCATGGAAACGGCGAAAGGGTCTCATTAGGGTAGTACCATAAAAATCTGTTTGGAGGAACAAAAACCTTAACAGAAAAGCTGAGACAGGCATGGTTTCATAAGTACCTGAGCAACACAAATCCAAAAGAATGATATTTTTGTTTGAAAATCAGATAAAAGTCAAGCATCAGAGGACAACAATTTCTGTTTGGTTTAAACATATTTGCAGAACTAGTGATAATGTCTCTCAACACAACACAGGCAGTAGTTATTGGGTGAAATTATTTTAATAGATACTCCCTATACTCCCTATTTACATATAATGTAGTGCAGTTAGCATCTCTTGTATGTACATGCTGACAGTATTATATCTCAGTATTTGATCACCTATATTTGCAGCATTTTTACATTCACGTACCGAAGTAAATATCTATCTCACATATTTTCTTTCCAATATGCTCAATTAAATATGTGTCCTGTCTTGCATGTAGTATTGTGGGTTTTGTCCTGTGAAAAATAACTACATTTCTAAATTTGAAGAATTTGGCATTACTGTATCTGATACATACACAATGTTGTTCTTCATCTTATTTTTTTTAAATAAAATTGAAGTTCAGACAATAAGTAAATGGATGTCTATTTCGTTTTAGCTACTAATATTATTTTGTATTACGTTTCAGTCTTAAATGCAATGTTGTTCAAATGCCATTGTTTATATGCATTTAATTTTAGCAAACTCACAAATACATTTATACATTTTTGGAGTGAACATTGCTAAATAATTAACTAATATTCAACTTGCATATTTCTTGTTTATCTCCATGAAATGCCTACAGGATGTGGCATAATGTAAAATAATGACAAAGCTTTGCC
This sequence comes from Typhlichthys subterraneus, assembly GCA_027564835.1. Classification (NCBI taxonomy): domain Eukaryota; kingdom Metazoa; phylum Chordata; class Actinopteri; order Percopsiformes; family Amblyopsidae; genus Typhlichthys; species Typhlichthys subterraneus. The sequence goes on along the minus strand of JAODUH010000013.1, from coordinate 1,781,847 downwards.
AGAGGAGGATATGCTGGGCCACACAGAACAGCTTAGACTGAACATTAGTTATTAATATTTCACAGTCATTTTATCAGGAATCAGGGAGAACTTTTCATCCAATATTTCAGTGCAGCAGATGGTCTTAATGAGTTGACACTGAGGTAATATATTAGATGCTTTTTGCTTGTGTGCTCTGATAGGCTCTTTATAGGCATTACAAAAAGTCCATTCACAACATAAAAATGAATTATTTAAGTGTGTGACTCTTGATGTCTTATTTGTAACAGGAAAATACTTTATCTCAGAGTATCACATTTGTTTTTTTGGGAGCAGAGATTAACACAGAACATTAACTTGCCTTCTGTCTTTTTGAAAGTATTGTCTTGCATGCAAATGATCACTGTGCATTTAGAATTGGTACCATTATTTAGCTGTTAAGTTGTTAGTATTAATAACAATGGAAACATTTATTACCTCTATTATGTTTATCACTTAACATAATATTATGATTATGATTATCAATGATATGTCTGACTACACAGATTATTTTTTTGTTTGTTTTTATTTTTAATGAGCACACATTCATAAGCGCTCATTAAAGACTAGATACATCTTTCATCTTCGTTACTCTAATATTTATTATTAATGTCATTAATGTTAAATGTGGAAGATTGAAAACGCTTGCATTTTTATATCCGGCACAGGAAGCTTACAGATGCTAAGGACAGAGCTGGCAAAGGACCGTGGAGTGCCTCGTGGAAAGATGGGAATTAAGAACAAACACTCAGGAAGAGAGAAATGTATTTATGGGAGCTGCCGGAATGAGAAGAAGGAAATATGACAGCAATACCTGCGGACAGTGTTAATAGTAGGGGATTTTTCCCAAGACAGAGACACTACTAAAACAAAACAGAGGAATCATTTGAGCATCAAACGTCAAAACGCACTGTGAAGGAAAGGGCTACGGCTTTGTTGATGTGAGCGGTGTTCGCCACTTTGTTAATATTGCTATTTACGGAGCCAGGTCTCTGTAGAAGTATCGTATTATTCTTTCAACATGCACAGAGAATGGTAATATAGCAAAATGTGGGGAGATATTTGATGAATTTAACATTAGCTTACAATTAGCTTGCAATAGCTGACTCTACCTTTAATTACAGTGAACACATATAGTATTTTTGCTACACTGTAGCTTAATTACACTCACCACCCACACCTGAGCCCAGGTATAACAGAGGAAGCAGTGTGTGTGTGTGTGTGTGTGTGTGTGCGTGTATGCGTGTGCGTGTGTGCGTCTGTGTGGGTCTTTGTCCGCGGTACTGTATGTGTGCATATGTGACTGCAGGTTTATATGAGTCTACCCCACACAGTATATGTGTGTGGGCGCTTTTCAGATTGTGTGTGCAAAGGCATACCTGTTCCTAGAATATCATTATTTCAGGGAGCCCCAGATCGTGCTATAACTTTTGGCAGTTATTCACCCATCTGAGAGGGACGAGCGAATTCTGAGCAAGGAGACAGGGTTGCGGGTGAAGATGAAACAGGGAAGAGGACTGCACAGCAACAGCAGGGCCCAGGATATTGTTCTCCACACTAGCGAGAACAATATCCCAAATTGGCAACAGCCTCCTGTCAGTTCAATGTCGTCTGACGTGACCTTCGCCCCTGTGTGTTGGCCCCGACGCCACGCACTATAAGGGGAGCATGGGAAGACTCTTTCTCAACCCGATCCCAGCCTCAGCCTCTCTTGAGGATACACGACAAAGTGCATTGAGCAGCCTGCAAAACATCTCGCCTTCCAGAGCCAAATTCCCCTGCCTGCCAGCGCTCGCCAAAATCAACTCCCTCAATACCAAATCCACCGTCTCTTCCAGACTGTTTACAATCTGCTGAGAGGCAGACAAAATATTTACTAATCTTCACAGCTGAACTGTACAGGGTGGAAAGTACAGTGTGAGGCTTGACAGCAAATTAGTGGACTTCTGCGACACGGCTTGACATGTCCTCTGCTTTTTTTTTTCCTCAAATTTTTGTAATTTTTTTATTGTCATCAATGTTTGAATTATTCAGTGCCACCATTTGCATAAAAGCAGCTATTTTATATTTACTTCCACTTGTGTTGACTGCGTAAGCTGTTCACCATGTATATTGTACCACCAATGTCCCTGTCATGGGGAAAGAGACTCGGAACCACGGAAATTAGTGCACAGGAAAATTTGCGTAAAGTTGCTTTATTACACTTCCGTATTCGTGACAAGACATGCATAGCACCTGACCTGTCTTGATGCCTTGAGGAAAACAAAACCCAACATTATTCGATTATCAACAGATAATGTGGATTCTAATATCATTTCCCAAAATGCACTGTAGCACATGACTAACTAAACGTGTTTTTGCTAATGCCCAGCCTCATTTGTCACTATTAGTTGTCATGTGAGAGATCCCTCATTGCAGTCCTGGAGGTCTAATTTGTTGCCTTGCTGAGGGAGCGAGGCTTAGCAAGCTGCGATGATGAAAGCCCTCTGTGTTTGAAATTAAAACCCTAGCAGAGTAGTTGCTCTCTATGAGCTGCTATGCACTGGCACTGTTAGTTTATTAACATGATGTTTGTTTAATATCATGTTGATGATTTCAGGGGATTTAAATACCATGTACAATGTCTGAAATGTATGAATAAAGCACATTGTGTGAAATAATAAAAATACCATGTGCAATGTCTTTAATGTTTAAAAATAATGAGGTTGAGATTGTGTATATTGAGCATTTGTGTGTTTGTGTGATGTCAGTCTGGGTGTTGGTCCTCAGCCCCCAGCCAGCTGTAAACTTTGACCCCTCCCTCATCTTTGATCCTCTGTCAAAGCATCTCTCCCCCCACCGCGTGGCTCTGTGGCTTCAACGCAAACTTTCTCACTCCCGATTTGTGTCTGGAGTCGCTCTGCTTGCCACTCTGACGATCTGTTTGAGCTCCCTAGTTAAGCCTTGGTGCCCTTGGAGAATGGACTCCTCAAAACCTTCTCCTCTTTGCCAAGACCTCGCCAACTTCTTTCAACTCCAGGGTTTTGTGCACGCTGTTATTTCTGGCCTTACAAAAGAAGCCTGTGGTCGTGATTTCTCTAAAAGGGTCAATGATATGTTGTGTCTGGAGAGTCTTCGTATATTGATAAACCATAATTATGACCAACGTGGCTGTTGATGCTTTTTGATTCAACTAACAGCCAATAATTCTGAATGATTGCTCAGCATGCCGACAGTAGGCTATGCATTGTGCAGGGAGAAAATGTAACATTTAAAGCATGTCTGTGTTATTTATGCTCTGTGCTCAAAGCGTGTTCCTCATTCATCACACATGCAGCATTGTCATTACCCTTTCTTCCACTATGACATGTTGCTGAGGTTCATATTATTCATGACAGGATGAAGGGGACATTCTGCTCGACAGACTGCTACAGTTTGCAATAGAAACTCTGGTAGACAAAGGCCAAGAGATATCAACTTACATTCGATCTATTATTAATAACATGCAGATACAGTACGTGGTTTTGTTTGTTTTCACAGAGAAATATGCATGAATAAACATAAAAGAAAAACTAACAGGGTACAGCTCGGCATCTAGTGGAAACCAATCTAACCTGCTTTTGTTAGGGTAGATTCCTGGGTCGATTCCTGGGTCGTGGCAGATGTATATTTTTGTATTTGTTTTATTTTATTTACAATGTTTTTGTAAACTGTAGATTGTATGCTGACATTATTTATAATGTTGATATTGTATTTGTTAGAGATGGATATAGACAGTTCTTACAAAAAAGGGTCTACAATATGTTACAATTTCAGTACACACTGTAATATAAGTAATACAGAAAAATATATGATATATTGTATTTCATTTGTGAGTGACACCAGATTAAATTTAAAGCATTTCTCTGTTTAAAAAAAAAAGTTTAATAAGATGGTACAGTAAATCTATTTGTACAGTAACCTACCTAAAATTATCTGAAACCATACAATGCACTGTTTTTTTACAATGCCTGTAGATACTGCATATTACCCATAATACATTATAGTAGATGTTACTACAACAGTATAAGTTTGACAAGCTACACTACATTAATTTTTGCAACTACAGCCAAAGAAGTGACAAGGCTAAACTGATTTTAAAGGTGAAGTCAGAGATTGTAAACTAATACACTTTTTTTATCTCTTCATGGTCCACTAGGTGTCTGTTTTATGTGCACGCTGAAAAACAAATACTAGTGTTGCTACAGTACACAGTCATGGCTTTGTTAAAGGAAACACAAATAAGGTAGTGCACACTGCACCACACAACAATATGCAAGCCTGGGCAATGCATGTCCAATTTGAGGGGTGGATCTTCTGAGGGAGCATCCAAAAGCATTGAAAGGAGAGGTATTCTTGCTTTTATCAAGTTTAAAAATTAACAATGTTTCTCCAGCCTGGTTGATTCTACCTTTAAGAGCTTTTAAAACCATAGCATGCAGTTAACTCTGGTAACCATATGGGGTCGCCAATTTACAATGACAACTTTAAGGTTCATCGGGGGTTTTTATGCTCAAACATGAAGATGATCCAATAAATAATTTTTAGTTCAAATTAAAGCATCTATTGTCACTCAATCTGCAGTTTGGATGCCAATGACATCAACACAGGTTGTAAAACGTACAAATCATTAAAGGGTATGTAAACCACTAGATCTCACCTTTCTCCTGAGTAAGGATGTTAACTCAGCGGTGACTTTCACATAAAACGTCTCACCCTTTCTCTGTGTATACTTGGACAGTGTGTTTACACACTGCTCCCACACTGAGCTGTCGGTATCTTATCGAATAATATTCCATCTCCCGAGGACTGGCGTGGGGTTTGCTATCTTCCTCTGAACTTAGCTTTTAGAAGGAAGGGCTGGAGGAGGCTGAATATGATTTACAGTGTGCTCGGTATTGCTGTAGGTCCCCAGTTTTAGCTTTAATGCTGCCTTTTCTTCCTTCCATATTAACAGGTATTGAACATGGATGCTATAGCATAGACTTCACTGTATAGTAACGCTTGCAATTTCAATCTACTTTGCATTTTTCAATAAAAAGTTTTTACCAGAATGAGCATTGTAACTTTTCCGCCCCCCGTCACGGGGGAGCCGTTGTTTTGTGAGTAAGGCTGACACAATACAAAGATTATTTTGCGATATATTGCATGCGGCGTGGATACACTTGAGCACTGTAATGTAAACAGAACATGCAGCTTAACACTGTCAGTCACCTCTGAAATGTACTCAGATGAAACCGGGCCTGGTGGTGGAGATTAAACATGGAGGTGTCAGTGCTCCTAAGTCTGTGACACATGTCTTGTTGGGCCCCTCTCTCTCTCTCTCTCTCTCTCTCTCTCTCTCTCTCTCTCTCTCTCTCTCTCTCTCTCTGTGTGTGTGTGTGCAGAAGAACATGGTCTGTTTCTATGCGCTTCAGAGGGTCTTGTTCTCCCCTGCGCCCTAACAATGCAGCATTTCAGCATACCAAAAACTGAAACTGGGGGCGGGTTTGTGTGCGTGCGTGTGTGTGTGTGTGTGTGTGTGTGTGTGTTGGGTTGGGGGCGGGGGGGAGGGATGAGAGGGTCCTCGCCTCTATTTTCAGTGTTCTGCTACAGCCAACCAGGTGTGACTAGATGTCAAGGAACAGTCTCACTAAAGCCACAATTCCTCTTCTGGCTTCCTGACTCAGTGGTGTCCACTGGTGCCTGTGAATTTACATCTACATGTACAGCTACCTACAGTACAGTATACTGTACTCTATATGGGCTATACTGCCAGTGTATATCCATCTCCATTTGAACACAGAATAGGGTGATAAGGGGAAGGAATGGAGAAATGATGAAGTCAGAACAGGGAGAGTGTGGGCGTGACAGTGAAGGTTAGCAGATATTTCTTTTTTTTTTCTTTTTTTTTTGCCGTTTGAGAGGGAAAAAATAGGTTTAACACAGCTGAGGAATATTGGTTAGCTTCTCTAGCGGTGTTATCCAGAGTTTACTGGCTACTAGTCAAATCAATTGAAAGTATCTTGAATGAGAGTATTTAAGATGTAATGACATATTAAGATAAGATAAACTAAGCTAAAGATAAGACACGATGTGATGCGATACAATACGAAAAGAAAATCGCCATAATTTGTGCAGTTGTTGGAGCAGCAACTATAAAGAACTAGAGAATGTAATAAAACCTACCTTAGCTAAACTATAGTATGGTGGATATAGCTATGCATAAAATACAAACTAAAGAGAACAGATACATTATAGTGATAGATTAATACTCTGTTTATAATGTGATACAATGTGACACAAATACATCCATAGACGTAGATTATATTGCTAGGGGGGTTTTCACTATGCCGGCTCCTCGGGGACCAATGGCACAGGGTCATATGTTTTTCAGTGGGGCTGTATCCTGCTGACACAGGGACTTAAACCCTCGGCTGCCCACCTTGAGAGAAAGCGGGGGTGAATAGGTGAATAAATAGCTTAATAGGGGGAGAACGAGAGAGAGAGAGAGAGACAGAGAGAGAGAGAGAGAGAGAGAGAGAGAAGCTAGCATGCGGTAGAGGAGAAGGGAAGGACAGGCTAACAGAACAGCATTAGGTTAGATGTGGAGGAGAGGATAGTGATAGGAGGTGTGGAGGGGGGTGTTAGGATGTGATGTGGCCCCGACAGTCATAACAGCAAGGTCTGCATATGGCAGCAGCTGCTAGCGCCCCTCCGCCTCCACCCAGGAAAATATGGCCGGAATATTAATTGCACACTGATTCTGCTTATCGGGTCTTTTGTCCCGCTCACAATGTCCAGAGCGGCCTGTTATGTTAGCTTGAATGCTATCATAGTTAGTCTCGCTTGTAGCGAGAGCCGTAGTGAAATTCAAGGCTGTGCGTTGTGAATAAGATGTCACGGACTAAAGCTTTTTGGTTGGATTTGAAAAGGACATTAATTTGTTCATCCACTGATGCACACATATTTTATTGGCTTGTCCCTGGTGCTGACTTAGTAGGCCTATAAACATATGTAGCCTTTATCACACAAACACCACAATTTAAATCCTTTCTAACTTGTTAAAATTCAAAAACAAAAATACAAGTTCTCAACAATTCATAATTTATAATAAACTTCATTAGAATATACCCACGCCCTGTCACAGCACCCACACAATCTATATATAACATATCATCTCCATTTGTGTCTCGACGCAGGATGTGCTCTGTCGCTCGCGCTGTATTTATCCCGAACGTCTAGCTAATTTGAAGTAAACTCTGCGAGTGGCTGAGTCGTTGTTTTGTAACCCTGTTTGTGTTGGATGAGCGCACCGTGACTCTCTCGGGAGCGGCCTACAGGCATCCTACAGATCTGACATGCAGCGCCACATGCTCACGCACGCTTATGCGAACGCACACACGCACGCACACAGGCAAAGAGAGCGAGGAAGAAAGGGGAAGGAAAGATGGAAGAAAAAAATACAGTTCCCCAAGAATCCTGAATACATTACAGAGAAATAAAAAACTAACTTTCTGAAGTATATCTTTTTTCCCTCTAAAGTTCGGGTCAAAATAAGGAAAGATGAAACACCCAGAAGCACGGCAAAAAAAAGAAAGAAAAAGAAAGTACACGGTTTCTGAGATGGTAAATTTACTCCCACTGTATTTTAAACCAGTCCCACATCCCTCTGCTGGATACATAATTCCAAGAAGAAAGTTATATCAAAAATAGAAAAAAAATTATATAAAATAAGAAAGAAAAGTATAGTAGCATTTTGTGACATTCATGCAAAAATTTTCAGTGTCAACATGGGGATGTCCTTGCCTGATCAGGAATTATTCAAATATTCAGTACCTCTGTGGATGTGTGCTCAAGGGGCAGAGAAGTTTGGACACTCTCCGCCACACACACACACACACACACACACACTGCTGAAATAGCCTTGCGCTCAGCAGGCCCACTCAGATGACAGAAGGAGGCGAAATGTCAAAAGGAAGATAGAAAAAGATGTGTTGGGCTTGGCGTGAGAGTGTGGGTGGGGGGTGGATGGATGGGGGCGGCTGGTTAGGGACCCTGGGGAAACGGCTCAGATGGATGACGGCAGGGAGTCCAGTGACTAGAGCTGGGGACACACTGTTGATCTGCACAAATTACACTGGCGTGTGTGTGGAATATAGATGAAAACAGAGGCACCACATGTAGAGCCATGAAAACAACACATGCATATAATTAAACAGAATACAGCTAATTCGCTTAACAAATTGAGCATACACGTGCATTTGTTCATGTGTGTGTGTGTGGGGGGGGAGGTGGGATGAAGGAACTGCATGTCGGCAAGATGGACGTCTCTAGTCTCCACTACTTCGTCTCCTCGTCTCAATGTGTCGAAGGTCACCCAACCTTCCCCTTCCGCTCGGCTGCCTTCCCTCTTCAGGTAGCTGTAATTAAAACCACAGGTGGTGCTCGTAACAATGCCTGGCTGCTCCCAGCATGCAACAGGCACCATCTGGTTCAGAGGAGGGCCATTTTTCTCTCTAAAACAGCCAAAGCTTCAAACATCAAAGGCCTGGCTCTTTGGATGGGACCTCAGCGTGGTCTGTGGCGAGGGCGGGGAATAATAACCACAGTCTGTCGAATCTTTCCGCAACGCAAAGCGTGAAATAGAAGAGAGGGGTCATCTTGTAAGCCACCGGGTCGCTTACCTGTTCTTCCCAGGGGGGAGTCTTCTCCGTGCCTGGCCCTTCTCTCTCTGTATCATGTCCCCCTAAAATGCCCGCCTGCAAACACGTTTGAGAGTATTCTCACGGGAGTCCCCTGCACTGATTGTGTCGGGCTCAGCGTGCCCGTGCGTCGCTGAAGTGCATGTGCTCACCATGGAGGAAATCAGTGGGAACATGCACTGTAGGTCACGGCACATCACGGCGCCTCTAATGTAACGGATGCAATCTCTGTGTGTGTGTGTGTGTGTGTGTGTATGTGTGTGTTTGTTTAAGGCTGTCGTTTTTTTCCGATCGGAGTGTAATGCTATAATCTAAATTCCCGACTTGCTCTGCATGTACAGTATGAAATCACTTGAAGCAATGTGTTTACTGCATATCACTAAATACATTACAAATATGAATACTGTTTTAGCTGGATTACATTGGATCAAAGATCGCTTATAGATAAAAAATGCATGTTATACCCTTTTGTGAATTTCACATGGTGTTTTTGTAAGGGAATATGTATTGCAAAATCTAAATAAACACGGGTGCTTGTGGCAGTGGAACATATAATAAAATATATATACTGTAAGCAAGGAAACAGTGAAAGGGAGAATTTTAAAGTGACAGAATGCAAATGTACCTGGGTCAAATTTCGCACAGTTTATGTAGAATAATTGTTGTGTTATGAGACATGTTGACAGACTCATTCTTCAAAACCAGCCGGTCTCTTCACCAAGAAGCACACCCACAAGTCTCTTGAGATCAGATCTGAAATCAGTGCTGAATTATTACAGCTAATTTGAGATCAACCAGAAGATGGGGTGCAGATTTACCTGGGGCGTTGGCAGCATGCAAACGTCTGCCTCTACTCACTCCAGTATGCCCGGTGCAGGCATACACTTCCCGGGTGAGAAGATTCACTTAAAATTTTCCTCTCTGAGGAACAATGAAGACCGCAAACAGCATGTTTAAATATAAGCTAGCATGAAATACCACTGTTGGCTTATAGGTTGCATGCTCTTCCTGCTTAACGTCTTTTCAGGGGATGTGACACATTGTTTTAGCCGTTGAAACTTGTGTTTACATGTTGGTTGTTTTTAATGTACCGAGCGGTACCAGGGGCTGTAGAGCAACAGGTGTGAGAGAGTGTGCGTGTGTGTGTGCATGCGTGTGCATGCGTGTGTCTGTGCACACAGCCATGTCGCAAGCATCTGTTGAATAGGGTCTACTGAAGGTGGCTTTAGAACAGTCTCATACAGTAATATGTAAGGAAGCGATGGTGCATTATAACAGCTGGTTCCCAAATGTTTTGACCCATGTAGGCATTAAAACAACATCTGTTTTTGTATGCACACTCTAAGATAAACAAACCCGATTAACAAGATTCTTTCAAATTCTCACGGCCTGGTGCTAGAGCCAGCATCAGAACATCTAACTGTACCAAGTTGCACTGTTGCCAACTTGTTTCCAATGAAAGTAGCTAGCACTAGCTTCAAAAGTCGCTAGAAGTCGCCATATGACATCATACGCTCATTTGCATATTGATGGCGTCATCGCGTATTAATTTGAATCCTTCTGCCGGCCCCACCACACACACAAGCAAAAGTTACTGACTGACTGAACACGGCACAAGAGGAGAGGGAGAGAATCCGCTGCTGCTGGACTGTGATTACTTTAAGGAGCATATGAGAATACATTACACAATTCAATATTTCTCGCCTTTTCCCTGGTCTGAATAAGTCGCTAAATTTGTTGTATTTAGAAATAAAGTCGCTAAGAGGGTCTGAAAAGTCGCTAAATCTAGCGACAATGTCGCTAAGTTGGCAACACTGCCAAGTTGAAGATGTAGTTGTAGGACAAGCAATGAAATCACAAAGCTGAAAGTGTAACTGCACCCCAGCTCTGAGCCTGACTCCACCCACTACAAAATGTGGCAAGGAGCTAAGTGAGGGGAGGGGCTGAGAAGGGGACCCCCATTAACATTACCGTTAACATTTGAATTTGATGACAAATGAGCGTACTGCTGTACTACTACTACTTTATAAAGCTCAAAGAGAGCATAAATATACAGTATATCAATATATACTGTATATATATTTTTTTTATGTTTTTTCCCTGACAGAAAGTCATTGATTTGATTAGGATTAGGCCATTGGAGTGAACATATCAAAATACTGATGGGTTTTATTATAGTATGTCATAGAATTATAAATGTGGGTTCTAGTTATAAATGAAGATACCTCCAGAAATATACATATATGTGCTTCTATATGTTATTATATCAATAATATATGTATATTCTATTCTGTCTCATTGAGAATATCCATGTCATCCCTGTTCAGAGGGCACCTTTTGCCGCATATGCCAAAATCTAAAATCGATGCATCTGTTTCTTGATCATTGATTGGTCCAATTTGACCTATCTATGGATAGACATGACTCCAAAGAGGAGGGGAATTGTAGTTTTAGAATTTTAGATTACATCTTAGATGGCAATGACATATCATAGAACTACACAGTATCCCGCACATATTGCAGGACGTACGGATTTTTGAATGATGGCTGACCTGGATTGAGCTTTTCATGTTAGTTTCACAATGGAATAATGTTTTTAAGAGATTTTAAATCGAACAAGGGTAAGCTTTCTGAATTAACTAATTAAAGGTAAGGCAAAGTGTGTTGTTTCTAATTCAAAAAACGTAATTCTTATCGGCAAACTTTATAATCTGTTTCAGGCAGACATGTTGCTATGTGCTTTAGAATCACATGAGTGCCCTCTATCAGGCGGTATATACAATGTATGTATTGCTTGACATGAATAAGATCGCTATGTACGTGTGTGTCAACGTGCACAATGTGACATTTGCACACACAAGTGATATGGGTTTTAATCGGTTTCCCTTTGAAATGTGGTTTGATTTGGGCAATGATTGTTAGATTATGTTGATAGCCGAGAGTCTTGGCAATCCAGACGTGTATAATAATAGCAACCCTTCCAGCGAAGAGTGGAGCGGTTGCGGCCACGGCCCCGGCCCCGGGGTCGCTCGGGAGGAAGACGCTTTAGTGTTACTGAATGTATAATGAAAAGCAAGGTACTGCATACACTGTACACCAACACCACTCGGTGATGAAAAACTACTTCATATATAAAATTGTACAGTGCTTCACAAGTTAAAAAATCCAAACATCAAGCATAATTAACAGTGAATAATTAACACGAACAAAAGTGTGTAAACACATGGTCAGGGTTGTTCATTTGTTAGCTGTAATGGATGTCTATTAAAAATCAGCTGTCTTTCCACATGGTAAGTTTTGTTTCACTTAGTGAACTGTTTGAGCGTAAAGAGGCATTGCATCCAGGCCCTCATTAACCTGCCGTTAGGCCCTGGGGCTGAGAGCTCTCATATAGGCCCTCCTCGTCACAAATGTATAATAACCACTTGTATATGCAGTGCAACAGTAAGCAATTTGTTTCTCTCTGAAGACAGCTATTCTAAAAATGTTTTTAAGCACAACAACAAAAGCTGCACATGCTACTAGAAAGCAATGGGTAGGTCTACCGCCACACATGCTAAAATCAGCCAGTATTCGCCTCCCATTTACTTCCATTACATGTGAGCGAAGAGGCGAATAAAATCCTATAGTGATGCAAAATCGCATCTTCACTTCGTCCAGAGTTCAACAAAGGTGAACTTTGACTGCTGAATTCACAGCCTCCAACATATAGCAAGGACGTGCGTGTGCAATTGGCTGTACTTTTCTTTCAGGATGGATTGCGTTGCTAACCATAGAAATGTCTATCCAGACAGTTTAATGATAATTATAAACCCCTACACATTTTCCCGATGAAAAACAACACAGGTGCTAAAGTTATGTCTGACGTTGACCGACAACCTCATACCGACTATGAACTGGAAATCTGAGTTCTGTGTGTGTCACCTCCTGTACTGCCCGTCATTCAGCGCCACAAGACATGAATTTCACATCGGAAGGCAATGGTGCATCGCCTGCCCAGTTTTACATTCACATCTGATCGTAGGCCTGCCCTTAATCGAAGATTGTCTTACCCTTTTAGAAGTGCTATCTGGTCTTTGTGGAAAAAGCCATGATTGTCACTAAAATCCAACTCACTGTGAGTGAGGCCATTTGTGTGACTGGTGGAGGGATTTATTACGGCTCCAGATTAAGTCACCACAGCTCCCATTCACTTATTTACTGTACGCATGTTTTCTCCAGACTTCAGTGGCTGTGCAGAATATCCAACTGACTTTCTTTTCTCCACATTAATCAATTCGGCATTCACAAAACAACAGCTAGTAGCCTATCCTGCGAAGAACCAGGAAGTAATCAAGCTAAACCGTTTATAGTATATTCTTCTCTCAGTTGGGTTATAGAACGGCTTATAGCCTACTTCCCCTCTGCTTCAGAATTAAATTTCAATCGTGTTGGGCCTTTCTCTTGAGGTGTTTATACGGAGCATTTTAGTTTGTGTTGGGCTTTTAACCTTATTCTAATCAGAATAGTAGGGTCCATGTAAATGCAGCTACTTCGATTTAGCCAGCCACTACCTTCTGTTATTAGCTGAATGGGCTACGTCTATGGATGGGCTACCTAGAGTAGATCACGTGACAAAATGATTTATATTCTGATAGATTATTTTTCTGTTGGCTCATGATAGGCCCCTTGTCTTCATACACCCTAGGGCTTTAGCCCAGGTAAGCCTGGGCTTCATTGCAGCCTAATCAATTGCACAGATTACGGTGTTCGGACCTAGGTTATATGGCTTAACTGTAAACTTGCATCATTTACCAACAGCATGTGACACGGTCGCGCAGGTGAAGAGAGAGCGGCCATAAATGTGGATGGTTCGCTGACCTTGATGCTTCTCTTTTGTGAAGCGAGATCCATTCTCTCTCTGGCATTCACAAGGGAGAGGGGGGGGCACACCCAATGACACACAGTCCATTATGGCAGGCGTAGCATAGGGTTTTAACAGAATGCTACGCTTATTGATGAAGCGAGATTCATGTCTCCCCTTTCAGATATGGTAACTCACACTACCAGCAACTCGCACTTCCTTCTCTAGCACAATTCAACCCCCCCCCCTCTCTCTCTCTCTATCCACTTTCTCTCTCGTTTTATCTCATCCCTTTTTTGTATCCTCTTTTCATATCTCCCCGTGCCTCCCTCGGCCTCTCGCTATTTTCCATCTTTCTATGCCCGGCGAGAAGCCGTTGAAGCTAGCAGCTGTAGAATTCTGATCAGCCACTTTGTGGTATAAGGAGGCTCGCTGCCTTTCAGATTAATCAATAGTTCCATTGGCTGCGGTTAACACCTGTAACCTCAGCGTGACGTGGAGGGAAATATCCAGTCCAGCAGTAGAATGGCAAAAGTCTAACTTAGCTGTCTGGTACAGCTGAATACTGCATATTGGCAAAAACAAATGTGTGAGCGAGCTGTTGGACTGTTGTTTTCGTTGCCACGGTGGCCATACAGATGTAGGGAAAGTGAGGTAGCCCACTCTTTGACACTGAGATAGAGGTAAATGAAAAGCTGCTCCTCTATCTAGGTCATTTATAACCCCCAAAGCAAGATCTCCTTCTGTGCCTGTGTGCCTGCATTCGCTGTGCGTTAAGTCTGTGGAACATCAAGGAGAAGAAAACTTCATTGTTTTGTTTCTGTGAGCATGCAAGTCTAACCCTCAGAGTGACCTTTTACATATTTATTACAGAATTTGCCTACATCTTGAATTTCATTGATTGAAATACTCATATATTTATGCACACATGCATGCAATTAAACATTCAATGTTCTGAGTAAATTACAGTAGTTTGTAAGTGCAAACTTACAAAATACATTAAAATACATTAAAATATTTTAAGGTTATTTCATACAGTATTGTATTAACTGTTTTATTTTATGTATAGCACAAGGCCCCATGGCAATTGAAGATAGCATTGGCTGCTAAGGTGCATCCACTCACCTCTCCAGAATCCACCTTGGGACCACAGCCACTGATGCACTCCACTAACAAAAGCTATTTTACCTTCTATCAATAAAAATAATAATATATAAACATTACATTATACTGTATATTAAGTTCTTAAAATATCGTCACTTTGTTGGTTTATACTTCTAGCAATAATTCCCTGGTGTTTTATTGTGTATATTAGATAATGTACAGTATGTATACAACATAACTAGCCTGCTGGCATGCTGTTGTCAGAACAGAATGTTGGTTGCGTACGACAACTGCTGTATGATCTCTTATTCTCTGCTTGTATGATATGTTTTGGATAAAAGCATCTGCTAAATACAGTAGAAAGCCGAAGTCACTTGGGACCTTAGTTTGGAAAAAATATGTATGGTAGTCAACGGCGAGAATAAAATACATTTTAAAGCCCGTTTAAATTTTAGCACGAAGTACACATATTATGTTTGTCTATAAAAGATATGTCAAGAACATCAAGAACGTTGCAGTTTGTTGTGAAACTATAAAGTAATCTTTAGTTTTGTTTGTAACCGGGGTCTGTAGTCTTACTAATTACATATTTTTTCAGTTATAGTTATACACATTTATACAGTTTTCACACTTATACTTAAACAAATGCATGACAAACTGAGACTTTCTTGACTCAAAGAATTTTCTTTTAAGTTGTCAAACATCATATAGTATGTGTGCTTCGTGTCACAAAACAAACAGAATCTAAACATAATTGTATTCTTTCCGTTGACTAGCATACATATTTTTTCCAAACTAAGGTCCCTTAATGTGGAAGTGAGTTTGGCTCTCTATGCTATAAGCATAAATCTACCAATAGGAACCCGTAGACATGTGTATGTGTGTGAGACAACTGTGATATGTTACTGGCATGACCACCAGGGCTGGCGTCCTCTAAATGTCTCCCTGGCCACTGGTTTTGTGTACCCTGTAATTGGAGAGGATGGCTGAAGTCTGTCTACTGTATGTGGCACTCCCTGGATGAACTATCAGATTAAAGATCAGGTTCGCCCCCATCCACATCACCCCTGCTCCCCCACCAACACCCCCTCACACACATGCGCGCGCGCACACAAGCACACATTACTCACTGTTCATGCATAAACACACACTTACACTTTCACACATACAGACACACTTGCACATGCAGGGGGAAAAAAGACCGAAACTCACATGCACACACACTCACTAAAACCAAAATAGTCAAACACACGCTAACACCAGAGGTGTTTAACATCCTTTAGTTTCCATGCACGATGAAGAGCTCTGTTGGTGGGTAAGTTATTTAAATGAAGCTTGACTATGATGGAAGACTTAAGATAATTAGCATTATTACTGAGCGTACCGTTACAGTCACAGTACTGTATTTCCCGATACCTCCCCTTACCATATATTATAAATTGTATGCACCATATGAGTGGAAACTTGGGAGTGAATATTTCCAATGTACCTGCATTAGTAGCAATAAGGTATGCATATTGTTGTTTTTAGATGTCTGGTGAAAAAGTGATCGGCAATACGCACTTGTTTTGTATTTTCACATACGGATTTGACAATGGCACAATTATAACACCGGAGGAAGTAATCGAGGCAGCTTTTCCAGCCCATACAGGTGCTGGATGGCACAGTAGCTAAGCATAAAAATACATTTTGGTACCTGACAGTTGAAAATAAAAATGGGAACAGTCCTTGATGTTGAGGAAGCCAGATCAAAGATTCAAGTCACTTTTAGTATTTTTCTGAGAAATACATTTCTTAACTACAGTTTTTGTGTTTTTTTTTACTTTGCACCTAACCTGAGAATATACTGTAACCTCAATTACACTGACAGCAGTGTTCTGTTCATAGTTCTGTAATTGTTTCCTTTTAGTGTAGGTATCTAAAAATTAAATGCATTTGCGTGTCAACTATGAAAAATGTGTTCTATTAAAGTTGTGAAGTCTCCCTAATCTTTCTGCTTAAAACTGTCTGCAGTGGTCGATAAGATTTCTCGTGTAAACATTAACAATTCATATCGGGTGAATTGACGTTAGTTTAGAATCTCTCCGACAGACAGTGAATTGATTCTGTAAAGTTTGATTATATCCTCAACAGAGAAACGTTGCAACATTTACATATCTCCCTCATTAGCCATCCCTCATCTTTACCCAAACCTTGAGAATTAATGATAGCATTCGGCTGCCAACTAAATCTCATCGATTTATACTGTATTCCTTTCCCTGAAATTATATGAATTATATAACTCAAGTGTAATTCAGGTCCAAACACCCAACTCTAGCTAGGTGTTGATTCACAAAACAGAGTAAGACGGGACATTATCACGTGATCAATACTGTTGGTTGAGCCTGAATGGTTTTGTTTCTGCCACCGGTATCCCACAAATGTGTGCTCGTGGTCAATTCAGGATCTCTGGAATGATAAGTGTTGGGGATGATGAAAGAATGTTTATGTTTCAAGGTACTATGCAGTCAATTATATAACTCAAGGTATTATACAATTTTGCACGACCAAATGTGTTAGCGAAGTGCTGTACACTCATGTTTAATTGCATTTCTTCCCTTCATCCTATGTTCAAATGTTTTTAACTGTAAAGCACGTTGAGTTGCACATTGTGTATGAAAGGTGCTATACAAATAAAGTTTATTATTATTATTATTATGTGATTGATAGAGGCAGGAATCACTTTCTTGCATCTGATTGGTTCAGATACAAGAGAATGGAGAACAGGTGTTTCTTAGGGTTTTTGATTTGATGATTTGATGATAGTATTTGTATTGGAATAGTTGGCCTGATTAATAAAGATTTAACAAAACGGAAAGGCTACAGTGCTTGTCAAATATGAATATTCTGATTTACTTTTGATGTTGTTTATTAAAAACAGAAATACAAATCAGGTGTTGCTTTTCAAAAGCTTGATCCTTCTCTCTCCCTTTTACTTGTCTCTTTCATCCCCAGTTTTACGTTGATGATATTCCCTTTGCATCTCGTGCAATTGTCATCACATGTTGTCAGCGGCAGTAAACGTCAAGTCGGACACAAGGAGATGGACTTTCCCGGTACTCTGCAGTGTGTGTGGCAGCCAGACACAGTGCTCAGTGTCTGGGCTTCAACAGGAGAGACCAGACGTAGTCAGCACACCGTGTCTCTCCCCTCTAACCCAGTGTCACCTCCCCTCATGTTCCCGCCCAAAACAACCATGTATTTATACACTAGGGGGGAGCAGGGGAACGGCTGACGGGTTAAACTGCTTTTTTATTCATTCGCTGACTCCCCAACTACGTTGCTGTCAGTGCAGCTCATTTGTTCATTCACATTTACAGAACTTTGCCCATATGAATTGCTTATATTGGAGTATGCAATTAAATGTCCCTTATTAAAAGCTAGAGCTACTTTTACTAAATGTGTGAGTATATTTACCAAGAAAATGCAAATTCCCATGTGAAGCCTAAACTTAAGAGGTGGCATTGTTTAAACCCCTAAAATAAATATGCTTACATCTGCCTAGAAATTGGTTGCCAACCTGCAAGATGCAGCTGCCCCGCACAGTACAGTATGCTTTTGAATGCTAGAATACAGTGTAATATTTTGACTTTCGGGACACCGGTACATTTCCTGCCACTCTACTTTACCCAGTACAGACTTGTCTCTTGTTTTACTGTTAGTTTCACTGTGCTTAGGAAGAACAATTCCAATACTAACAGCAGGTTCACCATAGTTCACTACAGACAAGCTATCATGCATCTTTAGCAGCATCATCACCATAGTTCACCATAGACAAGCTACAGTATGCAGCTTTAGCAGTATCATCCTCACTAATACCCTGAGGATGCGATTAAAAATTGAAACAGCTTTACCAAGTATATAAAGCTTTACAGCTTTATATACCTATGTGCTTTATTATCACATAGGTATATAAAACTACAGTGTGTCTACAGTGTGTGCCTCTCAGCCTGCTCACAATATGACACGATTATTATCCAGGGCGATGACAGAAGCCTTGGATGTGCTCCTCCAACCACTCACTGCTCCATTGCCTGCTCCTGAGGCAATACACAGCTACGTGTGTCCACGGCGACAGGTCAGCTAATTGGAGCAGCACTCTGTCTTTCTAGGGCTACTGCAGGGAGCTCATGGGCTCATGACTCCTAATGCTCTCATTTAGGCCCATGGCCTCAGAAAGGCATTGATGTGGAGAGTATATACTGAGGCATGTGATGGCATTAGGACAAATAATGTACAGTATGCCTAGAACGTAATGATTTAGCACAAACTTTAATCAATCTGTGGTTGTGGCTATTACCGTTGAAAGACTTTGAGGTGATCTGGCATCAATACACTTTCTTTAATTAAAACAAACATTTTGGAAATTATATAAATAATACAAGATAATAATCTGAGCAGAATAAGTATATGCAATTTTATTTGAGTCTTAACAGTATTGTAGTGGTTGTAATAATCAAATACACATTTTTTGAAATCATACATGTAGTCTGCTCGCTAACATATTGCTTATTACACAGCCCTGGCTCTGTAAATAGGAAGATAAACAAAGTGGTGCAGACCGCACATAACAATATCCTAACCATCTCAATGCCTTGAGGGGGACAGAGCTTCTCAGGAAGCACGTTATTGCTTTGAAAGAGGAGGTGTTTTGATTTGATTTGAGTTTGAATTTCAATTTCAATTTAGGAAGTATTCTCCATGTCTTATACCTTTAACCCCGAGAATCACACACACACACATGACAGAAGACTCTGTATGAGATAAATGACTAATGAATACAATTACACTCACACACGTTATAATTATGCACAAGCATTAATAAGCAATACAATCTTTTATTTCTGTAGCTTGGGAGGAGCTGTTGACGGACAACTTGACCTTCATCGGTCACAGTATGACCATAAATGAATCTCGACATGCTCGTCTTGACCTCATGAGGCTTTGTCATAAGCCGACACACTTCCTGTTAAATGCTGCTCACCCCAAGTTAAAGAAGTGGATGTACACCGGGCACACACACACACATACAGTATTAAGTCGGGAATGCGCACACATTCCCGACACATTACCGCACACATTTACACACATAAACATGGATAGCAGCCAATACAGTAATAATTCATTTAATAACATGAAGTTCATTACGCTCTCTGAAAGTAAATTATGTAACTACATGACTTTTAATTGACTGAGGATTGGTCAGGTGTTTGACCAGATATTTGAAAGAAGTAACCTAAAAAAGTGTTATGGAAGTCAAACACGTAATAACCCAAACTTAAACCACGGTGATATAATTACAATATTTTAAATACTTTCTTAACACAGCCCATGTGGTGAACTCCAGCCTAACACAAGTACAATGTGAACTGAACTATTGCCACCTGACAAACTGTATTTCATGTGAACTATCACTTCAATATTGTCACACTCGCTGGTAAACACGTTGACGCTAGCATATCTCACGCCACTCCACTGGTCATGTCCGTCTGTGGAGCTGCTGGGGGAGGTCTTGGAGGTGAGCTTCTCCGATAAATTGCTTTTTTTCTCTCCATATCCCCCATAACCCCCTCGCCTCTCTTCATGAACTCAACCTTTTGCCCTACTTGGCTCCACGGTGGCTCTGGAGCAATATAGCTTTATTGCAGCTAATGCTCCAAGGTACTGTATAAACCAGCTTGGATGCACAAAATGTTTGTAGCACTGGCACCCAGTTAAAGTAGCAATCTTTTGTTTAAGATCGATAATGGTCAGTTATTTTTACTTGAAAATGCATTTTATAGCCTCTGTAGAACAATAGTAGCTATATTAATGCAGTGTCTTGGTTATTAGCAATCAGTAAAATCTTATATACATATACAATCTTATATATATATATATATATATATCTTGATATATAGTCTGCTATTACATTTAGTCTCTAGTGCGAAGAGAGATCATCTTAGTAAACAACACAAAACACACTTAATAGCCATTTCATGTCAGCATGTTAAGTATTAATGTGTGTGGTTTCCTATGATGTGTACTGCAGTAATAAAGTGAGATTAAAAGGCCTATTTGAGAGGTGTTTTTGTGTGTAATGGATTTATTGTGATTTGGGAACGTTTTATCTCCCCACACTTTGCCTCTATCATAATAATAGCCATGTCAGCTATTTGTCTTTAACCACTTCATAAAATCATGTTGCAATGCTTAATGGACATGATTCAGTGATCCTTAGATTCAGTGGTCCTTAAAAATGGCCACATAGTAAAACCAGAACACACTTGACTGTAGATTAAAATACATTTAAAGCTATAGTGAATAACGGTTGTAACCACATCATCAGCGTATAAACACCGGTATACACTCTAATGGCACCCAACCATGTCACCAACATTATAAACAGATGCCCTCCTCTGTAACATACTCACTGGACAGGACAGAGACCACACCACCTGAGCCACCTATTCGGTCACCTTCACCTGAATTCTAGCATACGTTTGACAAACCTGCACCTAGTCTCATTAATTAGTCCCAATCATTCCATCCACCTGTACCCAGCTTCCTGTATCAGGGCTTATATGCTTAAATCGCCTATTGTGTTATTGAGTGCTTCACGAGGTCTCTCTTGTAGCCTGCACTCTTTGCCTTTACCTAAGTATTTCCCTAGTTGTCATTATAGTTACGTGTCTTTGGTTCTAGTTCTGTTCTTTGTGAAGTGACCCAGCCTGCCTCCCAGCAAAAGGTATATTATGTATCGGAGCAAATCCCAAGAGAGGTGTAACTAACCATTTGTCCTAAATTATATAGCCTCATCTTATTGACGGTTTTCAAAAAAAGGTAATTAACGCACAACAAAAACTGCAATAACTGCGCAGCATATGGTTGCAGCTGTATCTTTGCTGGCAGTTACTATACACAAGGCAATATATATAGGTGGAAATGCGGAGACAGCAGAATTGTTAAAGGAGGCCGTATGCTGCCCTCCTATAACAGCAAAGTAAAGTTTGAAGTGTTTTCCTTTGATCTGTGTTTACGCATTGTCGGGATGACACTTATCTTTGTCTGACAGGTAATCATACAGCTGTTTCTTAAATCCATTACATGCTGTGTTCTCTGGTCAGAAAAAAATAAATAAAATCTGTTCCATGTTGGCCCGTAAAGTTTGTTTGAAAAAGGCAGCATGCTCAGGCCCATACTTATCTTTATTAGCCACCTGAAAGGCCCAGCGCACTTCAAAATAAAAGTATGTCCAGCCAGTCCCGGCTTTATGCAAAACCTCCGCATTAATAATTCATCT
Source organism: Typhlichthys subterraneus (assembly GCA_027564835.1). Classification (NCBI taxonomy): domain Eukaryota; kingdom Metazoa; phylum Chordata; class Actinopteri; order Percopsiformes; family Amblyopsidae; genus Typhlichthys; species Typhlichthys subterraneus. The sequence continues at coordinate 1,759,859 of JAODUH010000013.1, read as the reverse complement.
TTGAGTTTACAAACGGCACCGTGGCTCATAGACGAATCCTGAAACACTGTTTGGAGGAGATACCCTTCTTATTCATATCCCAGATTACGCTTCATCATATCTAAGCATGATTTCTCCCCACACCCTGGTTTTCCTGCTCTCGCCCTTAATGAGGAATGAAGGGGAACATGCAGGCTGGGAGAGTGGCGCTCAGCCATGGCCGGTTACACTCTCGCCATATTCCCCCTGATGGGTGACAGCTGGGTGGCAATTTGCATCACCAGCCAATACAGGAGCTGTGTACAGCGCAGTAGTACACGCGCGCCTGAAAAAACAAGATAGTAGGAATATACAGTAGGTGTCACCTGTGTGTGTGTGTGGTTCCAAACAAATGCGGCACAGTACATATTTAAATACAGTATAACATACATGTAGATGTATGTTACCTATGCAACCTAACATTGAAACGAGGAGATTATTTGCGAAAGCACGACAGATCCATTGATGGATAATATTATAGTTATTGATTTTTGGTACGTTGAGCACTGCTACACTTAATGCATGTGGCACACACACACGTGCACACACGCTCGCGCACACATACACGCTTGCACGCACATGCACGCACACACACACAGACACACATACTGTAACAAGAGATATCCCAAATTCTATGTGTGGATCTCTGTAGCCTACTCTGGTTGTCCAAGGTTTTAAAGAGCTCTTTGATATTGCTGAGGGCCATCTTCACCTCTCTCTCTCTCTCTCTCTCACACACTCTGATTATAGAGATCCTACCATTGTACGTGTATGTACACGGTAACAGTTGTATCAGCAAATCCAAGAGTTATTCTTGGTGATTTTTAAATAATATAATAAAGCTTCCCTAAAATACTGGCAGCAGAAGCCCGCTGTCTTCCTGCACATTGCTGGGGTATTAACTCTCTCTCTCTCTCTCTCTCTCTCTCTCTCTCTCTTCCCCCCAGACTTGGAGCCAGACATGATCAAAAGCATATGGAATTGTTTGCTTGGCTGAGGGCCCAAGGTCAAGCCCTTTCTAGTGATACTGGTGCTTCAGATAAGAGAGCCTTAATAGGGAGACTTGGCTTTATTATGAATTTCACTGGTACCCTTTAAAATCGCCATTACTGTAAATTGCTGCAAATGTAATACAGTCAATCTGCATTTGAAGTTTGATCAATTTAGTGTTATGGTGGTGATACACCATTTTGGTTACAGTATTGTTTTTCAATCAATGCCAGTACTGTAATGCGTATACACTAGTGTACATAAATGTAGCATGCACACATTAATATAAATGTGCAATATGTGGGATTCCATTTTAAAGGACCTCTATAATTCCAATCTGACATGGTCATACATTTCTAATTCGACAATATTTGAGTTGGTGCTGAACTTCCGTTTAACATGTCCTAAGTGATTGGCTATCTGACTGGGGGTGGGTGGATACTATAGGTCAGAGACTACAGAAATGAGAGGAATTCTGATTAAAGTATGTGTTACAGATAGAATTATTATTGCAGACCTTTGACATTTACTGAGATACCACAACTGACCACCCAACTAGAAAAACATTTTAAGATATGTGATTTGTAAATGTGAAAAGTATTGAGTCATCAGCTACATTACACATGGCATACTGTTTCACACATCGCTATATTCTCGGATAGATATCGGCAAGCCACTAATGTATTTCTGTCTGGTGAGGTTCTCTTTGTGTCACAGCAGTGAAAGTGGCAACTGTTATAATATTAACTTGAACAGAATTTAGCACCTGCTGATGTATTAGACAAAAGTTTGAGGAGAAAATAATTGCACTCAAACTCAAATATATATATAGTGCCATTGAATTGTAAAATATAGTGAACTATTTTGTTTTCTTTATTATGCAGATAGGTTTGGATGGACGAAGGCAGTGTAGTACCCTGCATGAACAAACAAAGCCCTTGCCCTCACAAATGGTGGTTTTCTTTTAATAAAGGTGTAGTCATTGATTGGAAATTCAGCAAATGTCTTCTCATGCTAGGCTAGCTGTCCATTATGTGTGTATGTGTGTGTGTGTGTGTTTACAAAAAATAATCTGGTGGGTTGTGCAGACTGCACCACAAAATACTATCCCAGTTTTTGCAATGCATGTTCAATTTGAAGGGGGTGAATATTCTGCAGGAGCACCTTATGGCATTTAAGCACTTTGAGCTGCAACCCTTTTAAAGTGCTAAGTATATAATTAAAGTTTATTATTATTCATTTTAAAGGAGAAGTGTTTTTGTTTTGATCGAGTTCGAGAAATATCAAGTGTTTCTCCAGGATAGTTGACGCCACCTTTAAACTGCAAAAGTTGTGACTTTAGTCACCATGCCTATATATTTCCCTTGAGCGTGTCACATTTTGTAGTAGTAAATATTCAATAATTCACATTTTGCATTAGTTATAATGCTAATATAATATATTTTGTGATTTAATTTTAATTTTAAATGTAAATGCTGTTCTCTGGTTTGATGCCACTGCTGTCCTAGTGTCTTGTTGACTGGTAATTACTTTCAATAGAAAATGGAACGCTTCAAACCCAAAAGTGCACTCCATCTGTTTGAAGTGTCATGATATAATAATACACGTGGCAGGCCGACAGCGAGGTAGGTTGTACTCTTCTTCGCTGGCAGCGAGCATCTTTTGTCATGGCTGGAAAGAGAAAAGCTGAACTGCACTTAAGTTTGTTTAGAGCTGGTTGGTTATAAACCACAGCTGATGATTGCTTATGTGTTCATCTTACTTTATTCATCTTTCTTTTTTATGATAAGCATTGACAGCCAGTCCAGTTGTCTACACGCCGTCCCATCTGTTATTTATTCGTGAATCCTTACACTTTCCTCGGTAAAACGGCTGCTGAAATTATGCTGGATCAATGTACTTCTGTCTGTGTGTATGTGTCATGCTTTGATTATCAACTACACAGCACAATATATCATTTTATGTATTCTGATTTTCCAGCAATTTTCTTCTTCTCTGTTTCTGCAATCCTCTTTGCATACATAAATGTACCATCAAAACAATGCATTTCATAAAAACAAATCAGTGCTGTCATGTGCCGCGTCAAACACACTGTGAGCCATCCCATGGCAAGTGGGTCTGTCGTCAGACTAGCAATGATTGCGCAGGGGAATGCTAGGTATTTAGCTGAGATTCAACATCGCCCTTGCTCACTGTAAACATCCATGAGCTCGCACTACGTATAGGCCACCTGTCTTTGTAAGCCATTAACCCTGAGACACCATCAATTACTGCCCAATTAATCCACTTAGACAGCCCAATCTGTATTTATTGCCATCTGGCAATTCTGGTGATGATCATAATAAAACCGCTTGGCTTATTGAACATTCATGTGCGGGGTGCACACATACAGAGTATATGCATAATTATTGCTTTGAAACAGGCATGGCTAAGTTGTTAAGCTTGAAAGGCATTGTGTAATAAAGGCTTCCTATATATAACATATTATTGTGTTCCTTGGTTCTAAAAGGCATTGTATGTTGTTTTCAAGTTGCTGATGGTAGCATACGATACTTAATAAAAAAATAAAGAAAGTAAAATAATAAAAGGTTCTCACTGCCTGGGTCTTGAACCAATAATTGTCTCTCTATTGTACAGTCCTCTTTTTCATCACCGTGGGATCGATAATCCCATAGAGGAAAGCCAACAAATTATGTGACCGATCAGTTTGTAGGTGTGTGGCCTCACGCTGATCATGCCATCGGCAAATGCCAGAGTAAAAGTATAACCTTGGATTTAATGAAAGATTTTTGCACAGACCCTATTTATTAGAGTATTTAAGTATCTAATGAATCCTTTGCATAATTCTCCTAATGTCATTCAACCTTTTATAATATATTTTTTTATTTTTTTATTTATTGAAAATCCTTGATAGATGCTACAAAGTATAGACATATAAAATGTTTCGTGATGTTTCCTTAATTTCTCTCCTGCATGTTTTATAATAGTGAATTAATCCATATTATGTTATTATTTATTAGTATCTATACAACATATCAATGCTATTAAACGGAGCTTAGCTAAGCAAGCAAGAAGGCACGCTCACACACACACATGCTTGAATACACACAATAATAATGTAAACTGCCCTAGTGGTGATTTATGCCTGGTGGTCTCACAGGATGCAGGCAGGTTGCTATGGCAGGTTCACACATCAGTACAGTCCCAGCCTTGTGTCTAACGTAGTTCTGGGCTTGTGGAGGTGTTCACTGTTACAACCTACGGCCCTGTGGGCACACAGTTACTGTCATTTACTGTTCAGAAGTCTAGTTGCTTAAATTAAAATAGTACTTTCAGTATTTTACAGTAACATATACAAGTCAACTCATGCAGGCTATATGCAGACTTACAGTATTACTTAGATTCCAGTCACTGTGAAATCCCTTGATTGAAACATACATTAGCAATAGCTGTGACACCATTTTGAGTTGTATCTAAATGCAAACATTGGACAAATATTGTATTGGAAATATAGTGAAAATAAAGAAGAAAATAGGTAAACACTGTAAATAGCACACCGTGTCAGCCACATACATTTCCGTGGATTAAGCCTGTTGCTCTGTCGAAGGTTCAGTTTCTGCAGACATGAGTTGCATTGTCTATAGAATTATACCTTTTGCATTAGGAAGCACTTCACCTCACTCAGTGTTGCTCTGGCATACAAGGACTGATTTGTGACTGGTGCAACTCTTTAATACGATCAGTACTAAATGTACCATTTTGTGGGATAAAAGACAGGTTGTCAACAAGGTTAAGGGCATTGACAAAAGCAACCAAAAGTTTGGTGATTGATAAGAGCTTAAATTGCTATATAGCAGCAGCTTTTTCATGGCACAAATGGGTATGTGTTTCGCCCAATATAATCGAGCAAAGACCAAATTGTTGGAAGAAGTAATTTCAGCAGCCAAGGCTGTAGGAATTGATATAGTCAGACAAAATGTGGATTCCAGTAGAATAAAGTAGAACTGACAAATTTGAGAGAACCTGAGAGATTGCTGGCAGTACTGCATATACAAGTTATTAGGCATTCGTTCTTTACTCAAACTTTGACATTTTACAGTTTTCTGTACATCACCTATGTTTTAGCTTGTGTCATAATTAGTGTATTATGTAAATTATTTGTATTTCAAATTACAGAAGTCTACTGCACTTGAAAAAAACAACCTGTAAAAAATAAGTAAATCATTTTTTATCTGAGCAATTTTACACTTGAATTAGATTTATTTGGTTGCCCGAATATGACGTTTTATTTAATAATGTTCCAAACAAATAAACATATTACAGGCACACTTAGACTTGAAGCCTTAACAAATGCACATGCAAAAATTTCATTTTTGTGGTCAACCACAGTTTAAACCAAACAAATATTACTTAATATTAATTAAAAAATGTCTTACGGAAAAAGTTGTGAATTGATACCAAATGCAGAGATTGAAACATTTCTAAATAATGTTGTTATAAAAACAAGTTGTATTACTGACAATGATTCATGAGTTGACAGGTTCCCCATCCCTCAATGCTATTGTTTTAAATCGACTCTGCTTTCACACGATTCAATTATACAGTCAATATTGCGCGTCTGGCTTTAGACTACAAAGCATTTGATGATATGAGAACCTCTTGTGACCCATTTATTTTGATTTGGGAAAACAATTGTATCTCCTCCCTAATGTCTGTCGTGGGAGGGGTTCATAAATCACCAGCCTAGCGCCGTACAAGGCAGCGATCGCTGCTGTATTGAAAGGCAGAAATTAACATGCATTATATCATCTATTCATCAAAGGGAATCTCTCCTCTGAAATGCTCTCCGTTAAAATTCAATGGCTTTTCCACAACATTTGACTCTCCTGTAGGCTTAAACTGAATGTCCATCATTCAGAATAACCACCTTTACAATAAACTCAGCCTCTTCCGTCCATTAGCACTACGTCACATACTGTAAGAAACTACGTGCTAAACGTCTGATACATAAACCCCTGTAAGCTCGACAGGACTTTCTGAAATTAAGAAGTAGATTTTCATTGGCTGTTAGCACTGTCACTCACAAAGTCTGTATCTGTAATTCCAGTGTGACGCTAGCAGTAGCCTACTTTATTTTAAGTAATTTAAGTTGTTACATTTATTTTAAGCACTAACATTAGCCTACTTATATAACAGAACAATACCTGAGAACAGCCAGAGTTGTGTTTCTCAACAAATTCCTCTGTATAAGTTTAACGTCCAACTTTGTCATTGAGTTACGTAGTTGGTTGTTGTGCATGTCAATCAAGTTACCTCTCCTGTCAAGTAGGCGGATATTGACGCAGTTAGCCAGCGCTGTGTCCCAGACTTTACATAAGTAAAGGCTGGCTCTGCGAGACAATCTTTACAGTGACCGCTTTCCTCGCTATAACACTTTCCTTAAATGTTTAATGGAAATCACAGTAGAACGAGGGTAAAAGTATGAGCTTTAGTACTGACTTTAAGATAAAGGTTCAAATAGCAAGATATTAGCTTAGCAATACATGTTTTGTCATGAGAGAAGTGCAGAGAAAGACATCTATAGGCTACATCGCAAGAGTGTCAGAGAGAGCGAGGGAGAGGGAGAGAGAGAGAGAGAGAGAGAGAGAAAGATAGATAGAGAGAGAGAGAGAGAAAGAGTGAGGGAAGTGAGAGAGTGAAGGAGCTGGCGCGAGGAGAGATGGTGTTTATTGCTTGTAGGAGGTGAATGATGGCGCAGCATAAAACCCCAACAAACCGAGCAGATGGAGCCTGTGTGACAGTAAAACCCCAAACGTCCGCTGAAGGTTTTTTACAAGTGACTTATGAAAGCTATCTGTCAAAACAAAGGCAGGAGTTAGCGGGATTATATGCTAATGAGTCGCCATTGCTCTGGCAACAAATCACGCTCAAGGAGTAAATTGTTTTTCAGAGGCCTAAGCAGGAGGAAGGACATTGTGAGCTCACGATATGACAATACTAATGTCCCAGGAAGTGATTTGTGATGGGTTAAACACTTGCCCAAAAGTTCAATCTGAAATCAAGTGATTTAATTTGTTCAGAACCTTTTCAACATAAAAGAAAATGGTCTCCATATATTATCAGTGCAATAGCCATTTGACGTACAGTTCGGCCTATAGGTCCTGAAGAGAATAAAACGTTGTGTGTTGTGTTGCTACATTGTTCCATGACTTAATTTGTTAGTTTTCTAAATATTTCCTGAAGGTTAATCTGAATTATATATATATCTATATATATATATATATATACACACACTATACATACACACTGTTTATATACTGTATATATATATATTTTTTTTTTACTGTGACATGTATGTACTGTATATGAAACTTAAACTGTAGTGACAAACAAGGTAATGTTGACTCACGTTAACACTTGAGTAGAAACACAATGATGATGGCAAGTGAGAGGTGAGCGTGTCAGCAGCCAAAATCCTGGCACGGTAAGAAAGGGCAAGACTGCATGATCAGTTGTTGCCTGGGCTATTGTTGCGGTTTACGTGCCAGGTGTCAGCGGTGTCACAGATTGCCATCGCCCTGTTCTCAGCAAGACTCCGGCAAGGTAAACACACTTCAAAAGAGACAGAAACACATGAGCACATCATGGAGTATGGCAGTATGTGCAAGTGACCATGGGCGTGCACGCGCGCACGCACACACACGCACACGCGCACGCACACACACACACACACGTGGAGGAAGTGAACAATTCAAATGTATTTTTAGATAATACATAATAACAATATAGCGTATTGGGAAAGTGAGAGAAGTCAGAGATAAGATATCTTGTACTCAGTAAACATGTTATTCACCCGTGTTCCTTTCCATAACATTACAGTTTGTGAAGTTAATTTCGCAAATGTTTGAGTGTGTATATAGACTTATTCTTGCTCCAGCAGTAACCCAACATTTTATGCACCCATTAAACTCCAAAGCTACTGTAGTGCTAACATATTTTGTAGATCATAAAAAAATCTGCGCATATACTGTATGTACAGTCGTTGGGAGGACAAAACCCTGCGAGTTAGCTTGAGCAGTAAAGATTTGATGTTTTAGGGGTTTGAAGGTTTGAAGTATAGGGGGATGGGGGAGAAAGAAATCTCTCATCTCTTATGCAGTGTATGCCTTGAGATACACGTTTTGCTGAGCTACATTGGAGTGTTTGAATTTAAACCAGTTTTAGCTGATCGTTATATTTTATTAAAAGCACTTCAGTTCATTATATAAAAGTCCCTTCCACCGTTCAGAGGGAAAAAGCCACATATCAAAAGAAGATATTGTGCCGGGAGAGTATGTTTTAATGAGGGTGACGAAGTCACCGAGCAAACAAATATACGATACAAGACTATGTATCTGTCACCCTAAACAGATTATTTCTCTGATATAACACATTCTGGGGTTTACTCAGTTCAGATATTAGATATTCTCTTCCGCAATAGGACATTTTTTGAGTTTCTTTGAGTGCCAAATTTAGACGAGTGCAGATGGAGCGTGGGATCCTACTCTGTTTTCTTTTTTGAATTATGTTTTCTTTGTTGTAGCTACAGCCAATCCCATTTCAACCTGGCTCACCCCAAAAATGCCATGTCTTAGCCTGCGAGGCTATACGTATCAAGGGGAAATCACCATTGACAAATCTTCAATAATAAACGCAACAGTGCAACAAATCATATCAGAGGCATTGCATGCTAGGTCATATTGTCTGATTCAATAGTGCGCTGCTGTACTGCTATCAATTACAACTTTGTCACCCAACTAATTCATTCAAGTGCTGGATTGGTAATTTGATTTGGCATTCACTCACTTGATTTCCCTACCCATTAATTTCATTTTCACTTTCCCGCCAGTGGCACCAGAACATGCTGAGTCACCCTTGTCTCAGGGCTCATCTTTGGCCAGCCTTATTAATGCCGTCCGTGTGTGGTGACTGCCAGCCTGACACCGGTGCTTGAGTCCCCCCCCCCCCCTTCCCACGCCCCCTTTCTCAGTTCAAGCAGCCCGTGTCGCTCCTCTGTGGCCTGGAACGCCTTTGTCCACCCGCTGACCGTGCCCTTCGCTCTCTTGTCACATCCCGGTGGCTTCTCTTGCAGGATACGCAAGACAACGGCAGTTATGTTCACACGCTCCCTGGCAGTGCCAGCGTCTCTGTTTGAAACCGTTATTTGGGATTGTGGGCAAATGATTTCACCCAGATCAGCTGGCATTGGGCAAGACGCTTCAAGATTCACACGGCATGCACCGTTAGTCTTCATTATAACAGGCCAAATATGATCATTTGTTTTTGATGAAACGATATTGATGTATTTATGAAAATACAGCGATTGAGCAAATAGATAATGTCATAGCCACAATGTGGCCATCTGGAATACAGTGAGAATTTGTTGGGGAAACGTAATAGCCGGTCCAATTAACCTAAGCCGACACTAGCATTAATGTAATCCATTCTCTTTAGGCTGCAATGAGGTGTAGCATTAAAATATTATATCAAAAAGATGATAGCTCCTTCATAGAGAATGAAATACACAAATAGCTAAATCCTTAAAACTGTTGTAATATTCCCTGATGAGTGCAATGATTCATTTAACAGTTAACGTCAGGCGATTGGACCCCTGCATTGTGTCATGTGAGAGATACTAGTGTTATTGAAATTTTAACAAGGATAAATGGCAGAGCCAATGGCTGCCTCTGGGAAATCACCCCGGGAGGTGTTTGTGTGGGGGGGAAGAGAGACGGGGCTCTGCCATAATGCTCAAATGAGCTTGAGTTGTAATTTGAGGCCTTCTCATATTTGATAACATGTCTTTGAGTGAGTGTAATTCCCTCCACATATGGGTGGTTAGTGGCTCACAGTGAATGATAAAGGAAACCCAAACAATTATGAGGCTTCGGTCGTGCCTCGCTGCCCTCGGTAATGTCACTTGCTCATGAGCGAAAGTGTTCCATCTTTCTTAGGAACTCTGTCAGGCCCGCTGGAGCCTTGTCTGTAGACGGTTCTGTGTGCTCACATAATCAAGCCACACCTGCGCTTTATGTGCAAATGTGAGCATTACAGGGAGTCCACACAATGTTGGTGACACCCACAGTACTACCGAAAACACTTCCCACACAAATAGATATTTTGACAGGTGCAAAAGTGTAATTATTCAAAAGATTATTCATTCCTTATAAAACCTTCTTCTCGCCCAGGTCCCAAAAGGTAACACAACCTTTAGCAGACATATTGATGCGTCTGCGTAAGCATTCAGAGAATAGTAATGAAATACACTAACACAACAAAGCAAAAGGGAATTCTTCTCATAAAAATAGAAAAACAGCACCATTTGTCATTGTGTTAAAACTTTAGGCACTATGTTTTGATTTGTCAGATGTGGCATTGCGATGCGGCTGATGTCATACTCCCGCAGATCTCTACAAAGACCCATAAAGCCCCCTCCAACCCCCCCTTCCTTCCTCGCCCAACCCCTCCCCCCCCCTTCCCCACACACGCACACACACACACAAGACCCCTCTTGCTGAATTATCAACCCCTCTTTCATAAATAAGAATGAAAGAAAACACATTTGCGGCGCATAATAGGATGCTGTAATTAATGTCATCGATTCACATCTGTAAGGATACAGATTGGTTGAAATGTGATTACTTTTATCACATTTCAAAACTTGGAGTGAGTTTGGGGGCCCGGGTAACTCGGTTAGTGCTTGACGGTGGAAAGAGTGAGAGAGCTGCTCGGGCTCTATGATTGATGAGCACACACCGGGCAGGCTATTAAAAAAAGCTCTGGAATCTTCCGCAGACAATGGCAATAAACATATTCAGGGTGCTGAATTCAAAATGATTTATTTAGTGAGAGAAGTTTCTTCTTTTTTTTTTTTTTGTGGCACCACCCATAACCATAAACCTTGGAATAATGGGGAATATCACACGCACACTTAAATGTGCCACACACAATGACAGAAACAAACACATTTGATGTTACTCTTCTATCTTTAGTGAGGTATCTTACAATGCACAAACCAAATAATAAATAGATACATTTAATTACATTAATATAATATTAATAATGAATGAACACTCACTTTTAATAATAATGTGATCTAACGCAATTCTCCAAGCCAAGCAAAGAAAACATTAAATGATAAGTCAGTCAACGCAAGCGCACCTATCTGAGAGCATGAAAAGGTTATGATCAAAGCAGCGTTCAGCATGCTGGGATGAATAATATGCCCTTACTCAAAAAGAAATGTCTTTAGAGATATAGAGTGATTAGCAACGCAGCACACGCAAGTTGCTGGGTGAAACACAGAGATATAGAGACACGCACTGTAACCAATAGAAAATGCATACACGTTCTGCATGGAATGTATGCTACGGTACCTCCAGAGAGGGTTTATGGCTTCTATGCATCTATTATGCATAGATAATGCAGCTTGAATAAACCCAGGTACGCCATTAGAAAACTTCAATACAAAAATATTTCCATGCCATGTACTTTTGTTTAGTTTTACTGTTCATGGAAAATGAAATGGATGAAAGGATGATCTGATGCCGAATGGACACACACACGCACGTACACACACACACACACACACACACACCCATGGTAGGCACACACATACACACACACACACACACACACACACACACACACACACACACACACGCACACACAGCCATGGTAGGTACACACATACACACACGCACACAAACGCACACACACCCATGGTAGGCACACACATACACACACACACGCACACACACACATTGTAGGCACACACACACACACGCATACACACACACACACGCACACACACACGCACACACACACGGTCTCTCTGAAGTGTGCATGCATGCTCTGTGTGTGCGCCAAATGTGGGTATAGGTGCTCCATTATTCAAAGTATCTCATTGGGTTTTAAGGCTCTGACAGAGAACTGAGGGAGAGGGCGCTCCCAGCACGCCCCCCCCAAACACTTCCCCCGGCCCCCACCCCTCCAGGAAAAATATTACCAGAGCTTCCCCTAGGAGAGGCAGAGGGGAAACGTGATCTGGAAGGCAGGGGGCGAATCCACCACAACAACAGCTGTTTCTAAATCACAACAACCTGGGGAAGGGTTTTGGGTTATATTTTATGGGTGTGAAGGGACCGCGGATGTTCATTTATTTATCTCTGCAGTCAGCGTTGAGGTGTGTTCTAGTGTGTGTGTGCGTGCGTGCGTGTGTGTGTGTGTGTGTGCGTTTGTGGCAGTATCTGCCGTAGTTCTGATCACTTTTGAGTTGTACAACAATGGGACCCGACGGTTATTAAAAGCAAGTCACATTGCGCTATGTTTGCAACGCCATAGCCGCGTGTGCAAATGATAAATATGTAAAAATAATCAATTCAGTGACTCAAAATGTTCTGTTGAACATATATGGGAGGATGGGAATATATATTGAGTGTTTTCTCACTGCTGTTTGTTTTGCTCCCTCTCTCTCTCTCTCTCTCTCTCTCTCTCTCTCTCGCTCTCTCATAGACCCACTTCTGCATGGATACAATTATTCTGAGAGCATTTTCATATTTCTAGTATGCAAATATCAAGATTGTGTGGCCAAAAACCATCCATCTATATAGGGAAAATATGTGGTCCGCCGCATAAAAATCTTTTTGAAGTGCTGAGCTGGGACACTGTTTAAGATCTAAATTAGCTAGCATGTGCATTTCAAATATGCTACAAACACACACACACACACACACACTGAGGATCACACTAGATTAGCTTAATAGATCTCTACAGACCTCACACCGTGCATCGTTGCCTCTGGTGGTGTGGATTGCGAGTGCAAGAGTTGAGCTGAATGCAAACGCAACCATTAGCCGTCGGTGCTCGCCAGTAATATGGGGATGGGAGAGGCTGTGCACTCTTTACTTTGCTAATCTAAAAAACCTGCATGATTACATCTCTATCCATTTTAAAGAGCAACTTGTCTATTACAGACACTTATATTTTATTTGTCTATTCAGACAATACAATATCCTTAATTTGGAGCTCAATGTGCGTTTCATTTCCCATTTCATTTAAAGATCTGTTTGCTGTTCGAGATCTGACGGCTGTGGATACTCAACAACGGATTGCCGGCAGGTTTAACTACGCATTTTTCTCTGATGTAAGCCCTCTCCCCTTGTTTAGGTTTTTCACCTGCATACCATCTTTTGTATCTCTGTCACCGCACCATCTGTCCATCGTGTGCTTAGTTAAATCCTAGTTTTCCTCTCTTGAGATTCCTCCTGTTCTGCCTTCACCCCTGGCACTTTCCCTGTTTAGTCCTCAAAGCTCGGAATAATGTGAGTCTGTGTCGATGCGGCCTTGGATCGTGACCAAGCAGTAATATTCTCCCTGTTTAGCATGAGACTGCGGCTCAGTAGACACAGACATGCAGGTCAACTTGTACTGTAATTCTCCTATCAACCGTTGCCTGGCAGATAATATTGCTGGTGCTATATACTGTAACACGACAGCGTGACAACTGAAAGGACATATTTCACATCCCATACTACATCCCATACATGCAAACGCAACCATTAGCAGTTTACTTGAGTACAGAAGTTTCATTATACTTTTACTTTTGCCAGAGTACACAAGCATTTGAACTTCTAATAGTGACTTTGTGTACTTTTTACAGCTCTGTACATCCCGAACATGCTTAGTCTACGGTAGTAAACATCCTTTAGCAAGATATATAAAACCTACCTCTTGAATACTGTACTTAATAATAATAATAATATTACTCACTTTAAGTTGCTTTAGATGAATTTGTCGGCAAGACAGAGCACTGTCGAACCAAACAATTTTGTAACATCGAGGTGAACCACAGGGTTCATTCTTGGCCCTTGATTTCCAGTGTGCCATAAAAGGGCCCTTATTGTAGAACATTTGTTTATATTTGGGGTACACATATCAGACCAGTTGGCAGCCATTTTAGTCAGCTCAGGAAATTATTTTGAAGCTGGGGTCATAGTTAGAGAGATGGAGGATGGAGGAATGTGATTTGATTGCGCTGCAAGTTAAAGAGGAGGCACCAAGCACTGGTTTAATGTTTGGCTGCTGCAGCTTGCACTCCTGCAGTAATTGTTGAATCCTATAGATAGGACTGAAAATAGAAATGTAAAATTAATTATTGTAATGTCTAAACTTAAAACTCAATCATTTGTATGAATACATGTACGCCAATGTAGGTAGCTACAACCAAAAGCAAAAGCAGTAGATTTGCCATCTTTTTCTACCGTTCATTTTTCAAACGGTTTTGAGAAATTGCCACTGTTACCTGTTAATGGGTAATTATATGCTTTCACTCTGTTCAGTTCTTTAAACGGTAGCCATCAACTTCCTATGCTATTTGTGCTGCAAATAGGTGCAAAGAGCATATTCATGTGGTCTTTTATTCCTTAAAATACCTATAAAAAAAGAATTGCAGAATATATACAGAATTTAGACGCGTATTCACATTGCACTAATACTTTTGATACATCTATCTGATATGTTCCCTAAATTGGTTATGATATGATTTTAAATCTTAGTATTACATTTTTAAATGATTTTAAAACTCCACATTATACAGTAGGTATCATGATGTCCTGAAAATGTTTAATTAAGATTCACACTTTTAAAGCAACACGTACTCATTCCCAACTCGTCAAATATTGCAACTTGGTCAGTTACCTTTCTCGTCAATTTCTGATGCGTTAGAAAGCCTTTGGCGTTTTAGGATGAAGACTTTGGTCATTGACTGTTACAGCACGGCTACGGAGTTACCACCGGTTTATTTTTAGCTATTAGGGCGTGCAATCTCAGCAAGGATTAGCTCCTGGATGTAGATAAATAATCAATATAAAATCGAGACATGTTCAAATGTATTTACCGGAAATCTTAAAATTAAATAGTTTCAGTTATATTACGGTATAGGCTATATGTAGCCTATGATTTCAAGGAATTACATTTTAACATGTCTCGATTGTGTGACCGAATGACCGAAGTCTTCATCTTAAGACGCCAAAGGTTTTCTAACTCATCGAAAATTGCTACAGACCAAGCTGCAATATTTGACGAGTTGAAATGAGAAATTAGTTTTATTCAGTTGTTCTCTGATTTTATTGTAACACTGTAAGATATGGTTTACATTTGAAAGCAAATGTAAACATGAAGTACCAAATAAAACTAGGAAAGGTAACAATCAAATCAGCATGTCTCTAAATAAAAACATTAAATAGAAACTTTAAATATAACATTGATTATTGCTATGTAAATGAGCCTCAGAAATAGATAAGCCAGAGGTCATGTATGTGTAAAAGGGAGATTTCTGTGATTATTTGTGTGTTTCTTCAAGTGTTAACCAAACACTAATACTAATCAGTAGGAAGACTGACATTTTCAAGGGTAAACACAGATTATTGGATTTCTTTACCTTATGGTCTCAAATAAGCGAAAGGTCATTCACTTACCCTAATCTACATCTACAACGTGTTCAATATTAAGGGTACTGTACAGTTTCAATTTAGTGTTTTGCTTTAAATTAATGCTATTTTACTAAATATATTACTACAAAAGACGTTAAATAATTTTTAGTTCTATGGCCCACTATCACAGTATAAAATGAAGTAGAAATGCAATCTCCATTGAAGATCTACATTGCAAAATGATCTTAGTCTAGGACTAGGCTTAATCAATGACTGTGAAATGTACTGTATGGTTGATTGATTACATTAAAACCCTACAAATTGGTAAGAGATACAAACATAACACTACTGTAATTCCATCATATGGGTCTGATTTTGCTGTGACAGGCACGTCAATGTGTAATGACTAGCAAGACATGTATGTTGTAATCCATTATTTAAAAATGCTACACGGGGTCAAGTTGAATCAAAAACACAGCGCATGCATGGTAGTGACACGAGGAGCACAGATAAAACCAGATATTTGTTTCTGCTCACTGATATTTTCATCTCCAGCATCAGCATGTGTAAACAAGTCACCTTGTGTCAAGGCCTCAGTCCTAAGAAGGCAAGCTGAATGGAAAGGTCAGAAACGCATGCTCACAAAGCAATGTGGACAGATTTTAGCCTGTGGCTTAGCTTTAATCAAAGCCACATGCAGTTGCAGTCAGAAAACACTTCTGATTTACTCAAGCAACAATGAACAGTGCCTCTAAGTAAAACCTGTAAAATATATATTTTTTTTTAAATCCCTACGAAATTCCCCAGAGGGGAGGAGCTGTGTGTGTGCGTGCGTGCGTGCCTGCGTGCATGCATGCGTACAGTACGTGTGCGTGCATGTGTGTGTTTAGTCTGTCCTTGTGGCCAGTCCCTGCCGTAGGCTGTTTTTTCATGACTTCAGAGTCATGTGGCGAGAAGCCACCAACCTGCAGGTCATGGCATTAGTCTTCGGTGCTGTGCACTTCACAGTTCACAGTTAAGACGAAAGAACAGATACAAGAATGGCACCACAGTTCCTAAGATACTTATCGCCATCCAAAATGACTGTAACACAACTCCAGCAGCGCTTGTGTCATCGTTATTTTAGAATTGAAGTCCTCAATAGGACTTCACGAACCCATAGTTCATACAGTTCTGAAGTGACTACCAATACAATAGCCTTAAGTCACGTTACAGTATTTTTATTACTGTGTCAGTGAGCAGAGGTGATTGTGGTTAGGCTAGTACCATGGTGGGATGCAGCCCACAGGAAACAAATTGCTGATGAGCTTACTTTTAGTTAAGGGACTACCTCTTTGTCTGGCATGCTCACGGGGCAGAGAATGCATTGCAGGTTTCCCAGTTTATTACTTGTGCAGCACGACTTCCTGCTCTGTAATAAACCAATTAACATCCAACACCCCACCAACATCATACCTGATTCAATTTGCAATCAGAAATGCTAGTCTGCAAAGTTTTAATCGTGCCCGTGGCAATAACTTACTGTTAGTAATCACATTCTCTCCCGCTATATTGCACCATGGTGCGTTTGGGATAAAAATAAATAAAAACTTACTGGCGCAAGCTAATTCGGCAAGCCTCCATGTTGGAGGTGAGCACAGTGCACATTACCAACAGTGCTTAGAGTTCTGCTGAACAACAGAATGAGAGTTAATATGCTCTCCAGTTATTTACACATTTATAGCCTCCTCTGAGGCAGCGGGCAGGCATGGGAACACTCACACAACATGTCCTCTTTGTCTTCGTTCTGCCTCGGAGGTTGTCTGCAGTACAAAACGCGGACACACACACACACACACACACACACACTAGGAAAACAGCCTTCACACCCACACCCGCTAGAACTCTCTACTAAGACGAGGAGACAAGTTATGAATGCGTGTCGTTGGGTAGAGTGAGACAACACCACCGGTTGTGTCTTGAGCAACCACATGTATAACCACATGGTATACAGGCAAAGCCGCGTTGTCAGAGTCGATCAACGTTCCCGAGACAGACATGGCGGATGCAGCACATGAATCACAGGGGCCTGTCAAAAGTCTGTTTAGCATTTCCACTGTAGGAAAGCACATTCCGGGTGACTTAATGTCCCCCAATTCTCTTTTCCTTCCCGGTGATTTGCCAGGTAGTGGACTGAGATAAAGCTCAAAGGCAGAACCACACTGTCGGTCGGGCATTAGTCTCTGCTAATTGCCCATTCCACCGTCCCCTATTTTCTCCATCAGCCAAGAGCCACCCACTGCTTTTAAATGTGCACGGTTTCCATATACAGTCTCCATACAACTAGACTGAAAGCAATTCAAAGATTAATGCATTTAAATGGTAGTGAGAGACTGGTATTAGTATGACACACATGGTGCAACATACACAGACACTATCCGCCAAAACACAAACAATCTAGGGCAGCTATTCCAAATCCAATTGTTGTGAACATGAAGCCAGTGAGTTTCAGGCAAAGGGGTGAGTTTGGCCCACACATACCAATTAGGCCCTTTTCCAAGGCAATACTGCACAATGCCGCCCAGAGGATGCCACAAAACAAGACTTTGATTTCCCTCAATGTGATAGTAATCCCATCTCCCTCTGAAAAGCATGGTTGGCGATGGAGGGTTGGGTGTTGATCTATGGACAGCAATTCACAGCAAGATGCTCAAACATTCAGCCGAGCAACAGAAAATTTAATATATTTAATTTTAAAGATCCCATATTGAAATGTATTTTTCGTGTAGTCAGTTGTGGAGACCTGAAAGCTTTGGTCTAATGTGCCTGTCTAGCATGTCATTTAGCCAAATCTCCTCTCTGAAATATTCATGGCATGAAGCAAGCCAGTCAGACATGTTCCCATCATTTCTGGATTGATATCCATTGCTTTTGGCCATGTTTTTATAAAACACCAACTGAAACAGAATGTACAGCTGGAAGATGAGGAATTATATCCAAAATGTAAAAAATTTGATAATAAAGTGGCCTTTTGGCTTTTTACACGGGAAAATACACATACTGTACAGGTAGAGATGGTCCATAGCATATGATGGTATAGTACAGTAGTAATGGTACAATTTGCCATAGTAGTAGAGCCTGGTTAATAATTATTCACTCCCGCAATCCAGAGACATCTGCAAACAATCCTGACATCTGTGATGAAGGATCAGGGATCCCGTTGACGACCGAGAGCGCAGCCGCTGGCCTTCACACATCGGCTAAATGCCGCTGAGCCATGGTCCCAGCGCAGCCCAGACAAAGTGCAGCACGATTGAGGACGGAGCTTGTAATGAGAGCCAGGAGGGTCGACACATTTGCTCACTATTTATAGTGGGCGCTGGATTTTTTATTTTTTTTTCTTCTTTCTCAAACGGCTTGTTCAAGACCGTCCGTGAATTACACATAAATTACACTGTCCCCTAATTGTCTTGTCGCCTTCGGTTCATTATTCAAAGAATTTGCCTGAGAGCGAAATGTGATTTCACAATGTTATTTCACAACGCGCCTCGGAAAACCTACGAGCCCCTCTCATAACGCATCCTTGTTAATGTGCATTTATAGCTATCGTGCTTCCTACAGTAGCTAACGTGATTCTAATGTGCTTCCTAACTCGAGGGTTTCCTGCAGCTGAACAACGAGGCCGCAGCAGATTCTGCTTCATATAGCGGGAAAGCATGCTGTTGGAATAAGTCGTCACCCTCTTTGAATCACATAGAAATGCTTGCTTTGTCACGAGGGGAGGAGAGGACCCCCCCTAGTGTCCCAAAGAGAGCGTGTGGGGGCGGGAGGAGGGTAGAGGGGACCACATGGAGGGAGCCATATTAGCGGAGATATTCTTCAGGGTTACATGCCCTTTCCACCCAGGCCAGGGATTTGTCAGCAGAAGCAGATATAGCTCTATCAATAATCCATGGCATTGTGTATTTCCCAACTGACGCCATTATACAGCTGGGGATGACAGCACTCACAGGCTCAATCATCTTATCCACGGGGAACAGGATCTCATAAAGCGCTCTCAACATAGACGTCTCATATAACGGGTAATAACTCCAGCCAGTTAATACAGGGGCATTATCACAGAGAGGAGCGATGAACCCAGCAAAAAGGACTTCTGCGGTAGCATTATGGTCGTGGGGGTTTGGCGGATGGGGGCTTATTGCGGGGAAGAGAAAGAGGAATGTACAGTAAGTGTGCTTCCCAAAGTTTGTGGGTTGGGATTCTCAGCTTTTGGCAACATTATTTTATTAACTTATTTAGTAACTTAGTAAGATACAGATAGATAAATAATTATTATTATTCTTGCAAATACTGTACATTAATAGTAGTAGTATTATTGTTTTCTTAATACACATTGTTAATTGTTTGAAGCAGCGGTTTTCAAACTGTGGGTCGGGGCCCACAGGTGGGTCATTGAGTGGGAGTGAGTCGGTCGCAAAAATTGCAAGCGGTCATTGAATGAATAAGGAATATCTATGAAAGGCTTTTGCACTTCGTGCTGTTCCACTCATTGGTCATGAGTAAGGTTGTGGCAAAATAGCCTACTTGTTTCTGATTGGATGAAATCCTATTTAGCCGTTGCACACCATAGATTCTGGAGCAATGTGCTCAAAAATATTTAGTGCACACACAGGTAGAGCATGAGCTCAAATTGATAGGTTTTTGAAAATTATGTTATCGGTACTTGGTGTTTGGTGGGTCTCTAAATAGATTAGTCCTCTCTAGGTGGGTCTTGGCACATATACAATTGGGAACCCCTGGTTTGTTGTTGTTTTATTTTGTTTTAGCCAGACTACAGTTTGTGTGCAGTTGAGGGGTTGTTGTGAGCCATGAAACATTTTCTAGTCAGAAGTCAAAAAGTTTGGAAACTACAGTAGTAGGTTAGTGTGTGTGTGTGTGTGAGAGAGAGAGAGAGAGAGAGAGAGAGAGAGAGAGAGAGAGAGAGAGAGAGAGAGAGAGAGAGAGAGAGAGTGAGAGAGAGAGAGAGAGAGAGAGAGGGGACGTGGTGTGGGAGAAAGGTGACAGAAAATTCTAAAAGGAAAGAAAATGTGAATGAGATAGAGGAATGTGTGGGAGTAATAGACAGAAATGGGAGGAGAGAGAGAGAGAGAGAGAGAGAGAGTGAAATTAGAGAGAGAGAGAGAGAGTTAATACCCCAGCAATATGCAGGAAGACAGCGGGCTTCTGCTGCCAGTATTTTAGGGAAGCTTTATTATATTATTTAAAAATCACTGAGAATAACTCTTGGATTTGCTGATACAACTGTTACTGTGTACATACCCGTACAATGGTAGGATCTCTATAATCACCTGCTGCCATTCGAAGGAGTTGGGGAGGAGTTCGGAGAGGAGTTATATCAAATGCAGCTGTAATGTAAAACTATCTGAACTACATTGTAGTGCAGCGTCATGCTGTAACTGTTGCTGTAAAAATCATTTGAACAATGTTGTGTAACACGTGTGCACGTACACTGCAGGCTTTGCTTCACCCACTGTGAACTTGTCCCAGTCAGCCGTGTGACTCCATACCGAGTCCTTGGCAGCTCTTTATAAAGCCACCGGATTCAACCACTTACCGGACCTTTAACTGCAAAGTGTGGGAGGGTGCCAGCCACCACAACTATTAGCAGCTAGGCAGAGAGGGGACAGGAGGGGAGAAATAAATATATAATAACACCACCCACCTAGCAAAGATATTCAGTGTTTGCATTTCAGGGGGACAATAAAGAGGGCCATCTGTTCCTGTCATTCGTGCTTTATTGTTTTCCTCTGCGGGCTACTCAGTTTGGAACGCCACTGCGTCAAGCCTGGCCTCGCCTCTCCTTCTCTGTCCAGCAGACCCGCCACACATGATCATGTTTACAAGGGTGTGTGTTTTGCATGTACGTGTTTCTACGCACGGCTCCCGCGCTGAGCCTTGAGAAAAAAAAAAGAGCCGAGCCGAGCCGAAGAGCAAAAAGAGGCTTTGGCGTCGGATGTCGAGTGTGTGGCGCTCAGCAGAAGAAAGCGACGGTGGAGCTAAATAGCTGAGGGGGACATGGCTTGGAATAAGCCCTCACCCCTCCACATTCGTGCCAACAAGAGTGTAGCGCCAAATGTTGCTGTCTTATTGCACCGGCTGTAGCAGGAGAAGAGAAGAGAAGAGAAGAGAAGAGAAGAGAAGAGAAGAGAAGAGGAGAGGAGGAGAGGAGAGGAGAAAGGTGAAGAGAAGAAAGGAGAAGACAAGAGAGTTGAAGAGAAGAGAGGTGAGTTAAGGAGAGGAGTGGCATACATCCCTGGTGCAGAACAGGAGGAAAAACTCCAGAACGTTGGCCAAAGAAGTGAATGCCTCTCTGGGGAACATCTCTGCCAAGCTTCCCTTGTAGTTCTGGATGAGGTTGGCAGCTGGACATGGCTTGACCGAGGGACCGTAGTTGCTGTCAGACACAGAGGTGGTACTGGGGGGCTAGTCGGGGGAAGAACACAAGACAGAGACCGTTTTGTTGCCAATCATAAATATCTCTGTATCACATTCCCACCTATAATAGATTTAATCTCAAACAATTATCATTTATATGAAAAGCATTTATAACATCTTATTGTACACTAGCCAATTTGGCTGATGAAGAAAGATATGGTCTATTACAGATTAGCATATTATTTCATGCTTCCAAGTTAATGACACTTACTAATTAAACAATGTGTATTAAAGAATAATGTTTATAAATATGGCATGGCAATATATATATAT
>JAODUH010000013.1:1686657-1720487 GCA_027564835.1 Typhlichthys subterraneus | reverse complement strand
GGTCCCTTGCTGAAGCTGCTGCCCCCGCGACCCGACTCCGGATAAGCGGGAGAGGATGGATGGATGGATGGATGGATATTTCAGTTAAAGGTACAGCACTCGTCAACTGTTATGGGCACACCCATAACCAGGGTTGGGCAGGTCACTTCACTTAAATGTAGTCCGTTACAGTTACTTGTTACCAGACTAACATTATAATCAGAAAGTAATTTTAAGAATACTTAAATTTAGTAACATAATCTGATTACTTTCCATTACTTTTAGATTACTTCACTCCTAAAACATTGTTCTTTGAAATGCCATCCCAAGCTATTTATTGAGTTGGCACGCCAACTCTTTCAATGTTTGTGACCTTTAATGTTTCTCAGGGGATCATGTTAAAGTAGGACTTTATTTCAATTAGCGATTGAAAGGTTAATAAGAGATAATCCGATTGTTATGATTGCTCTTAACTTAATTTTTAAAGTAAAATTAAAGTAGTCCTAGAAGAAATAATCTAATTATTAGAAAATACCTGAAATCTGATTCCACTATTTTACCTGGTAACTGCAATGGATTACAGTTACTGTTTTTTTGTAATCAATTACTTTACAACCCTGCCCATAACCTCACATTTCTGTGACACTGTCTATGTGTTGTGCACGTCTACAGTAGAGGGAGAGGAGTTGAGAACCTTGTGAGCCTATACGAGCAGCGTTGGTGTAGGAGTAGAAATCAGTGCCAGCCACTATAAGTTCTCTCTGAGTATCAAACCAAACCAATGCAACAGTATTTTGTTTTTGTAACACAAGTAGCAATGCTAAGAGTAATTGTGGAAAACAATGTAAATCAAGGAATCTATTCTATTTAAAAATTGATCATTAGTGGTAAATATCATATCAAACCATATTTAATATCATGACCATTATTACATTTTTCCAAATATTTAACAATTTAAAGCTCCATTAAGCAGCATGTTTAACTATTTGATTTTATTCTTAACAAACTCGTCTTGTTAGTCTCTACTATTTCTTTACAATTAAACCAAAATTTTATGAATGTCAAATGTTGTCATTCCCATAGCAACCACAACCAAACAGAGTTTTTAGCTAGAGATGGCACTTATAAAAGAATAAATACATTCATTTATTTAGGGAATGTGGGTGCTGTTTTGAAATATGTTGGGGAATTAATGGTTTAAAGTTGTATTTCTTATCATATAATATTAAGTTTAATTGGATAAAGCTAGTAATTTGGATTCACCCATTGAAACAACAGAATACAGTATTTGTGTCTGCATCATCAATATTGAAAAACACGCCTCACATTTGAGCAACAGTAACCAAATGCAAAGCTTGAAGTGCACATATTAAGTAGAATAGCATTTGTTGTTATCAGAGCTGATAACATCGCATTCAAGACCACTGAGAACTATTTGCATTTCATTGTAAACATCAGGAAAGCATTGGCCAGCTTCTATAAAGCTCTGCAAGGCTATTAGCTTGACTGACAGACAATTAAGAAGAAGCAGCTTGTTTGAAAAATAAAGAATACAAATTAAGCTTTTAAGCATTACACATGACACAAGAGCCTTGTCTACAAGCACGGGCAGAAACATACTACTTTGATGTCCATTCCAATCATCCCTTAGCATTATTTTAGTCAAAGTTATTGAACCTCCACTGTACAGAACCTTGTTCCCCTGGGTGGGCTCACACTCCTTGCCTGCATTCATGGCGATGTTGTGGAGGACTGTGATCATCCACAAGTTTCATCTAAAGGCCTGTAAGCTAGCATCTCTGGGAAACTTCAAGCACCGCCCGCAAGAGCAGGGAAAGGAGATGAGAGGGGAGAGAAAAACAACTGATTCCCATCAAAACAGATTGTCAAACCAGATGGGGGCTATTCTAGAACTGGGGCAGGGCGGAGAGAAGCTTTGATTGGGCAATTCTCAACACAAACCAGATACAAGCACCCGTACAAAATGGGCTCTATAAGCTCTCTGCTGCTTTCTCTCTCTCTCTCTCTCTCTCACTCTCTCTCCCCCTCATGTTACTCTAAACGCCTTTAAATAATTCCGAAATAAGTTCCATTCAGTATGCTGAATATTAATGCTGTGAGTCAGTGTAGCTTGTATAGCGTTAACAGTCGACAGTATATCCGGGCTTTGTTGAGAAGAATTGCCATCCAAGGGCCAATGACAAAGGCTAATGTTTAATATCCTGGACAGAAAGGTGACTCTGACCTTCCCCTCTGTGTTGAGATAGCTGTAATAATGTTTATCAAAGATCATTAGTATGTGTGCGTGTGTGTATGTGTGTGTGTGCGTGTGTGTGTCATTAATTCCTCCTACTGTATGGATCGCTAGTGGTATCACTGTCGCACCATTATCACGATGCCCCTGGCAACATCTGTGCACAGCTAATCAGAATGCCAGCGCTGATGCCACACAAGGTCCTCTCTGAAGTTGCCTGGCTCCAGCGCACCCTTTATTAAACATGATAGCCAAGTCATATCGCACTTGAGTGTCATGGGGGACTCTCTTCCATCTTGCCACGAGCACAACTAGTAAACATGGTTCTCAGGTTAATGTAGATCTAGTCTCGCAGAGACCGCCTTTACTACACGTAAAGTCTGGAACACAGCGCTGCAGGCTATCTTGCATCAAAATCCGGACGTTAAACTTATACAGAGGAATTTGTTGAGAAACGTATTAACACGACTCTGGCTGTTCTCAGGTGTATATATGTTAGATAAGTAGAATATACGGTTACTGCATAAAATAACTGAAATTAGTAAATAATGCACTGCACCAGAATCGCATCGACATTTAGGATTCAGACTTTTTGAGTGACAAAGCGAACAGCCATTGAAAATTGACTTACTCACTTCCGGAAAATCAGTCGAGCTTACAATGGTATGTATCAGACGTTTAGCACAGAGTTGCTTATGTGACGTGGTGCTAATGGATGGAAGAGGCTTACACAAATTTAGATCAAACTCATTGTAAATGCATTAGTTTATAAGGAAGCTAGTCACAAGTCAATAAATATATCTGATTAAGGCAACTGATATACTTGATCAAGGCAAAACAATTATAAACTAATGGTATGATTACTGAAATGTACACTATCTTCAAATAGAACATTGATTTATTTTTATTTATTTTAACTGTTTATAATTGGGATTTAGTAAAGGTAACAAACATAATAACCAAGTTTCATAACAATGTTACTTTGACTGAAATTTGAATGTTGTTGTAGACCAGGGGTTCTCAAACCTTTCAGCTCGCGACTCCCCAAAATAATATTGCCATAGACTCATGACCCCTGCTATCCCCAGAGGTGGTAGAAGAATAACAGCCATAATATTATTTGATAGTATTTTAATATATATAGGCTAGTAGCAGAATACATCAAAGTAATGTATAAACGGCACTACTACTATCAATTATGGCTAAACTATGCCATTGTAATAATTTAAATTTTTTGCTTAATTTCTGAAAAACATCTTGTGACCCCTTCATCTGTGTCTCACAACCCCCCGAGGGGTCCCGACCCCCAGTTTGAGAACCCCTGCTGTAGACAATGTTACTGGTAATAATTTCAGATGTTTTCATGAAGATAATCGGTGCAATGCCCTTATGATTACAAGTGACCTTCCTATGGTTGACAACAGTGATTCCTTGTGATGCGGGCGGAAGTAGAGCGATTATTGACAGTGGGATGAATATCATTCTTCACTGCTGTGAATTGATCATAGGTCAAGCTCATCTCTTAAGTATGGCCCCTCCTTTAAACATGCCTGCAGCACTCTTCAAGCTTGCCCTATGATGCCTGAGGCTTTGAAGGAACTCACCGGTGAACGATTATTTCAATATTTCCAGCAAGCTCCCTCATCCATATGTTTACAATATATGAGCTTGACAGGGTCACGCTTTTATTTACTCCATCCATAAACAATTTGTTCTATTCGAACTTAACATACACCATATACAGTAATATGTATGTGTGTGCGTGTGTGTGTGTGTGTGTGTGTGTAGGTGTGTGTGTGTGTGTGAATAATATATTTTTTAGGACTAATGCAACGAATTTGCAGGAGAATATCCTGGTCCTTTGGTCTTTCAAGCTGTCAGTTAAAGTTGTATGCATCAGGAAACTGGTCCCTCCTCAACCATTCAGAAATTCTAATGAATTTCGAGCTGTCATCTTAAACTGAACTATACTGATTGACTATTATTATTTTCTAGCAGGAATGAATAGTATTGAATTGAGAGGACACAGATTGATTAGCGGAGAGGAAGGATGAACAGCTCATGAAAACAAGGTGGTCTCACAAGGTTGAGGCTATTTATATAATATATGAGGTTTCTCTATAAAAGTGGTTTTATTGGCAAATGGGCCTGATACTTAAACTTGCCTCACCCACGAAATCCTCCTTTTCACCTTCCACTTATTGCTCCTATGAGTATCAGGGTGAAGACCTAACGTGCCAAACAAATTGTTCCGCACATGAGAATAGAAGTTTATGTGGGACGTGAACACGTCCCTTTAGTTGGGTCTCTAGGTAAAATGGTCTACTACTGTAGCTCTTCTGGCAGGACTATAAAGATGTAAAGATGCATGTCATTCAACTCAACCTGCTTAAGATACAACACTTTTTACCTTATCTTTGTTTAGCTGGAATGAAATGTCATGTACATTTTTTTTATTGTTACTTTTATTCATCTTACATGGCATTTTGTTGTTGCTGAACACACTGTACAGTATACAGTAGGAGTTAAAGGAACAATGTAAAGATAAAATGGTATAGTTCATATCAAGTGTTTTACAATATCTCCTTTTTTGGAAGGGTATACATAATATTTTACATATTGCACACATTGTCTTTTATCTAGTTATAGAGGAACTACTTTTACACAACTCACAATGACAGATACATTCAGATAACACAAACTCTCTCTCTCTCTCTCTCTCTTTCTCTCTCTCTCTCACACACACACACACACACAGACAGTCATTGTATTGTATTTCTGCTCTGCAGCCTTCTGCCAAAATGCATAGACATCACTATGCCTTCATGCTGAAGTCTTTTTTTACAGTATGCAACCAGTTTTCACACCATTCATCTCATCATGCACCATAAATTTGTTTGCAGGATGGCTCCAGTTTGTCAGTGTTTGTGGAGGATCTGTGAGCAGCACCTCTAATTCTGTTTGTTGGCTTACTATCTTGTTAGTCGCCGAACAACTGTCAGCAGGACTTTTGCAGTCTGCTCGGTTTCAAACACAGATAAAAACTAATTGGATCATTGAATTCGTCATACAGCATCTTGAGGCTTGCCTTCCTTTTGGCCAAGCAGTAAGGGCTGCTTAGGTAACTCATAATGAGTTCTAACCATCTATCAAAACCTGAAAGATTTGTACAATAAATTTTACATTTCAGTGTGTATTCCTTGGCCATATTCTGCATGAGAAAATAGTTGTTAAAGTTAACAAGCAACCGGTAAGTACAAACCCAACACTAAAAATTTACGATTTTACTGTATCAAAATAGTTTAACTAATAATTACATAATCAAAATCACAAATAACTGTAATATGATACATCCCAACCACTTTCAACCCATACATAATCTACAGGGATATAAAGAATAATTATTTAATTGGATACTCATCTTACAATAGCCATACTCCTCTGGGTCTTTACTGCAATGTATGTGAAACATATCAGAGATTATGTTCAACATATCTGTAAGTGCAATGCCTATGGGTAATTGAATAAGCTCCACTGAAAAATGTAAATAAATACAGCCTCAGTAGCCTCTGTTAGGGCAGATGGTGAGCTGACAGTTAAAAATAACATACTGTTCTCAGGTTTAAACCAGCAATAACAGATTGTCAGAGAAATTATCTTGCTTGGTCTGTCACACTATGGAAAAAGAGAAAGAAATTAATTTCTATGCTCAGTCAATCCACAGCATCTTAGCTGTTTAGGAAAACTCACAAATATTGAATTACGTATAGTAATCTATTAGTCATATAACAGATATTTGACGTCCTCAGCCATGGGCGGTGACAGTCTATTTTTAGTTGCAGGGGGCAGAATTCTCACCTTATTAAAGCCAGTGTTATATCCATCCCAAGTGAACTATAAAATCACCATAACCAGAACCGTGCCGTGTACACATAAAACTTCTATTGCCTCTGTTATCACCCTGTGTCGACGTATCTGCATGCGTTCGCACGTGTTTGCTATTCACAGTATCCACAGTGCAAACATCAGCGAGTGTGTTGTGCCATGCGTGCTGGCTAGTTGTGCTGAGGCGTGTCTTTTCCCCACCATTCTATTGAATGTAGTTAAACCGGTTAGGTGCTGCGTCTGGGACGCTCGCTCTCAGGCTTGCTGTGCCTGAATCTAATGTGTAGACAGATGATGTATTGGAACCATCACATCAAGGAGTCGCTCATATATGAGGCCCGAGCTGCCTAGCGCCGTATCTAGCCTACTGTCTCTGTGGTGGTGGGGGTGGTACGGCAAAGTTAGACGGGGGTGTATTTTCTTTGGGGAATTGCGTGTTTCAGGACTATGGATATTGCACGCTGTGGAAGAAGGAATAAACAGCCTTCCTCTCTTTCTCCTCTTCCCTACTTTCTTCAGGGAAGTGCCTGTTCACAGAGTCAGTTCTGTGACTGATGTTTGTCTCTTATGCGTCTATCTATTTGTCTGGCAAACAAATGTTTTATTAACAAACCACTGCCACATGTTTAAGTCTTCTGTATTTTTCCGTTTGCAGCAGTGCCTTTCTATTCATGTGCAAATGTGTTAGGTTAAATAGGTTAGAGTAGCCTACAACCTTAACTACAACAACAAATCCATGACTCACAGGGATATAGTAGGCTTTAACTTGTTAAAACCCTATATATATACTTTATACTGTATAAAAAAACACATGGTAAATTATTAACTGAAGATTATAATCTATCTACAGTATAACAACTGCCTTTTAAATAAAATAAAACTATTGACTCAATGTGATTTGTGAGCTATAACTGTATGTCATATAGCAATCATTGTGGTTTAACCTTTTATAAATCATCCAAAGGATAATAAAACACTGGTTCTAAGGAATTCATATTTTGTAGAAGAGGACATGTTATGGAGGACTGGTTATGTACTTCCTGCATGGTTGATGAAAGACATGCTGCAAATATATATTATTACCCAAGGCTATTAACCTAACAGAGCTCATTGGGTGGGGAACCTACAGTACAGTATATGGTAAGAGGCTTTTGAAATGAGATAGTACTGGCCCAATTAAAACTAGTGATAAATCCTGGTGTTCAGAATCCATTTCCTTTTCACCTGTACATTATTAGATTGAGAGGGCCCCTAAGCATCATACACAGCCAAAAGGAACTGCCTGTAGTTTTGCCTGAGTAGAGCCTGAATATAAATTCTGCTTTTTAAAGGCTTATCTGCAACCACAATTACACTTACGGCAATTTCAGCAATATATGTGAGTGCAAATTTGAGAGATACAGTAGAACTATGTGAACGACTAAAGACAACATTGCATGTCCGTTTATGCACGTACATATGCGTCTCTCCATTGGAATCAAGATATACGTCTGACTGCGACTAATGAAACGGTTTAGAACAATCACACTACTGGGGTTTAATCTTGGCAGGATTTGAAAGACACCATTTACAGACAGAAGTATAACTTTGTTTCATCAGTCAAAGTGATGGGCCTTTTCAGAGCAGAGTTAGGGAGATAATTAGTGAACCTGGAAGGACAGCTACATGCCACAACTCTCAGTAGTCAATGGAGAATTAATAAAAGCCAAAGCTTTTTTTTGACATTTTCAATGACAGTGTGGACCCAGAATTTGTTGTAAATTTCTGATGGATCTCTGCATGACATTATGCTTTTATGAGCAAAGGTCCCAGAATGAAGGTACATTTCTCATTTTAGTCCTGGCTCCCAAAGCACTTGATCTAGTTGAAACGTAATATATTTGACAGTTGAAGCTTGCCTCTAGTATAAATTCTACAGTGTTATTTTTTTGTGATTGTTTAAGTATTGTTTGCTTTTGTTCCATTGTCATTCTACTTGGTAAATCCATCTTCAATAGGTTACACAAATGATGGTACATAATATGTAAGTGAAACTGGTATCACATTAGAGCCAAATTAAGTTTTTTATGGTACTGAGTAAAAATAACAAAACAAGTGTGTTTTTTTCTGTAGCTGACAGAACCAGAGGGTAGCAGAAAGATTTTGATATTCACTGTAAATACTGTAGACTTGATATATGCAGGTTTATTCTGATGAAAGCAGGAGGATGGCATTCTTCTTGTTTGCACACAATTAAATTAATTTCCCTTGTTAACTAGGAAAACAGTGGAGAAAATTACATTATACTTGTCAGCCATAAGCTTTGTTCAATTTTACAAAGTGCCTTCAAACGTTATTCAAAGCAATGTTTAGATGTAGAGGAACTACAAATCCAATGATGGATCACAAGAACAAGAATGTAATATTTGAATAAATGTTTTCACAGTAGTTTGAATATATTTTTAAATCTTTGTAAATATGCTTTGTATACTGTAAGGGTGACAGAACATACTTTAACATATCTTGCTGTGTCAGTGTGATTATGTCTACATGGTTGTGTATGTTTACATACCAAAGAGAACAGATTAATGTATAACTGACATCATTTCCGAGGGTTGTAAACCCATGATGATATTCCTCTGATGATTATATTACATAATTTAGAATGTAATGCATTGATGATTGCTCAACCTCATGCTGTGAAGGGCTAGTGTGAAGGCAGCTGATTATCTTGCAGGGTGCAATGTCCTAGAGACCATGCAGCAATCTTCCATGGGTGGAAATTGCAAAGACTTAATATTTAAACACTCTAAAAACAAACAATCTCATGTTAGTGTAGTGCCTTTCAATGATTGCTATTTGTATATCATTATTTATTTTATTTTAGTATTTATTTTATGTGTGGCTCAAAGTTGAAGAGCATACCATGATAGGGGATACATTGTTATTTTGTTATGTGGTTCAATACAGCTTTAACCCTGGTTTAAAAACATCCAGATATTGCAAGCTCCACCTATATGATGTTAGTTCAACATATCAGTAATGGAATTCTTAATTGAAAACAACTGTCTGGGTAAACTACTGACCAAGCAGTGTCCACTGTCCAGTAAGTAGTTCAGTTGGCCCTCCAGCAATAAAATCAAATAAAATGTGGGTCTTGATTTGATTGGCTGAAGGTGGTCCAATAATATAGTGTCTGTGTTTGTTGTTCTATTTTCTTAGTTTCTGTATGCTTATGCCAAGAGTATGACTCAATATATGAATCAACACATCAACACACCACTGGAAATGTATTAGATCTTACAATATCATTTTATATGACTATTTTTTTTTTCCAAAACTGGGACAGACTGGTGTTTACTGGACTGACACAGTATGTGTAATAGAAAAGCATGAGTTTGACAGAGACCTTTCATGTCCCAATTTGCGATGTATACATCCAGTAAATGAACCGATCATACCATACACGTTTTCTGCCAGTACTGTTTGCAGCTCTTCCTACAGTAATTCATTCCCAGCTGATGCATTTTCCAAAGAAGATGAAGGAAATAGAAAATGGTTGCAAATATCCAGGTGGAAGGAAGCAAGACCAAAGAAAATCCATGTCCCAGATGCTCACATTGATGATATTGAAAATTAGAAATGCAAATGTTTCCCCATCACAGCAGCTGTTGGTTTTTATTGTTCATCCAGATAAACAACTGATTTTATGTGTTTTCCGCATTTATATTTTTGTTCCAACGCAATAAAGGAAGGGAAATTCATCACACGGACTTAGGATTGTGATGAATATTGTTAATAGTTAGTTAGTTAGTTAGTTAGTTAGTTAGTTAGTAAGTAAGTTAGTTAGTTAGTTAGTTATAACACTTTTTGAGAAATAGGGGGTGCAATATGCAATAGGGGGTAACTTTGTTTCACGGACAACTAATTGGATTAATGCACACAAATAAAGAACAATGTGTTTACATGGAAATTTCCACTGCAGAATGCAACCATTTCTTTATAGTGCAAAAATCTGATTTCATGTACACAACCAAGAAATGGATCATATACACTATTTACTAGGGAGCTAGAGAACAAAGAATATCCTGAACCTTTTTTTGAAGGGAGGATATTCTTTGAAACATCCTTTAGATGACGTGAAATAAAACTGACCACCACACTCTATGCCAGCTGGCAGGCCTTTGATGTTGTGATCATTGTAGTTCCTGTGAGAATCAACTACCTTGCGTGGCTAACCATGTCTATAATACAGAGAGAAAATCAATGCTAGCTTTAACTTTTGAAAGCTTAAGTGATTGTGTTAGAATACTGTTTTACTGTTTTACTGACAGATATCAATGTTTATTACAAATCAGAAATGTCGTTTTGCAACTAAGTATAATGCAAGCATTTGTCATAATCATGGAAAATCATGAGGAGTAACTTGCCCTTTGATTTGGGGACCACCATGTAAAAACACTACTTGAACAGCCTCCTGAAAGGTTGAACCTGTTTTGGACAAAACTAGCTAGACTAAACATGGCCTATATATTCAAGATAGGTATTCTGTATGTTGATTGAAAGCTTAAACATTTGTAATTGTTCAGCTGTTAGATGTTTTGTATAGCTGCACAAACAAGCATAGCATATGCCATGTATGTGTGTGTGTGTGTGTGTGTGTGTGTGAGAGAGAGAGAGAGAGAGAGAGAGCGAGAGAGCGGGAGAGAGAGAGACTTTGCTTATCTGAATGTATCTGTCATTGTGAGTCGTGTGCGTGTGTCTGTGCAAACGCTCGCGCGCATGTGTGTGTGTGCGAGTTGGGGGGGGTAGACTAGGCAAGGGGTTAAGGGGTTACTGTAGAAGTAGCATGTCATACAAATTATCAGTTTATTAAGATGTCAGCAAGGGTGGTCTTTTTCAGGTAAAACTAAAGTTAACTCTACTTTATTAATTAATCATGTAGATGCTGATAACTTTTCAAAAAGAAACAGTTTATAAGGTATATGCAACTTTGAGTAGAATACTGTATCTACCGTAGGTGGTTTGGCATTTAGCACTGCCTAATGACGCTCCAAGTTTATAGGCTGATGCGTTTCAGAACCGCGGACAGCGCATTGGCAGACTGTCCTGTTTGAGCAGCATGGTCTAGGCCTATTGTCTAGGCTGCTACCTTTTGTCGTACTGCATACTCTGTCTCGCATTCTCGTTTACTCCGTTTCTCGTAAATAGTACAATATGTCATGTGAATAAAAGTGATAGATGCGCTGAGCCTATACAATACAATATATTTTATTAGGCGGGACATATAGGGATCCTATTATTTTCACAATGTACATTTAGTGAGCAACGTCACTGAACATTAAATCAGTCAAAGCTACGCAGATCCGAAATGTATAACACACAATATGTGAATATGTACTTTATAAATTAAATTGTTTAATAAAAGGGCTCTAAATTGTATCCATTGGCAGAATTATGTCGCCTTTTTTTCTCTTTTAATAAACTTAATAGTAGGCGGCCTATACATTTGGCGTATTTTCAATATGTTCAGCATCCAAACGCAATAACATGGAGAGCACAAAATAAAAAGAAAAAACTTCCACTCGTGCAAAAATGCTTTTGTCGTGAAAGCACGTTTCAGTGTGTCTGTAATTCCATACACCTCACTTGAACAAAAAACATATTTTTAAGGCTATACAAACATAAAATAGAGCATAGCACACTCAGCCAGTTCAGGACAAAAGTTGTTAATTGAAATATCTCCCTTTGTCCATCTCCTCAGCTGCACGTTTGTGCCTCCTGGCCAAGTTTGTTTTCCACACGATAAAATCCAAAAAACCGACAAGCATACGTCACAAGCCGACCAATAGGATAATTATCCAGATTGTGTTACTGTTGATTGGTGGATTTGGTTAAATGAAACTCCAAGGAAACGTTGATATTTGACTAGATATTGGACAAATGTATAGGTACATATATGCATCGGCTTCCTTGGCTGACCGGTTTCAGTTCGAAATAAATGTCATGTTCTGTCTCCGTTCCTCGACCGTGCGACGCTGGTCGTCGCGATTCAGATTATAAAGGAAAAACTAAAAAGCCTGAGAAAGTGGAATATTTCCATCCGCCCATGAGTGTTCCCCGTTCCAGCTTCAGATAGACCCGGTCCTCACGCTCAACCATCAACAGCACCCCGTTACTGGCCGCCTCTCTCGTGACATCCTGGTCACCTGCAAATGCTGATATAACCGGGTAATCGTTCTGCATCAGGTTAACCTGTGGGGAGGAAGGCAAGGCAAATTGTAGTTTCACATGTATTCGTGTTTTTAATGTATTTGTATTTTATGTATATATATATTTTGTTTTTTATTTTTTTTATTTTTTTTTGGTGTAAATTGTATTTTGTTTTTCAACATCCAAACATCAATTGCTCACCTGTATAGTTTGTCTGTTGTAGACTTTGACCACGTGAAAGCTGAAACTATATATACCCCTTCTTGGTGCTTGGAAAACACTTGCTTTGAGATCGAAATGGTTGCCGATGTTCACTAAAACCTGTGACAAAAGAAATAATATAACATGAGCACGGTTCGGGTCTGCATAAAGCAAACACTGATTTTATGACATTATCCACAATTGTCCCATTAACAGCAGTAAGTTAGCTGGATATTAAACGCCAAACGTTTCAGAACTTGTTTTAGTGGCATGATCCTTTCATGCTCAACACATTATAATCCACCTTCCACAAACCGTAGAAACAATGTGATAACATTAGTCGAGGTCATTTGAACTTTGAAATCAGCAGGACATACACAATATCCTTATAACATTGCATCAAGACATACAAATATATCTTATGATTAACATTGATGCCAACTGATTCCAAATTACGCACGACTTTAACATGTGAAATATATGATCATATTGTATCAGGGTGATGTGACATTAGCTCGTGGAGCATGAAAACTCAACCCACCAACACATTTGAAAAGTTACAAGCTATGTGGGACAGTAAAATAGACAATGAGTCTCGTGAGACCACACAAGTTACAGAAGAGACCAAAACAAGTGATCAAACGAAAATAAAAATAACATCGTTGCGCTAACAGTGAATTGGTTAATTTATTAATCAAATCCGATTAGACAATGCACATTGTGATGCACTGTGCTGGCAAACTCAATGGATAACCTGACCTGGTCAAAGTAGATGGTCATTGAAGTGTTGCTCATCTCCGATG
Source organism: Typhlichthys subterraneus (assembly GCA_027564835.1). Classification (NCBI taxonomy): domain Eukaryota; kingdom Metazoa; phylum Chordata; class Actinopteri; order Percopsiformes; family Amblyopsidae; genus Typhlichthys; species Typhlichthys subterraneus. The sequence continues at coordinate 1,707,173 of JAODUH010000013.1, read as the reverse complement.
GCTCGTGATTGGTCCCTCGCACCGCGGAAAAAGCCACCTTTGCGCCGGCGGAGCGGACAGATATCCCGAGTGAAGAAGTGACACCCCCATCCGAAGAAGGGTTTGAGTCGCACACCACCAGGCACTTCCCTTCCAGCACGATGGGCTCCGTATCGTTCTGGCCGAGGCAAAAAGCCACGCCGCATCCCAAGAGAAGGGTCAGTGCCAACATGGCAAAGAGTCCCGGGCAGCGCGTTGGCACCATGGTCGGAAAAGTGATCCTGTGGACACTGATGGAAGCCGGCAGCCCCTTGGAGGTTTGTTAGTACTCGGTCACCTGGTCCAGACTTACTCCTCTCTCGCTCCCTCTATGTGATTCTCCCCCACTCTCTCAAACACGCGCGCACACCCTCTGACACATAGAAACCAACTCTCACCGTGCGCTCTCTCCCCACCTTCCCGTGCGTTCCAGTTGATTTTAATAAAGAGGGTCTTCAGACCACTGCCGTTGTAAATCCTGGTGGTTTAAGAAGCAAGTAAGATTTTTTTTTTATCAGAATGTTGCATGTCTACATACTAATCTGCACAATTAGCTGTACTTGCAAACGTATATCTGTGCGTAAAAAGTATTAAAACACGATACAATTCAAGGCAGCGCATCATAAAATAGGAATGCGTTCAGTTTGTCATCATATATCTGTTCAATATTGACTAAATCGTTTGGTAAGGTTGTAGAATATATACCCCGAATTATTCTCTCTCTCTCTCTCTCTCTCTCTCTTTCTCTCTCTCGTTTTCTTCACATACATGTTATATTTAATTTAAATTAAGATATCCACGGTCCTTATTCCAAGTATTATTATAGTAATGAAATACATTGATTTCTTAAGAATGCTCTTAAAATAATTCAACTGGGACCTTACCTGCGTCCTTCCCGCTGGTATGCACTCTGTCTCTTCCACACATATCAGCGCGCAGACTGAACTGAGCGCATGGATCGCCAGTGCAGAGAAGGACTCGCCTCTTGTTTCCCTTTGGATAGGGAATTCACGCCCACTCTTTGAGTACAACCAGAGATTCTACACAAGTAGCTCGCAATTAAGAGCACATACACGGACTAATGGGTTTGTTTACATATTAATAATTTCGTTGTTGAGGCGTGGGCCAGAGATGGACAGCAGCAGATATCTGCTCTGATTGTCTGTGATTTAAATGTTTTTATTCATGTCCTGCACTGATTGTTAATCAAAGAGGAAGGGGAATGAACAGAGGTTAACCTTGGTTTGTGTTATATCAGACGTGCTGTATATCCCAGTATTTTTCTCGAAGCGTTTTAAATGTAAAATAAAGCTACTCGGGCGCCACCCAGTGGCACAGTTTGATTCTGCAGTCTTTGTCATTGCATGCGGCAATGGTTGTAGGAAATTTAATTTTTTAATACCAAATCAGCAGCCCGACCAGATATTTTGCTTGCGTGTCTACGAACAGTGATTAATTGCATATCAGCAAATAAATTCACACACACACACACATCAAATGTTCCAAACACTTCGCATGCAGGTAAAAGGGGACACTTTGGCACTTCATTGAATTGCTTCTTTCCACCCTTAACCTTTCCTCTACATTCTTCTCTCTGGCATGTCATAAGGCTTTGAATAGCTGCCTACATAGGACCTTACAATACCTCACACCGCTGAAGGGCTTGAGTTTAAGAAGTGGCTTAGCCCTCTAATGAGCTGTCACTCCCCTTGGTTTAGATAGACTAATTGGTTGAATTATGCATGGAGCTCACATTCAAAGGAGAATAGTGTGTTTGACTTTACTAACCATACCTACAGACAAACGTATATATATATATATATACATTGTTTACAGCAGCCTACATATTCTGTAAATAAATACTATGAGAGAGAGGAGAGAGATTGCACTAGATTATGTAGTCGCATAATGAATACTATTGGACATAATAATCTGTAGTCTATGTGCCCTGCCCACCTGACTTGACAACAATTTGACAAACTCTATGTCAGTGTGAATTGCAGAAGGGAGACATCAGGTATCAAGAAATCCCTCACCAAGCCCCGGGACTACAGTAGGACATGTAGAGAGCAGACATCAATGTCAGTGAAAGGGGCGGAGGTCATTTCCCATAAGGCCATATTGCCCCCAGTCTTCTCTTACATGATGAGGACAGTTGATCGGCAAGACTGACGAGATCATCATGGTTATATTTCTTGACAGTTAGCAAAGCCTACTGGCTCCAGGAAATGGGGAGGTCAAACACAATAATAAAAAAAGAAAAAGAAAAGACAAGAAATGTCATGTCATGTAATAATTTGTACTTACGTGCATTTCAAAGTTGTTCTCAATCTTCTTTGTGTATGCAATGCAATGCCTATTGTTAAGTGCAATTGTAGTATTGTAAAGCAAGCGAGGACTGTGGGCCTATTTGTGTATCCTCATTATAGGGTTTGTTCAGAGCTTCCTGAAGAATCGTTTATATTTAAAGAACATGTTAATGTTGATATTATTTCTGAATCCCACCACAAACCACCTCAATAACATGGTGACCTCTATTTTAATAAGTGCACGAGAAGCAACACTTAATAATTTCCTTGTCTGTAAAGCAACTAACACCAGCTGCATCCCGGTAAGATGCAACCTATATTGACTCTCTGTCTGTGTGTGTGTGTGTGTGTGTGTGTGTGTGTGTGTGTGTGCGTGTGTTGTGTGTGTGTGTGTGCACATGTGTGTATGTGTGTGCATGAAGTCATAGTTTATGTTGAATTTTGAAATTAAACACACACCTCATGTAGGTGAATGTCAATGTTACATAATGCTTGGCCAAACATGCATCTTCTCTTGCATTTGGTGTTTTTTCACCTTAGGCTACACATTTTGTAGCCTATTTCGTTTAAAAGTGTAACATTTTAGGCTATGCTACAAAGCACATTTACTTATATTCAATTCATTTTAATTTATCATTAATCTATCTCTCACATTAGAGTTTTTGAACCATTTTATCCTGATAATTCTACTGCAATATTATATAGTCTACCGTTATGCCTAGCCTATTTAATAACCAGAGGTAGTAGACCCATTTATCAAAGCAAAATAAGACAACTGCAAATATCACGTGGTGGGGATCACGTGGAAGGGGCAGTCAGCTTCAACAGTAAGCCGGTGCCGTGCCATTTTCAGGTTGTGAACCTGGTGGAAAACACTTCAGACGCAAAGGGCTTTGATAAAGTAGGCCTATCATTTTGTGTTTATACAAAAGTAATAGTCCAGCGTAGGTAGAGTTTGTGTTTGTGGTTTCTGGCGTTAGATAGCTAGATGTTACATGAAATCGTTTAATTAGGCTAATTATGGCATGCTTCACCTGGCCAATGTTTCCATTGCCATTTTTCTAGTTATTAGTGTATGCTCATAGCCTAGCCTACTGCAATGGTGGTATTTTTATAGGATTCAATGTTATGCTAACTATAGGCTAGTCTATAAACTGAAAACCAATCAGATCTACTGAATTTTGCATTATAGTCTGTGTGAGTTTTAATGTATGGTGATCGCTAAACGGAGTCGTGTACCTGGCCTGAATCCAGGTGTGTGAGCGTTGCATCGTCACCATGGCTACTGGACGCGGAGAGCTTTTCCACAGTTGGAAAATGGGTTTGGAGAAAATGAAAGCACAGCAAAGTCCAAACAGCATCAGAAGAAAGCCTACCAGAAAGGAAATGTGTGACCAAATGCTATGCGCAAATCTGCAAAGGTGATGTAGTGTGGTGCTCCCGAGTGTTTAAAGACGACTTGTAAACTAAATCCTGAAATGATTACTAGGCAATTAAACACTTCTCTCTCTGTGGTACTACTTTAGGTTGCTTATATCAAAATCAGTCAAAGATACATCTGTGCCACAACCGGTAGTAAACACATCCAAAAAGGCAGCTCCAGCATGTACCGGTACTCAAAACTATATTCAAAGGTAGGTATTTGGCCAATAGGCCTAGATCTGCTTTATAAGTTATGGTAGACACAAATGTTTGTGATCTAATGCAGTGTTTAGATGTCACCCGGCACAACACCTGACTCAAATGAATTGGTTGTTGTCAGGCTTCTAACAACCAATTCATTTGAATCAGATGTGTGCAGGGAGACATCTAAAACATGCAGGACAGTGGTCCAGGACCAGATTTGAATAGCCCTGCTGTATAGCATTTATGATGCTATCTAAATGTGCAATCTGTTAGTTCTCCATATTCATCGAGGACATCACATATTCTTTAATTGACCTGCAGTAGACTAATAGGAATAGCCTTCTCCGTCCAAGTAGCAACCTTAAATATGATTAAACACAAGGTTTTGACTAGGCCTACGTTCCTACTGTAAATCTTACCTTAAATAATAATAGTCAACTGTACATGTTTAGTAGCATGAACGGTGTTTGAGTTATGCCTTATTCCCTTTTCCATAGACTGCCCAGCGAGATCCTGATGAACATCCTATCCTACCTGGATTCCTCCTCTCTTTTCTGCATCAGCCACGTCAGCAAGATGTTCCATCGACTCAATACTGAGTACGTCTGCAGATGCTCTCATCAACACAGACATAATTATACATCACATTGTGTGCGTAACGGTCCAATGGAGATGCTCATTAAGGAATGTACAGTGCATTTTCTTGGTCTAAATATATTCAAGATTTGTTTTATTTATTAATATGTCAATGCCAATGAGTGAATTGCTCCAATACTGTAAAATAATAAGATATGAATTTATTTTCAGTGGATTCCATTTAAGAGAGGATTTCATGACTCTGAATTTGGCAAACTTGTTTTTTCCCCTTTTCTTTACGTGATGCCCATCGACTCCACTGCAGTGCCCTATGGCGCAAGATGTACGTGTCAGAGTTTGGCATGCGGTGGAAACCCAAGTGCAAGGGAGAGCTGCCATTGAAGGTGGCCGTGGTAGAACAGCACAGCGAGGGCTACTGGAAGAGGCTGTATTTCAGGACCAAAGCTGGGTATGATGTGGACAAGTGGAAGAAATGTCTTCAGGAGATAAACCCCTACACTGGGCTACCCAACCAAACAGAGTCTGTCCTCAGGTAAGGGATGGACACGGGCCATTGGTGTACGGTACATTAAAATAAAGTAAAGCTGCATCGTTAGTTGTGTATTAATTTCAATGTTGGCAATATCATAAGAAAACACTCACTTTTAGGCTAGAGCTTGAAGGATTTAACAAACTATTGTGGATTGATGCTGATCCAATTATGGCGATTCTGAAGAGCAATTAAATAATAAATGGCAATTGTTGTCATAAGTGTGCACCCCTTAAAGGTGGAGTCAGCTATCATGGAGAGAGATTGTTAAGATTCTAACTCGATCAAAACAAAAACACCTCTCCTTTTCAATGCCATACTGTGCTCCCTCAAAAGCTCCGCTCCACACAGTGGAAATTATTTTCCAAGTCTAGGATAGTGTTGCGTGATGTGGCCTGCAACATTTTGTTTGTGTTTGTACAGTATTTACAGAGCCATGGCTATAGTCTTTTTTTTTTTTTTTCAACGCACACAGAATGTTCAGCTACTGTAGCAGACAGTAGATACAATCACTGACTCTGTCTTTTTAAATAGTAAGGGTAATTTATTCTCAAATTAGTATTTGTCATTTGCTTCAGGTCCTCAAATGTAGCCGCAGAATTTGTGGGATTGAAACATGAGTTTGGAAGATTTACAGTACATTCAGAAAAGCTGCAATGTCATTCTGCCTTAATGGTCCTAGAACTAATGGAAGGCCAATTTTGCTTAAAGTCAAGAATAGTCTGTCATACTATAGTTATAATATGTCAGATAATGATCATAACACGCCCTATAAAAGTAAAGTGTAATAAGCAATTATAAGCTAATAAACATCTTGTTGCAGTCTGCTATCTTACAGTTATGTGCATGCTGAAAAAATAATTCAATATCCTAGCCATTGCAATGTATTTCCAGTGTGTGTGTGTGTGTGTGTGTGGGGGGGGATTCTTCGTTTATTTTGAGTTTGAATTTAGCAAGCATTCTCAATAATTATTTACCCTACCTTTTTTAAATCTATTAATGCTGGTATTAATACTAAATGAACATTGTTTACAACACACATTGTTTACAACATCCTAAAAGCATAGTTCCTTGTTTATTTTTGTTTATTGTTTGTTTACATTTCTCTGAGCTGTCTAGAGACATATTTTCTTCTGTGTTTTGACTTACTTGAAAGTAAATGCAAAGATCCAGGCTCAGTATGTGTGACTGGCATAACCAGGGGAAAACAAAGTGTTGAAGCAAGCCCCGTCGGCAATCAAACACGAAGCAGTTTGTTTAGTGTTTCACTTAACAACATGTTCTTATTAAAGGTGAGAGAGGAGGTCTCTGTCTGAGTTTGATGCGTGTGCTCGCGGGAGTACGGCGCATCGACGGAGAGGTCCCTACAACCATCCCTGCTGTAGAACTCAATTTTCCAGTTCCGCAGCAGCGAGAGGAAGGAGTAATTATGCTCCATGCCGACGCTGTGTAAGCTGTTGAAATAAATAATTTGGAGTCTTCTCCCCTCCTTCACCCAAGGCTGACAATTTCTCATGGGGGGGTTATAAATGTACGCAACGTACGCACAAAATAATGCGTACATCACTTTCTACGCAAGGTTTGAGATTTAGAAAAAAACAAACTGAAACTGCGGTCCTCCACACACACTGTGACCCATGCATACGCACAAAAATTGGAGAAATGGGTAAACTGAATTCCCCCGGAACCCCAAATCGGTGACTTCTGTGCCTATTTGACATTGGTAAGGCCCACAGTATGTCCACAAAACTATTTAGTTTTTGTCTATAAACCTCCCCTACAAGAACTTCAATTTCACATTTGGGTGGAAATACTTTTTTGAGGGTCTCTGTTGGGATTTGCCTTCATTAAATTAATCAATGCATATTAATTCTGGGCATTTCAGTGACTTACAGTAGCGATTTATAGGCGCTTGTGGGGGTTCATTGGGTGGGACAAGACACTTGTTCACATGCGCTGCATTTAGAGTAGATTGTGATTTATAAAGGAAATATGGCGTGGCATGTGTGGTCGCACTGTTTAATAAATCAGAATATTTTTGTGCGCACGCACTTTCTGCATTTAATTCGTATGCAACATTTTCCTGTGAATTCTGCGCACAGTTGTATAAGCGAGGCCCCAGGTGTCTTGCTCACAGGTCCTGCCTATCTTCTGTTTAATGGATACCCGGATGGTCGCCGCCGGGCAGGCAGTGGATGCATCTCCCCACTCGCAGTTTGGACAGAACTGTATCATCATACATTTTGTGTGTGTGTGTGTGTGTGTATATATCTACATCCATCCCCAGCTTTGTGTCATTGCATTAGCAGGTTCTGCTGTAGAGGAGTCACAGTACACCATGCTCCCTTCTGTTAACTGTAGATGTAAAAACCGTAAGATACATTTTGCAGTGAAACAGCTTTGAGTCTAAATATTGTTATGTACTGCTCTCATATGCTACTATGCCTGTTCTGTGTTGTAAACTATTTTTTTTTTTTTATTTATTTTTTTTTTTGTATGTTCCCTCTCCACCCTTCCCCCAGAAACATGAATGTCACATGGGAGCTCACAGTGATGCCTAAGTCAGGTCACAGCATGACTTTGAGCAAGAAAGACATCCACTTCTTTGAGTCTTGTGTGGTTGTAAGCTGGGATGGGGCCTGCCTGCCAATGTGCAGCCACATTGCCACATTTGAGCTGTACGGTGTTATGAGGGTTCCCCTCAAATGCACCGGCTGCAAAAAGTAAGAGAACACACCGCCAAACACCTTTTCTTTAAAGCTCCCTTAAAGGCAGGGTCAGTCTTTCTTGCTAACTTCCAGCTGAAATAAAAAATGGATAAAAAGCAAAGCGTAGTGCTATGGCTTTGTTGATACAAGTGGTGTTCTCCACTTTGTTTATGTTACTACTTATGGAGCCAGGGCTGTGTAGAAGTATATTGTTTTTTCCAACAAGCAGAGAACTGTAAGCTAGCGAAATGTGATGATATATTTGTTAAATTTGACACAAACTATATTATCTTACATTTAGCTTGCAATAGCTAACTTTTTAAATGGAATCTAAAAAAAAAAAAGGTAATCTACTATCAGATGGGATCATCGAGGGTAGGTGTTCTATTTAAACATCCGTGTTCCCAGCCGCTGACTGACTTTTGTGAACTTAAATCTCATCAAAGTGCCTTTACCGGGTTGCAGAGTCATCCTCACTGTTTCCCTTCCCCTTAAAGTTTAGCCAAAACACAGATGCTACCGGAGCGATAACGCTCGCTGATATCTGTCAGGCTGATAAGCCTTTGTGTGTAGAGTGGTGTAGCCTCAATGCTTTGTTTGGAAATCTTTGCGGGAATTACCTCCCCCTGCTGGTGAGGATGTGAGGTGAACCTCTGTCACCTGTCTTAGTAACACCTACTGATGGCCACCTTTTCCCCGTCAGGCCTGGCTGGCGGTCACTCATGGCCAAGTGGGACGGGAGGAAGATCTTCCAATGTGGACAATTCTCTGGCAGAGACAGACTGGTCAAACTTGTACAGAAGCCGGGAATCATCGTTGGTGTCTGGAGGGTATGTCTTCTTATCAATGCTGTGTAAGAAGGCTGTGTAGGGAATCACGTAGCATGATGCTTCACAATGCAACTGCTAGGTTGCCTATACTTGCTATTCTGTCATTTGTTTGAAAATCCATTTAGTGTACCACCTCATTGTGTGCATTATGATCTGTGCACGACGCACAGTAGTAGTACACCACGCAAGCTCGTGGGCATGTTATGAAAAGGATGAGGCAGGGTATTTCTATCCACCCTGAACAGAATTGGCATTCTGCCTCGGGTCACCATGAAGTCCCTTGAGGGCGACTGCTAGCGATAGCTGCAGCCTTATTTGATTCACACACACACAACATTAAACTCTGTGGTTAACGTAATGTGGGGAAGATGCCTGCTTTAACAATCCAACCACAACAAGAAACCGTGGTGTGCCCAGTGACAAGCTAAACTGTCGGATCTCTCCGCAGGGTGAGAATGACATCGCCTTTGTCGTCGCCAGTTTGCACTTCCACAAGCTGGTCGAGAGGAGTCTCCTGGGCTCTGCCATTTGGTAGGCTGCCCCCGCCACCCGACTGGCACCGCTTTACGTTCCACTCAAATGTGGAGCACTGTGTCGCCAACAGGCCCACGAGGGCCAACAGTGCTTTAGGCAGAAAGGATGGTTTCGCCATCAGCACTGGGGCCTGCATTGCATCCAAAACACACACACACACACACATACTAGACCCACACTGGCCACAGTTTGACATGTCATAGACATAAACTGATTATTCTATTTAGAGCTCTCTTCATTGTATTGATAATGGGCATACAGTAGGTTGACAGTCAGTTGGCCCAGGTCTGTTGTTTTTAGACCCTTGAGAATTAATTGGTTATACTACTTACTGCACAGCACCCTCTCCTGGTTACTTATGAGAGCACACGGGTGGGAGCTCGTAAGTGAGGTTTTTAGTCTAGTACTTAATTTTAGAGATGAATGTTCATCTTCTTTTCCTCAGCCCCTACTCCGAGCCACTGGAAAAGCCTCCTTTTGACGACATAGACCCCGAGTATGGTCTCCATGGTTACACGTTGCAAATTAACCTCCACAGCAGCACAAAGGAGATCATGTCCGGCCGCTTCACCCATCTCTTCTGTCGTAAAGGTAAATGGGCTTTGAAGGCGGTGTAGGAGCCAACATGGAGGTTTTGAGTTAGTGTGGCTGATGAGAGCAGCTATGCCGACACACGCTGATGTCAGCACGGCATACCGATCATGGGCAAGGTGTTGAACCCCAGTTGAACAGGTGCAACAGCGGAAGAGGGCTGTCAATCTGTATATGCAGCCTAATCAGCCAAATGAACACAAACCACCTGTATGGGTGTTCCAGGGGACTTGTATGCTTGTATACACAATGCAGCACCTTGCTGATGTCACTTCCTGTTGTTTTTTGTATTTACTAAATTGAACATTTCAGATGGGGGGGAAAAAAGGAAAACGATGTATCTTAAATATCTCCTCTTCTCTTTCTTCCTCAGTGTTTAATTTATCTTGTAAGCGTGTACGTTCATGTGAGATGAAGTCAACTTTATTTGTAGATGTGCCTATTTTTAGCTAGTGAGTTATCATTATAGCTGCTACGCCACTTGATGGCAGTATAAACACTTCAGAGGATACAAAACTATTGCACCTTTTTTTTTAATTTTTTTTTTTTTTTTTTAAACCCAGCAAACGTAAACGTTGATCATAATTGGATATCTCATTGACTCAGTGTGGAGACGATCACGTTTTCTCGTTTTTTGTTTGTTGACCAGCCAAGATCCGTGACGGCTTCATCCCGCTGAAAGCAATAAACAGGAACAAGTTGTCCCAGCACACGCCCTTGTCAGGCAACATCTCTCTACCGTGGAGGTGTGGAGTCCTGGACGGCACAGTGGAGGTACTACATTATACTACTACAGGCTCATAAAATGTGCATTTGTTATTACTGCTCTCTTTGTAGTAACATCTCGGGACCTGCTGTAGTTCAAGTAGTTTTCCTTGTGCGTATTTGACAAGGGCCGTTTACTTTTAGACGCACACGTGTAACATAAATGTTGTTTGCTAACACAAATGCTTTAAAAAAGGGAACACGCTGGTTAAAATGTTCAATGCAAACGATGCGTGCTGAGGAATGAAGGAAATGGCCTCCGTCGTGTCCCGCCCCGCTAGAACTGCTGCCTGATGAGCCTAACCCTCCTGGATGAGTACCAGCATCCCTTCTGGTGCGTCAGCACGCCCGTCTCCATGTTCGCGGCGAAGAATCCAGTCTGTTACGACTACGACGGCGAGCACTTCCTGATTCGCTACGGCGACACGGAGGGCGGCGTGTGCATAGACCTGGTGTGGCTGAGGGAGCACCGGCAATACTTTCTGGTCAGCCTCGTCGTGCTCATGGCTGTTAAAAAAGTAAACGAGCATTTCGGCAGAGGCTACTGAACCCCGCCCGCTGTGCTGTGAGCTGTTTTTGTTTAACCTTTACTGCTACTTTGCTATGCCTCGGAAGCACTTTAGGGCAGTGTGCCTAAGTTCTATTGTATTATGTGTCTGTTCGGTTCAAAACATTTGAGAATTGTAATTATTTTATATGTTTTCTTTTTATACATGTTACTTTCCTTTAACATAACATTTGGGTTTTATTTTAATTTAAGGTAATGGATACATGAATAGCGATAGTGAGTACTTACTTTGTCTGTTAAATGTGCAGCATTGTTTAATAATATAGATAATTCAAGTATACACATTTTGTTTCTAAAACCTTTTTACAAAATGTAAAATGTAATTTAAAGACGTGAGGACAATTATCCAGTAGATGGCAGTGCTTGGTAGGTAATGAGCCTAATGCTGCAGCACTGTAAATAGTCTCTGTGCAGCCTATTTAATGTCCATCACAACTAGCACTCATAGATGTTTATAGCCATATATAGCTACTGTAGACCTTGAGAATCAACAATTATGAAGCAATATAGTTCCTGGGCGATGGACAAAAGCTAATGGGTGCAAAGCCCTCATAATTCGTTACTCTGGTAGCCTAGCTTGTTGTCCCACAAGCAACTGTAGCCTACTTCTTTGAGAGGCATGTATGTACAAGGATGTTAATTATGGCTGTAATAAAATGTAATCTTTAGTGTAAAGTTTCAGCTTCCTCCTTCCTGACCCCAGCAGGAACACAGGGTACTGGTAAAAGTCCATTGGTGATTCTGTAGAAATATCTGCCCTAAATGTCTCCTTGTTGTATTTAGTGCAAAAGCATTGCAAATGCATGGATATTGTTGTGTGGTGCAGTCTACACCACCTAGTGTTCCTATTTATAGAGCCATGGCTGTGTAAAATCGACAGAATATTTAACACACACACAGAATGGCCAGTTATCAGACGGCGAGGAGATAGTTAATTAATTTGACAAGTGAACTATCTTACAATCGCTTACTACTGTGTGTGTATATACAGTATATACCCTTTAAAGCTAATAGGTTGCTCACTGATAATAGACTGCACCCTGAAAGTGGAAATATAATAGACAATATGATTTTCAAACTGTTTCATTTGTACTTGTTTACCATCTAACAATCGTCAGTTTACAGTATATTGTAATACTGTGTGGATGGCAGCATTATTCTGCAGTTTGCACCAAGCATTGTAATTTCTTAACTGCTGTGCAATTGTAAATAGTGCCCACGGATGATCGCTCAACAGGGATATGGTTCTCTTCTTCAGGAAATGTGTTAAAGGGAACACTACAGCCATGTCCTTACAGGAAGTCTCTCTTTCTCCCACACTCCATTGCGATAGAATGAAGAAACCTTTGGATGAGACGGCAGTTGAATCTGCCATGGCCCATGTTTGTTTCGCTGTGGTTTCACAGAAAACAGGCTTTACAGAGTGTTTACAGAGTTCCTCGAACAATCGGTTTCAGTGTAGAGGTCTGTGCCTGAGGCTATCATATTGTTCGGAACCTCTATTGCGAGAGACACTGAAGGCCATTTTTCTTTAGGAATTCAAAGAAATCATCCCTCATTATATTTTGAACTGGCATGTTGCTGTGTTTTCCCAGTGGATTTCAGGGGCATCTGCTGTGAATGTTCGCGTTTGATAGCGTGTTGTGACGAGGAATGCTGCGTTGTGGAGCCGAATCTGAAAGGGCATGTTTGCTGATATTTTTGGTCAATTACACCACAACCAGACACTGTTTGGCTGTTGTTCACTGCTCGGTAAACGCCCTCCGCAGGGCAATGAATAATTGAAAAAAACCACTAGTTTGCTTCTGTCTAGAACACAGTAGTAGTTTATTACTTGTGTGACACTGCACACTCCCAGGAGAGCCTAGTTTATCTGATTATTTTTGTACTATGATGTTACAACTAGATGTTCTGACTGTGGGTGTGTGGGGTGTGTGGTGGGGTATTCCAATAGCAATGCGCAATGGTACACACCAAAATGTGTGACATGTTTTACTCTCAGTAGGGCTCTTCAGAGTAGGCCTCACTAATGGCAGACAATGCACATTGTGATTGCATTTTAATCACCTGGCAGTTGTGATGCCACGTGTCCTGAGTCTGACACCCATTAATGATGACGACAATCACCCCGGCTCTGGTAACATTTCCACATGCTTGCACCTGTCACACGGCAAATCAACACGTGTTTGGCAGTTCAACTCATTTGTAGGGGAGGATCTCCTCTGAATGCACGGTTGTTGTTGCCTAGGAAGTGTAAGATTTCACACACAGCCTATACTTTGCTTGTTCAGTGCCTCTTTCATGTCACCGTGCACTGCTGATCATTGTCCATTTGCACTGATGCTTTCTGTATTCGCCATTTGTGTTTTATGAGTCTCTATTATCTGTCTTTGTGTAGCATGGGCCAATGACAAAATAGATACACCGCTGGTGTTTCCATGGCAATGACCCTTGACTGAATATTTCTCACCTGACCGTTCAGACCATGAAAACACCAAGTCAAATCAACTGTTCTCACCCCAACCTCAGATGACGTGCAATACATTATTTTGCAGAGGGTGATACAGCATTTAAGTCATTCCTGCTAATTGCAGACATCAATTTACTGTTCACTATATGGGAGCAGTGTCAGATATTTTAAAGTACAGATATACACTGTATTTGCACTCATAGGACACACTCAAGTCATGTACTTTAGAGTGAATGCAAAAGGTTAAGTGTAATATAATGCAAATCATCTTCAAGTATGTCTCACTATGAAGGAAGGTCATGAGTTCAGGCCCTGGAGTTGGTCTACATAACTACCTTTAAGCGGTCTGGAACAATATACAGTAGCACCTTGTAGATGTAATACTTGTTTAATTTTAGGCTACTCATTTCAAAACACTTTGGGGGAACAATAACCAATTCACCTGAGGCAAAGTTAGCTAACAATTGTAAAATAGTTGGTGCGCATGTGTTCATTTACTTCTACATTGTGTAGGGAGGAAAATCCTGACGGCTCTACATTTGCAGGTGTGGTGATGACTTGTCTCTTCACACACTTCACAAAATCTCACCTCTGTTCTCAGTGAGACCAGAGGTATGGACAGAGAAAGATCAGAGAAATATAAGGCTCTATGTAACTCTATTTTGTACCGACCAACTCTTTTGAGCTGAACAGTCCTTTTGATCTTAATTTTTTTTTGCCCTAATCTGATTTCATATCCATTCCGACAACACAAATGACCACAAAGCCAGAAAAACATGCATTTTACAATAGGGGACCTTTAAATTAATAATTCCATAAACATTATATTATGTTTATCTAATCTATGGGTATTTTCCACAGAGATTAAAGGACTTTATCTTAAATCGCAGCAAACCATGTTCTTGATAACAAATCAAATCAGAAAATCGCTGGTTCCTTTTACAATCTAAACGGCTACTATTGTGTTTAGCAGTTTGCATTGCTGAGGTTATCAATCTCTGATGTCTTTATGCATTGTTTTCTAACCATGCTTTAAGGCCACTGGTCATGCATAGATAAATGTGCAGTCTGACCACAAGAAGGCGCTAACTCACCTCATGAATCGCAGCTTTGTCATACATAACTCTATGTAGAAAGGTAAGCAGATATGATAAGTCAATACAAGTGGCGTAGTGCACTTGTGTTTTCATTACCCTTCATTGTGCATTGTATTACTAAAGTCATTCAGAAAACGTATTTGGGTGGGCCATAACCCGATTCTGTAACATGTACATTGTGTTGTTGTCCATAGTGCTTATTCTAGTTCTATGCTAAATGACCTTGTTGTCCCTATTACCTCTTTTACCACGTGATCCAATGTGCCTGGTCAATGAATCAGACCTGCTGAGGTCATACATTTTGCTGCTGCACTGTTTTTAGTGCTTGGTTTGGAAACATTCCAGCACAGAAATAATACGGTTTTCTTTACAAAAATGTCTTAAAAGTAATGTACGAAATAAAATGTGTTGTTGTTTCGGACCATAGAAACATGAATATACTGTAGAAGACGATATAATTTGTCAATGCAATATTAGACTTGCACGAGTTAGTCCAACAAACTAACTTGCTTATTGTATTTAACATCCCTTACAAGCATGTCATGTATCTAACATCCCTTGCAAGCATGCCATTTCACAATGTGGCTGAAATCGGCATTAAAGTGTTTCCATATGAATTTCTGCCACAGGCTGTCACACAATGTGCACTAGCATATCAGACCAAACCAAAAGCTCATTGGGCCACACATACACGCGCGCCGTAATTACGCCACTATGGCTTCACATAGAAAATTGTTGTTTGCTGCTAAGCTTCTTTAAAATGTTGCAGCACCTTTTAAAGAAACACAGTTTATTCGTTCTTCACTCCACAATCTACAGCAGTCACTGTACCACTTCTGTGTACATTTGTTTTTCATGCATTGAAATGGGGCATAATAAGGTTTAAGTTAGCTATTAAATACAGTATACTGGAGAAGTGCTATGTAAAGTTGCATGTGTGTGTGTAGGGGAGGGGGCATTTCTTGGAATTCGCCACAATATGTAAACGTTACATTGGTCGCACGTGCTACTTCGCAGAGCCCAGTCTGAAGCAATACGCTGGTCTCTTGTGCGATTCGTCCCTTCTCCTCCTATGGCCTTGCTCGGCTCGGCGCCGGCAGCTCACCGGCCGCACGTCCCGCGTCATCACTTTCCCCCGCACCCACAACCTTGTGAGGCCGCGCGCCCACCGACCGCAC
Organism: Typhlichthys subterraneus; assembly: GCA_027564835.1. Taxonomy (NCBI): domain Eukaryota; kingdom Metazoa; phylum Chordata; class Actinopteri; order Percopsiformes; family Amblyopsidae; genus Typhlichthys; species Typhlichthys subterraneus. Next base: position 1,691,353 of record JAODUH010000013.1, on the reverse strand, counting down.
CTCATCACAGAGTATTACCCAGCGCTCCCAGGGCGGCATTCATCAACGTCAGCCAGGATTTTTGCCAACGGTGCATTTCCCAGTTCTGCAGGCAACCCAGAGTCCACTTGGCCCACTCTAGTGTGCGCCACTGGGGCCCCCTGCTGTGACCGGTGAATGTGTGCATGCATTTTCTCTCAAGGCTCTGCAACAGGCAGCTTCTGCTGAGAGTAGCTTTTGCAGAGCGCCAAGGTTCAAGCTCAAGGTTCTTCACTTCCCTACTGCAGCAGTTAATGGAAACAAGCGTCGTCAATTCACCTGGGGTAAATGCACTGTGATTGCGGGCATTGTTTACCTCCCAATTCGACTAATGCATTCTATCACCGCACCCTTGTTATCCCACCATGGTAATCATGTATTACACTGTAGGATAAGGCAGCTGTTTCGGAACTCAGGAATTAATTCAATAAGTTCTCAAATAGCAAATCGATGGGATGGTGATCCAAAATCTTACAATCTCTCTCTTGAAACCCAATAAAGTGTAAACCCAGTGTCAGGGTTAAAGGTTTGCCATATTGGAATAGCAATGCAAGGCACAAACACTTTGACAGTGTCTAGGATGTGTCATAGATATGAGCTGTTATGCGGTATGTGCAAACTGCAATCTAAGCATAACTCATCTCTCTCCCCTATACTGCTCTCTGTTTTTCTCAGAAAAAAACAGTATACAGTATGACGCACTGGAAATGTGAATTCAAGTTATTACATTTGTCCCACTGAAGCAGAATCAGAATTAGTCTTGGTCTGCTAAAATATCAGGCTTATAATAAAACCAAATATGTCTTACAGAATCTACATGGAACCCAGCCTTTCTACAATCAGCTATTTCCACGTGGGCTAGCTCCACTTAATCTGCAAACACTGCGTTAGGTAATATATGATTGTTGGCTCGCGTGGAGTAAACAGTACTCTAAAGGGTTTATCAGAGCCAACAAGCAACACCCTCGAAGGCAATCACTTATCTCTGTGTCATAGAGTCACCTAAGAACTCTGCCACCGTTGCACAAACACAGGGAAAATCACATTAGCCACTAGAAAGCCTTTTGATTTAGCATGCACATCCATAGAAACACTGCTGAGGAAACTGATTTGTCTTCGGCAATTCAGTCTTTCAGTAGGTGTGAAGGAAATATATAGAGTATAAAATATATACTGGTATCCTGCATGTAAAATGTGTTTGGACCATGATAGACAGAGTACTTAACGTTGACCACAATATGCACATTCCTATACAGTATGCCAATTATAATTAGTATCATGGCCATGCAGTTGTATAGATTATATTAGAAATAATGCATTTATTTGAATGTACACACACACACATCTTTGTTTGTGAGTGCCCAAACTCATTTGTGTATAAAACATACTGTATATTTATTTTTTAACAGGACAAACCGATAGAGATTGAGAATATCCTTTTTATTAATGGGTGACCTGCCTAAGACAAGGCGAGAGTAGAAGAAAAGAAAAGAACTCAGAAAAATGCATATAGGGAATTTTAAAGATAAATGACAAGAAATTACTTTTGTAAAACTAAACCCATTCAAAGAATCCAGTCCTACATGACTGAATGTTCTGCCTCTGATACATCTTACACAAGTGTCTACAGTTGGTTTTTACTACCACTCATAGGGGAAAACACTCACATAATAAGTTAAACAATGAGGTGCACCTACAATACTATGGAGCGCGTTTGCGTTCCATAAATGGTTGACAACAGCTTTCATTACCGATACATTTCCCTGAAGCGTAATGCTTTACATGCTGCTTGTAGCCAACTTTATATAATTGATCTGTTCATTTAAATGAAATGTGTCATGAAACTGGATCCCGACAGTCCCATGCGCCCCCAAGCTCGTTCGGAATGGTAAAGTTCCCTGACTTTGAGGAGGAGGGGGAGGATTTATCTACAAGTACAAAGTACTTTAAAAACTTTAAAGCAACTGCGTTGCAGTAATGTATGCTGGCCCCTTCTGCGTTCGATGCTGCTATTTTGCATTAGGATCCATCCCCTCGATGCCCATACTTTATGCGTCATTTTCGGGGCTTTGGTGGCGACGGAGTCATCGGTGCATAGATTGGCATGTGTCGCAGGGGAAGCACAATTACACAGCCTTCACCCACCCAGAGGAACCCATTCAGCATATTCCTGTATTAATTACCTTTTAGTGATTACAGAATTTCATGAGGTTGTGTCACTTTCCGAGACTGTGGGGCCTGACAGGGAACATATTTGACTGCATAGCTTCGGCAGCCTGAAACAAAAAAACACCCACACATCGTACAACCTGACGCAGTTGCACTCCTTTGAGGTTTCTTCAGCAGCACTGGGGTTGTTTGCTACCGTCAAGACATGCAGCCTAGTGCTGCAAGGATTTATCCCGCCATAAACCCTGCAGTACTTTATGAGATGTTCTGGTTTTAGCGGTGTCAGAGATTATGACTGAGTTAGGATAGTCCACTAAATTATAGTGGTGGCGAAATGGATATCCCTGAGTAGTTACAGTGGGGACAAGAACAACAAACCAAGCGCACCTGGTTATTTTTTTTAAATTATTTTTTTATGGCACTGACTTTAATTGTTATGAAGCCCCAGGGTAAAACATAACCTTGTGTTTGTATGCTGTGTGTGTGTGCGTGTGCGTGTGTGTGTGCGCACTATCATCCCTAGGGTGGAAGAATAAATCTGTAACTCAGAACAGGATGTGAAATCAGCAGAAAAGTGTATTCAGTGAATAATTTAGCCATATGTTTTCACTATAGTTTTTTTATTCCTCATTATTATTCTGAGAGGTGGAATCAACAGATGGTTAGTGAATAGAAATAGACTAAATCACTAAAGAATTATTAAAGGTAGTGTAAATTGATGACAGCTGGTATGCTCAAATTATGAAGAACAATATTTGATTTGGTTAATGCAGGTCCTACATGTATTAATCACAATTATGTTCTCTAAATATTATTTAAAATGCCTGTAGGGGACAGTAAGTTACTGTAATGTCAGTTAGTTCCATGTCAATCAAAATCACATTGCTACTGTACTAAATCACATAGCGATTTTCTGCCGTTTTATTGTTTTTCAGTTTTTTTCCTTGTGAGTCTTACATGAAGGCCATTGAGCTTGGTTTGTTTTGTTTCAGGTTTAGAACCATTTCATCCTTGAGAAAATGAGAAACACTGAGGCACAGACTCACTTCCCTCAGTCAGTCATTTAAGAAAACAACAGCAAACCTACTTGTTAGTCACCATTTTGACACAACATGTACTTAGAGCTGCGCATCTTCAAATGGCAAGCTGTGATGCATTAAGCTGGCTCTCTCTTCCCAAGAAACAGCTACCCCACCATTTCTTGATCCCATTATTGTTCTCATTTCTTCAGTAGGTGCTCATCTGCACTGTACCTCAATTCCCGGCTGTGACTATGGACCATCCATCACTGCTTTATGACATTTAATATCATCAAAAGGAATGTAAAGCATGGCCAACCTCAATGACCTACAATACATATCAAGCTAGTTTCTCTCCCTAATGTCAACCTCTTGATGAGATGAAGTAAGAAGGGAACAACAAAATAACTCCAATCACACTATATCAGTATGGGAATTCTGAACTGAGTAGCAAACAACTGGCCTAATCAATTGACCTATCCCAAGGCCCTCCCCTTTCACGTATGTCCTACATAGTTACTGTAACTAGGTAGGACAAAACCGCATACAAAGCTATTACAGGAAAATAGACAGTTGCAGGTAAAAAAAAATGCTCAAATGTTATTGGAGGACATGGAAAAAGGGGCAGGGCTTGGGATAGGGTCAATTCGGTTTGTTCACGTGGAGATAGCAGCAATGTTCTCATTGGTTAAAGGTGGCCCAATCGTCTACTAGCACCTGTGTTTGAAAAGCTAATGCATGTCTAACTGACGATCTCTGTTTAAAGGTATAGTCAGCTATTTAAGCTAAATGCTAAGATAATACACTTTTTGTCAAATTCAACAAATATCTTATTGCATTCCGCTATCTTATCGTTCTCTGTGCGTGTTGAAAAAAGAATCTGATACTTATTCACAGCCCTCCCTAGCTCCTTAAATAGTAACATACACAAAGTGGCGAACACCACTCAAATCAACAAAGCTGTAGTAGCCTACTATACATTTTGTTTCACAATGCTTATAGAGTGTGAGACACCGATATGGAGGATCACAGAGCGATAGTCCTGCTGTTTTGATTTAGCTCGAAGTTAGCAAGAATGACTAACCCTGCCTTTAATTAGGGGACCAAGCAGCGACGCTGCTGGAGCCCTATTGGAATTGTAAGGATTAATGTTTCCCCAGAAAACTACACGGCAGCAGAAACTATACACACTACAGTCCAGGATCTCCCGAACATAATATTGTATCCAGACACCTCTAGGTGGCGCTATAACAACCATATTTACGTTTTCGCTTATATCTGGAGAACCATATGGGCTATAAATAAGCTCCACATGTTCCCTGAAGACTCCCGAATCGAACATTTCCGCCTGAAAAATTTTCCGCCATTTTGAAAAAACGAAATGTTCATGCAAAATGAACTAGTCCGAGACCATTCATCCAATTCTCACGAAATTTGGTACAAACCATCTTCACACCATGCTGACAAAAAGTTGTATAAAGAATTTTGAT
>JAODUH010000013.1:1658849-1686557 GCA_027564835.1 Typhlichthys subterraneus | reverse complement strand
AGAATCAGGTGTGTTGGAGCAGGAAGACATCTAAAACATGCAGGGCTGCGGCTCTCCAGGACCAGGGTTCCCTACCCCTGATCTATGGTGTCCTTATTTAGGATAAAATGTTAAAAAATCTGTCGCTATGTCTGTGTTTTTTTTTTTTAAATGGGTTAAGATTTGAAAATCTTCTAGTGTGGGGCCAGCATTAGCTGTCTGGGCGCTGCCTACGTAAGAGACCAGAAGCGTTCCATTTTAGCTTCCATTCAACTGCATTACAATGCTCCATCTTGTTATTATTCTATCTTTGACTGTACTCTACTTCCACCACATGCATTGATTCAAACATAAACAATGTGCTGGTGTATGTTTTGAGGGTATAATGGAAGAGTCTTTGAACCAGTCAGGGTAGTCATTTATCACAACTTGTAAGTTTACACTCATAAACTTTGCTGTTTTAGGACTCTCATGCTCAATGTGCTCAACATACTAGATGTATTTATATCACCTCTCTCTCTCTCTCTCTCTCTCTCTCTCTCTCTCTCTCTCTCTCTCTCTCTCTCTGTGACACACACAGTCACACTGCAGCCAAGGAGTTTCTAAATCTGCGGTGCTTATACACCAGTGTGTGCTACAGTAGTGCTACAGGGCAGGAATTTGTTTCCTATGCTGATACAGCGCTGCATTGTAGCCAGGATAACAGAGTGGCATGCTTTACTTAAGGCTCTAATTAGACTGCACTCCCGCTTGCTGACACAAGGGGGAGGGGCAGGGCGGGGGGGGGGCGGGGTGCAGATAAATCGGAAGGACAACATTTGATAGATAAAGCATAAAACATGTTTTTAAAAATGCTAAGACGAATATGGCCTGGGTAACCTGAATGATGTACTAACGAGTTTACACTTACAGTATGGGTAGATATGTATTCCGCAAGTTATACTGTGCAACGTTGCCACAGCGATATACAGTAGAGGCCATGGCTTATCATTGGTAATACCAAGAAATAACCACTGTACAGTATTAACCAATTAATGTTTACTACAGTCCAAGTTGAGCTCTACAGTATAACAAATGAATACGGTAACCATAGTAAGATTATTTCAGTGACACCCAGTCAGATCTTTTTTATTACATGCATCACAGTAAATTCACAAATGCTGTAGAATAAAACTTTTGTAGTGTTGGTATGTGAATATTGTCTAGGTTTGAGACGTCTAACAGTAAGGGTGAGGTGAGATAAACATAAATTGGTAAAACCCTTTGGTCACTATTGTCAGTTAGCGACAGTTTGTCAACATTCTACTTGTCCCGCAGGTTTTACATACCATATGCTAATTCAAGATAATAGTATGGGAATGCTGACATGATCCCAGTGAATGTTGTCACAGCCATCATTTAGCTACAGGGAGAACATGTTCCTCCCCCGTCAGTGATGGACTCTGAGTCATTACTGGGTTCAGCAGAATCAATGGCCAGTCATCCCAGTTCCCCATCTAAAGCCAATTCACCCAGCTCACAATAGTGATTGTATCTGCCTGATTAATTGGCTTCATTTGGCTCTCTCATCCCATCTGCACGCTAATTTTCCATCATTGCAGTTAGTCGATTATATAAAAAGAAGTCTGATAAAAGAAACATTAAAACCTTTTATTTGTGTGTATCTTGTAATTAGTGAGCCAGATGGATAATGACATGCAGCACTCTCAAATAATATTACATGGAATCAAAATATAACAACAAAATGGGATTGATACCGCAAATAATTGCACAATAATACTCAAATATTAATGTTATCGTAGATTGCATTTCCTACCGTTTTGTGCCAATGAAAGGATACAAAATTGACATGTCCGTTACGCTGTCTTTCTTTTCCACATAAATTACAGCAGCAGGGTGTTTTGTAGATGACTGTGTGGTGTGCGCAATGCACCCACTCTGTTGCTCAGTCCCAGTAAACTATTGTTGGAAATGTATTTTTACTCAGCGTTCAATTTTCAGCCGTTCAATTTTACCAGCGGTAGTCTTCTCAACCGCCTCACTACCAAACACATCTAATGGGGAGGTCAAGGTAGCAGCAACTGTTCCAAGCTAGGACTGATCAGTAAAGGCCCTGGCACACTTTCCACGTCCACAGAACGTGGAGGTCGGCGGACTGTGGATGCAATGGACGTCCTGCTAAGCTGTATAAAAACATTTCTTTACAGCGAATATCTTAGTTACACCAATATTGTTCACAGGATACAATGTGTGCACATAAAAATCGTAGTTCTAAATCTAGCTAATTTCAAAGCAGTATAGCTGTATAATATTATATAAGTATAACTGGAACAGCCCGAGCGCTTGCCTCACATTTGGTAGTATGCAGCGGCCTTCTCTTACCTCTCTCTCATTGGACGTCAATTCTGTCCACGTTCCTATAAGGTAGCTCAGAGACGACCACCCGTCGCCTATACACTGACACGGCCGTGCTATTTAAACCTCCCCCTTCCCCTGATGGATGCTGTAAACCTGGAGGAGTCTCACTAGGGGGCCATCCTGAGTGGAAGGGCCATCCCCTCCTCCACTCTCACCCAGGCTGGCAGCATTGAGCATGGCTATGTTCAGGGAATATGAATGAGCCTCAGAATCATTTGTGTTCTCCAGAATACAGCATGTTTCCTTCACGTTCTGGAACTACTGCCACATGATGGTGTAGTTTAGGATACATACAGTAACAGTTAGTTCCGACCAAGGGATTTGATTGGACGAGAGGCATTCCATGAGTGCTACTATGAGAGTTACGAATTCAAAAAACAACAAACTTCTGATAAGCTGTTAACATATCTGCATAATATACACTACTGGCAACACCGCTGATGACAGACTAAAAAGAATGCCCTTCGCTTTGTAACAATTCATAGAAAAATACCATAGTGATATTGACATTTGCTCATTAGCTAACATTATTGACAGCCGAGGGAGACTACAGACTTGTTGCCAAAATGACAATTATCCCCTTTCTTATGTATTCCACTTGTCATGTTGTTGAAGCCAATCTGATGCTGCAACGTCTATTAGCATGAACCATCTGTAGTGCTCGTCTTAAGCATTTGCAGCTACAAATTCCCACGGTGCAGGCACAGTCCGCTCATTAGCTGTAATGATGGTGAGTGCTGCGCACGCTGGACTAGAACCAGAGCTGTGATTGGCCGAGCTCTGCATGCTGAGCAAATGGCCAATAGGGGGGTATCAGTTATTCCAGTTAACTAGTGAAGTTGTCAGTTAACAGCAGCTGCTGTCATTACAGAAACCAATACGTGTTTTTTTTTTTTTTTTGTCCCCCGCTGTGGTTTTTGTGTTTTTACATATATACTGTATATAAAAAAATGTAAATGGGTAGTTTAAATCCATAATGATACCTTTAAATACTTAAAGAATGTTCTACTCTGTGTGTAATTTAAAGTCAAAGTAGCTTCTAACATTTCATAACATTTGGTTTCAAATATCAATTTCATGTTATTTTGAAGGAGATTGCTGATTTTGTGCAATGCGTAATCACTGCAAACACTACATCAGTTATGGCTCTTATGTGTCTACCCTGAGTCATTTGATGTGTGTATGTAATGACTGTAAAATCTACAGTCTGCCAGTCTTATTGTATTACTTGTTACAGCTATTACCATATTACCGCTGCTGTTTCACGCACTAAATAATGACACAGAGGTGATAACGAGCGAGGCCTAGAAAATTGTCTTTCCATACAGTCTGTTATAATTATCTTCCCTCCTTTTTTATGATAAGTAACCTTTTGCTTTTTTGTCCTGTTGTCTCATTTTGGGTTTTTTGTAGATCTACCTGCGTTTCCTTGACTATGAGATGGCCAACTCCAACGAGTGCAAACGTAACTTTGTAGCAGTGTATGATGGTGGGAGGTGTGGCTTTTACCTTTCTTTTAAATCACTGATTAATTATATATACAGTGTATATACATATATATATTTCTTGTTGAAAATTGTCATTAAATGTAAAAAAAAAGAAATTGGCTCCTACAGTTGTGATGCGCCAACCTGGGCTGTAAATGTCAGATTGGTAATAAATCTCCTCTCTCTCCTCCTCTCCTCTCTCCTCTCTCCATCTCCTCTCCTCTCCTCAGTTCAGTGGAGGACCTAAAGAGCAAGTTCTGCTCCACAGTGGCCAATGACATCCTGCTGGTTTCCACACTGGGAGTCATACGCATGTGGGCAGACGAGGCAAGCCGAAAGAGCCGCTTCCGTATTCTTTTCACAACTTACCAAGAACGTAAGGCGCTTCACGAAACGAGCACGCACCTACACCCTACAGAGAGAGTCATGCTATAAAGATGTTTACTGCCCCATGACCCACCTAGGAAAGGCAGCTGATTGCTTCATTAAAATGGCTCCCTATTCCTCCTAAGCGCACCACCGTTGGATGATGGTGACATTGAAACAGGCGTTTCAATAGAAAAGAGCCAGCTTCAGGGTACTTAACTGTTTTATTGGACGCCATTAAAGAAAGCCAGGAGCATAGTCAATTTATTGATGACAATTTATTGCTTGGCATATTGGACAAAGGTGAAGGTACAGTCAGAGGTTTCCATTTGATTTTATAACCATTATACAGCCATGTGTGTCCTGAATACCAGCTATAATATAACACAGACCAATATACTGTGAAGTCGTACTAACTTAAGAAGAAACTGAAACTGTTTACCTTCATTCTGCGGGTTGTTTATGTTTCTTTGTGTGCGTTAAGTGTTTGTGTTATTGAAGTCAGTGTCATCTTTGTGAGGGGGGCTATCCACCAAGCAGAGCCAGGATGTGCGGTTGCCCAGGTAACGCCACTGCCTAAGTCACTCCGACGGTCCCCAGCATGCTCAGAAGCAATGCACCAGCCGTGTCAATAGTAAATTATCAATGTTCCTCACGTATAGCTGTGATACCCGTGATACCCGTGATCTTGTTCTTTCGGTCATGACCCACCCTTCATGACCATAGGTGAGGGTAGGAACGAAAATTTCCCGGTAGATCGAGAGCTTTGCCTTCCGGCTCAGCTCTCTTTTCGTCACAACTGTGCGGTAAAGTGATTGCAACACCGCTCCCGCTGCTCCGATTCTCCGGCCAATCTCCCGTTCCAATGTCCTCTCACTCACATTCCCTACCCGGAGTAGGCACTCAATCGGTTTCCTGCTGAGAACCATGGCCTCAGATTTAGCGGTGCTAATCCTCATCCCAGCCACTTCACATTTGTCTGTGAACCGATCCAATGAGTTCTGAAGGTCACGGACCGATGATGCCATCAGGTCCACATCCTCTGCAAAAAGCAGCGATGAGGTCTCCAGGCCACCGAACCGCAACCCCTCCCCACCACGACTACGCTTCGATATCCTGGCCATGAATATCACAAAAATAATTGGTGACAAAGCGCAGATTCAGGAGTTCCTCAAAGAATTCCTTCCACCGCCCAATTACCTCCTCAGTTGAGGTCAGCGTCCCATCCTTACTGTACACAGCTTGGATAGTTCCCTGTTTCCCCCTCCTAAGGTGGCAGATGGTTTTCCAGAAACACCTTGGTGCCGACCAAAACTCCTTCTCCGTGTCTTCTCCGAATTTATCCACGAGTCCTCTGGGATAACATATCCCGGAAGGCCTCCTTCTTCAGTCGGATGGCCAGCATTGTTGGCTGTTGTTGGCCACCAGTGTTCCCCATGATGTTCGATGGTTAACGCCCCTTGAGGCTCCTAACACCTTGAGGCCACAGCTCTCCGCTGCAGCTTCAGCAATGGAAACTTTGAACATTTCTCACACAGGTTCATTGTCCCTAACCTCCACAGGGATGCCAGAGAAGCTCCACCGGAGGTGTGAGTTAGTCAGAGTTTTCCCCCCCCACAACCCGTAGGCGCAGGGAGGCGACCCTCTCGTCTACTGGGGTAAACTCCAACGAAGCGGCGCTCAGCCGGGGACTTGTGAGTATCCCCACACCCACCCGGCGCCTCACACCCTGGGCAACTCCAGAGTAGAATAAAGTCCATCTCATATCCAGGAGTACTGGTCCAGAACCAAGACTGTGCGTAGAGGTAATCCCCACCAGATCTAAATGGTAGCGATCCACCTCCCGCACAAGTTCCAGCTCCTTACCCCACAGCGAGATATCATTCCGCGTTCCCAGAGCCAGCCTCTGCTGCCTGGGTCTGGTCCATCTACACGTAGTGCTTATTTTAATTAATAGAACAGGCTAAATGCCTTCCCACAATGTATTATATGTACTTTTATTAAAGGTGCTCAACTCATTGTATTGCTCATGTGTGTTAAGCAATTGACTGATCCCATGCCTGTCCTCCAATAACACAGGTGATAAACAGTCTAGTAATCACATAGATTAATGACGAAACAGATTATGTATACACTATTACTATAGATGCATTGTGTTACCACTTATTTTACTTTTCAAGAGAAAATAAGATTATAATAAAATGAACTTTCATTAGATTGAAAATGCCCGAATCTTAATGGTTAACTCATGCAACACACTGCGAACCTACTGTACTAATATACACATAGATACATTCTGTATACACATCAACATACCTCACTGATTGATGATGAATAGAGTTGCAGTGTGTGCGATTGTGTATGCGAATCCTGTAATTACCCAAAAAGCAATTAGGTTCAAGGTGAAAAATGTGTTTAAAGAACATCTCAGCTGTCAGCATTGATACGGCTCGTCAGATACCGTCTCTGGCGTTGCAGACTGAAATTCTTCCCCAGCCCACGCCCGTCAGCTCCGGTGTCTTAGAGACGATCCGTACTGCACACATGAATGCGTTCTGCAACAACAGTGAAGGTTAATACCTAACAACATATGGATCACAGTACGCTTTTGTTTGGTGTTTAGTTTGCATCATTGATGGGCGGTCAAATTGTTTGCCCACACTATGAATTGAGACTAAATGTAAAGTCTACAGGATGATTAAATCAAAGTACATAATAATTGGTATTGGATACGTTTTACATAGTTTATATAACTGCAGAAAACCCTCCCTACAGACTATTTGATTTGACTCATTTAGCGGTTAATTTATGCTTTCAGTGTGGAAATGCTTTTGTGTCGACAAAGGGATACTTTTAATACAAAATGTCTCAATATACATTTTTCTGAATATCAATGTGGATTGGGCTGTTAATAATGTCTGGTCTTGCTTGCCCTGTGGTGTGTGGCAGAGAGAACCATTTCACAGGAAAACTAAGAAGCACCTGGCTCCCTCTATTGGTTTCTATTGAAACTGCACCTCAGCACAATTGAAACAACAGGATGGGGGGATACACTGTAGGATGAGATGAGAAGAGAGCAAAGGAGACATTACGACCCAGAAAGTGTTGGCAGAGGTCCAGAATAGAAATGACACAAAACTAGATAGAGATAAGTCACTCTAATTTGGTGGGTTATTATTCAGCTGGGATGAGTTTATGGATGAAACCTCTATACATCACCGTGGTAACACTGTCAAACGGTACCCAGCCTCTGCAGTTCTGCTGGCAAGCAGTTTTAGTACCCAGTGCATGCTGGGTAGATGGATAGAGATAAGGAGGGCGAGAACATAAGACAAATAATGGGAGGGGAGGACGTTCTCCACTAGTAAATATCCAGTTCCCAAACAGAGACATCAATCATGTCCTCTTATCAAGGCCACTATAATGTGTTGTTAGAGGATATTTGGAAGTGTACTTCCATTGTTTGGTTCTGTGTATAGCAATGCTGTAGTCAAGTCGTTAGGGGATAGATTGTGTGGTTCATTACAAGATTTTTAAATATACTTTTGTTATTGTTTTATTCTGCTTTTAATTATCTATATATATATACTGTAAATATACTTTATATATTTTTATAAAGAAATCATCAAAGAAATCAAATCAAAGAAATCATCATTTGTTTTGCTACACAAGGTTTACAATCACTGTAAAAATCTATAATGGTGGTGGGATATTTTTTTGTTTTTTTTGTGGGCAACTTTGCAAGAATGTTTCACAATTGTGGGAAAGTGGGAAATCCTGTTAAACAGTGTTGATTTTTCTTCTGTTTGTTGTTAGCACATCATGCTAACGGATGCCAGCTATGCATTGGCAGCGGAAGGCAGCTGAATAACCAGCTGGTTGGCTTGTCCATTGTCACACCCAGGTCTGGGTGTGTGTGTGTGCCTGAAACGTTACATCCATTAGTACGATTGGTTGTTAAGCGCAAGATGTCTTTGAAGGGGACCTTGGTATTTAATTAGCTATACGATGATGGAGCTCTTTACATTATTACAGTGATTTAAATAGCTTGTGTGGCAATGAAGTCTCATTTTTATCGCTGCCATTCGTTAACGGAAGTGTGTCACGAGGTCAGCAGCTACCGTGATGAATGATGACGTCAGTGTTCGAGGACATGGCCTTGTTTGTCGTTTGCTTCAGGTGTGCGGCTGAGACTGCAAACAAACAGCGCCTTGCACACAGGGTGTGTTTTGTGTTTGCTTTAATCAGACCAGCTTATATGTCATCGCTGATGACATACAAACAAGTGTGCACGCACACACACACGCATACCGGAAAGCCCTATCCATAACTCGTCACTACAAATGTTTGAAGAGGAGGATTTGGTTGAAAGTACACGAATAACAGATGGCTTCAGGGGTGTAATGTGCTCCCAAATATACTTCCTAAAAATATGGCACCTCAGATCATCTATGCATCAGTACATCAAATATTTCACTTCCCTACATTTCATACCCCGCAGACATTTGTTTTTGTTTTTGTTTTTGCCAATTCTTCCAAACACACACAATGTGGTGGAATGTGATTGGGTTACAGAAGAGTCCTGCGAAAGCCCAAAGCTACACTCATCAACATGCTAGATGTATTTATATCACCTTTCTCTCTCTCTCTCTCTCTCTCTCTGGTCTTCCAGCTCCGTGTGAAGCAGATACCTTCTTCTGTCACAGTAACATGTGCATTAACAACACACTGGTGTGTAATGGCATGCAGAACTGTGTCTACCCCTGGGATGAGAACCATTGCAAAGGTGCGTTCTCCCAGCCTCTCTCTAATCACACTTGACTTGTTATTATTTGCATTTCTTTGACTCTATAGTCTATATTGCAGTGGTTTACAAATAGATATTTTTCAATCCAATATCGCTAATATAGTTAGATTTTCTTATTTGTATGTAAAATGCATAAATTAATTAAATTTACAGTATTATTTATGTACAGTATGTCGATGTTAACCAATGTTATGATAACTAATACAATTAACTGATGTACTTTTTTTATCTGCCATGTTTTGATGAGTCTATTAAGCCACATATCTGGTATTCCCTTTACTGTATATTCTGAAATTCTCATACTGAGAATTTAAATTACTGGATCAACACATCAATCTGCAGCATTACCTTAAGGTTTTACCTATTGGCAATTACATTTTTCATCAGAAATTCCCAGATAGGATATTCTTATACAATTGATTTATTTTTATGTATGATGGTTATGTACTGAAGAAGAGTCATTTTGCTGTGCCTTGACCTTTCATGATTTATATGTATGTTTGTTTAGATCAATGCTGTGACTCTTCTAAACTGTCTTGCATTGATGGACTTATCTCAATACCTATTACTTGTTATTGACTGTCCTGTTCACTAGGTTTCAAAGAGGCGTCAGGGAAAAGCTGTGTTGGCACGTTACATTGTTTTGCAGTAGCTTCACGGTTTAATTTATTTTTTATTTTATTTTTTATTTTGCTGTGCTAGAGCCTCTGGGTGACATGAGAAAGATGACATGATTGAACCGTGTTCCCATGCTGTGGATTATGGGATATTCCATTTCCACATGGAATGGACATGGAAGCCTTCCAGAAAAAAAATTTTATCTTGAGAATTCATAACTTAACAGGGAAACCTTTAGCTGTGCTCTATCCCTCTTCCATTATTTGAAATAAGTGCTGCTGAAAGCATTAAGCATGTGCATTCTGTATTTGTGCAGCTACCTGAAGCTTAGGTTGCAACCAATGATAAATTGAATCAATTCGGAAACTCCTGTGTGGCCCATTTCTCTCCCATCTTAAGCTACCTTGCTATGGTATAATTGAGCTGGGAAATTTGCAGCAGTCAGCATTTCAGCGGCCATGTTTTTATGCCTCTTACAAGCCCATCTGCCTTGTCTCGTCCCTGGTAATGTATGGGTCACAGTAGCGCACACATCTGTCCTCATTAGTTATGAAATGTCAACGCTTCCTTCTTTAGGTCGTTATGCTACTGAACGTGAATGTTTTCTGGGCAGACGGGCGTCTCATTGGAACGCACTGTGCTGTGCTACAAGTTCACCCCAGCATTTAAATGTCATGAGATCTCCCCACTGACTTCTCTACTCCCTTGCTTTGCCACTCCGCTTTTCATAGTATCCCTGGCGTTAAACAGGCTAGCGCTATAACTCAGCATGACCTTTATGTACATCTGTTTGAAAACTCAAAGCAGCACTTGCCCTTAATCTTGTACACGGTTAGGTACATTTGTTAGGACTAACTGTATCACACGATGATGACAAGATCATCTTTGTTTTCTGTCCTTTCAATTGTCCTATATCGCTCTTTGATGTAACTTCTGTTGAACTATGGTCCCTCTAACTGCTCAGGAACAGGCTCTTCTTAGTCTTCATCTGCTGAGAAGTGATCGGTAGACTTATGTGTTTCACTTCCGTTACAAAAGCGGTTGCCTGTGTGAATCATTCTGCCGGATTAGATCAGAATCTTTTGATGATTATAGCTCTATAAGCCTTCATTTACATGTTAGCTCTCTTTCACACAAGTGCCCTTTTCAATGAAGTGCTCCAAATCTGTGATTCTCACAGAGGGGGAACTCCCGTAGCCATCCCAAGATGGTTTTAGGGGCCTGGGAGATGATTTAACATGAAATGCTGGTTTCAATATTAATTTTAAAGGCGACAGCACAGCGGGTAGAGCGGGGTGACAGTTGAAAAGTTAACCCTGCTAACTCCTCACCAAGTGTCGAGGTGTCCTTGAGCAAGACATCTAAACCTAACTGCTCCCGGTGGTCAGGTGACATCAGTGTATGAATGTGTGCGCGAATGGGTGAATGTGAGGCAATCCTGTACTGCGGTTGGAAAAGCACTATATAAATGCAGTCCATTTACCAATTTTTGATCCAGTGTGTATATAGGTAATTTTTTTTTTAGGGCTGTCAGCCGATTAAAGGATATAATCGCATGCTTTACGTAATTAATCGTGATTACATTTTTTATCGACTGACTGATTTGTCCTAAATGTATTTTATGTTGCCCTCTCTCCCCCATCCTCCCCACTCTCTCTGCGTGTAGAGAAGAGGAAAGCCAACATCCTGGACAACCTGAACAACACCAACGGCACCATAATCGGGGTGACGTGCTGCATCGTGCTGCTGCTGCTGGTGGTGTCAGTGGCGGTGCAGGTCAAGCAGCCACGGAAGAAGTACGTCCTGCGGCGCGAGGACTTTGACCCCACCATGTTCCAGGAGGTGTTCGAACCGCCACACTACGAGCTGTGCACGTTGCGGGGCGCAACGGCGACCGCCTCGGCGGACCTAGCCGACCTGGCGGAGGACTTCGAGAACTACCACGCGCTGCGGCGCGCCTCTTCGCACTGCGTCCACGACCACCACTGCGGCTCGGCCTCCTCCAACCCCGGCTCCGCCCACTTGTCGGAGCTGTCACTGAGCGGCCGCGGCAGCCGGGGAAACGCGTGCGGGCGGGACGCCGCCGCCGCCCTGCTGGCAGAGCTTCCGCCGCAGCAGCAGCCCATGTCGGTGCGCCCCCTGCTGCCGAACGCTGGCAACCGCCGCAGCATCCTGGTGATGAAGCACAGCTACTCGCAGGAGGCGGCGGACAACGGGTGCGACCTCGACGACGAGCTCGACGACGTGCCCACCACCAGCCACCGGCTGTCGCACCACGACAAGTCAGTGCAGCGGTCAGTATCCATAGATTTCTGATGAGGGCAGGAAAAGGCCACGGTGTCTTTGTGGGGGATTGTTGAAGGATGACCTCTGCTTCACTTTTACCTCTTTGATTTGAATCCTCGTCTGCTTTTATTTAGACTATACATTTATTTATTTTGTGGGTCATTCTTGTAAGGTTATCATTATCTTGTTTTCATTTTTTATCCCTGGTCCTATTTCCTCATTCTATCAAAAAAAAAAAAAAAAAACTTTCACAAAGGGCTGTTATAATAGACCCCCCCCCTCCCTCCACCACCCCACTGCATGTTTAGTTCAAAGATAATTTATTATTTATAAAGTAAGATGAGGTTTATCAGAGCTCAAATACTTTTCTCAAACAGATACCTATTGTGAATTCTAGCTGATAACTGTTATTAACAAAAGGGCTTGTACTGGTGCCTGACGTTCATAGAGATCATGGCTTTTAATAATGACATAAACGCAGATTACACAACAAGCACAACGTAAGCATTGGTTTTCCTAACTGTGATACAGATTGTTTCAATTCCTTTGGATTCAAAATTGTTTCACTTTTGGCATGAACAAAGGTTTTCTATGAGAAGAAACAAATATTTTACTAGGATGTACCTGCACCTTGACTGTTTGAAACGTAATTTGACATGTTTACAAGCATTCTATGAATACTATGAGGAGAAAACATTTGGTATGCACAATTCTCCGGCATGTATTGTGAGATCTGCACAGTGTACTACAGTGTAATAGTGTACACAGTATAGCCTAGTCACTATTTTACCTACATGTCTGCATGCAAGACTCAGTAGGTAGGGAAGCACTAATGATGTGTATTGCTGTTGTGTGTAGCACATTATGAATTCTATGCAAACGTAGTTTGATTAAATGAAAGAGCCATGACATTTCAGGTTCTGCCTCATTGGCTCTTTGAGCAAACATGAATCTGAGTACAACACAACTAGGGTCTAAGAGACAATTTCAAGGTAAGCACCCCTTACTCAACAATTAACGTATT
This sequence comes from Typhlichthys subterraneus, assembly GCA_027564835.1. Taxonomy (NCBI): domain Eukaryota; kingdom Metazoa; phylum Chordata; class Actinopteri; order Percopsiformes; family Amblyopsidae; genus Typhlichthys; species Typhlichthys subterraneus. The sequence continues at coordinate 1,673,572 of JAODUH010000013.1, read as the reverse complement.
TTCTATGTTGTGCAGTTCATCATTTGCCCATGGAAGTCAGAATATAGTTTGATGTGATTTGACTATTCTTTTACCGTGACTTTTGCTCTCGTTTTTCTTTTTTTTTTCTTTTTTTTCTCCAAATTGTTCATTTTCACCAAGATGGTTTTTGTTGCTTGCTGCCATCTTGCCCACTCTGGTGAGTTTGTTTGAAGTCTGTGTGATGCTCAAGATACTTTCTGTCGTCTGGGCGTACCCCTCACTCAATGTTTTCCATTAGCATGGACATTTTTATCATCTTAAATTGGAGTTATTATGAATGGGTATATTGTCTAACATTTGTGTTTTTTTTTTCCTAATAGGCCTGTAACAATAAGTGGTTATTTACTGTGTCAAATACAGTGTCTATTTTACAGCATACGATCGCATACATCTGTGTTGTTGATTTGTATGTAAATTACTTTCTTGATCTCTGTTCTGCACAGCTAAAATAAAATGTCATATTTGCTTCAACTTGGGTGTGGAGTTGGACAAAATATGACCTCTTATTTCAACTGATATAGAGCTAAGGTGTATCCATATTATGTTGAGTGGAGCGACTGTAATGTCTTACAGTGTATGATAAAACGTGTATCCAAAAACAGGCACAATGTCAGATGTTTAAGTTACAACATGTTCCTGATGCATTCAATAGCGTTACACTGACAAGCATAAAACAATGCTGGATTAAATTCACATATGCTCATATGATTTGTGTTAATTTGCATGATGTATGTCAGTTATATATGATTTCATGTTTATTTGATTAAATAAAATTAAATCATATTATCTATGCTTTATGTGGGTGCACCGCACGACTTCATCGGTTACCAGATAAACATTGTCGGTACTGTAGCGCTGCATTAACAAGCTCGACAACAACTGTAGTTTGTTTGAGTTTAATGCATGAAACATACTGGAGTCACAGAATGTGTTGTGATGGTTATATTACATTTCTGTCCTGTGTGTCTGCTTATGTTCTACATTATTTTGCATTGTTTCCATTATGTAGACATCTTGAGAATAATGCGATCCTGGATCAGTGCGAACAGGCATCAGTGAGATATGACAAAACGGACGGGAGATATACACCAGCATGATGAAGGGACATTTTGACGAAAAAAGGATATTGAATATGACATAGCAAAGATCAAGATGGAAGTACTTTAGCTGCACTCTAACCCTGTTGTTAGATGGCAACAGTATTTCAGTTTGAACATTTTGAAACTTGAGGATCTGTCGAATACATTATTCGAGCAAATGTACTGTAGCTGATATTTTCATTGGGAAATGTATGAATATTAACATGAACATGATTATTGACGTTTTACATTTGGAACTAAATTCATGTCTTTGTCGCAGAGTCATTAACAAAATGTAGATGATCTGATGTCTTAAGTTTATTGCATGCATTTTTTAAATTTGTAGCAGATAGTATAATTTCAATGAATAGCTATTCTTGCAGTTTGTCAAATTTCAGAAATTATCTATTAATTGATTATTAATTTGATTAAAATATTGAAAATGCCAAATTCAATACAAGAGTATGATTTTTGCATGTGTGTTATAGCCATTAAAATAATAATAATCTAATATTGAAATACATGACTAATACCTGAAAAACTTTTATTAAAATAAATTATACTAAAAATGCATATTAACACAAAGTTATTGCATGTTATGTCTTTAAAATAGATAACAAGAGAGCAATTTGCCTCATTTACATTGTCATACATTCTTTATTTTAAATCAGCATAATACATTTTTTTGACAACGGTAGCTTTCTTTAGCAAACCATTTACTAAATGTGTCTCTAATGGTCTTTGTATTAGAGTAAAATACTTTTATATAAGGCAAACAGAAGGGAGGGTGTTTTTACACACACCATATATCTTACAGGGCTAATTTTATTGATGCTTTGTAAAAAAATATATAAATGACAATAAAGCTTCACCACTTTTTCTGTGTTTTTTTCAACTCATTTCAATGTTCCAGGCATTCACTGTGTCTAAACCATTCATACCTACCATAAGCCACAAACAAACACAGATGTAAATTATTTTGGGTGCACTATAATCAGCTTGCCAATACAAATATAGCATTTCCATACTCTTAGTATACTTTGTTTAACACACAATGGTACCAGAAAGTTTAAATAATTACAAGAAAGCACCATCCTATCTGATGACTAGACACACACACACACACACATACAGTATAGCACAATATGTATTTTACATTGTTGGATTAATTTACTGTATTTTCCATACAGTGCTTGTGAACACATTTCTACTTCATCTGCCACAATTTATTTGACCACTTTCTCAAATTCTCACATACAGTAAACAGATCTGTGTGTGACATTGTGCTGCCTGGCTTGCTTTGTATTTTGTCTCACATTACAAGTAGCCTACCAAATAGTTAGAACAATAGATCATTATTTTCCACGTGGTATTTCTCTCTCCCTGTTTATCCCTCTCTTTATCAACACTGTATACAATATGTCTCTTAATTTCTCTCTGTCCTTTCATGCACACAACTTGACAAGTCATATTCAGGGAGACCAGGTGACGGATAAGGAGGAAATGCAGAACCAAGAGGAGACATTAAAGTAATAGTGTTTTCATTTCTCTACAGATGCTTCCGACAGGCGCATCACTGCCCTGCATCTTACCCTGTTTGACAACTTGAGGATTTAACCCTTGTGCATCATGAGTGACCTGTTGCTATGAGCAGCATAACCGGTATTGAGTGTGATGTGATGAGATGTTAAAAACAAAAATATGTTGGTGTATGCATCAAGTTTTGCTTTGGATTGTAAAGGCGCGTTTCCCTTACATGCGCTCCTTAAGCGGCTGGGATTCACAAGCCATGGAACACTGATACTGTCAGATATGGGACTGACTCTTTTATTGAAAAACAAAACTGTTTACATTTGTTCATCTGAATTTTTATTTTTTATTATTGTTCTTGTACCTATCAAAACTATGAAAATAAATATTTCAGTTTCTGGGATACACTGTACATGTTTAATTTGTATTAGATATGGAAAATATTGTGTTTTAATTTGATTATTTTTCGAAAAACTAATTTGAATTAATTTTCATATATTATTAATTGACAACTATAACTTATTTATTATGTTTATTAGCAAATAAACACATATTTACTGATGTTTTTTTAGTTATTGTATCGAGAGTATATTTTGTTTAGTGGCTTGTTTTATTATGTACTCAATCTCCCAGAATCCCGTGTTGTTTATGACGACAAATGTAACCGTCTGTAGCTCATGCTGGTTGGAACATCGAGGAATACTATTCACTAAATGGAAGGTGGCTATTATTAGCAAATGTGAGGCTATATAATGTAATAGCATGTCAAGCGTGAAATATTACATTCATGTGTCTGTAGTTTGTGCTATTGTTAGAGACAACCGTTCTTGCATACAATTTGCATTGCAATTTGCGTGAAAACCTGATTTAGAAGTCAGAAGGGTCAATCTCTCATTATGTATTTGCTCATATTTAAAACCGCACAACGACAGTTGCAACAGTCAGCAAAGCATTGCGCCTCGCATTTTCGCACGCACACTCAGAATAGGATATCTACATTATCGAGACAGACATTCCGGATAAATCTAAAACCGTCTTCTATCGTATGCAGTTTTCTGTGTGCGCAAACTCGTGGAATTTCTCTCGACACTGGGTTTAGAAATAAAGCCACCCCTGATGATCGAGAGAAGGTATCAGTCTCTAAGTATCGGGGTGGGACGCCAAAATCATCAGCTACACAAAAAGGTAAATGGCACAACAAAATGCAACTTGCTAATTTCAGTGTAAATGATTCCTCATAACTCTCTTTTGCTTTACAGTTAAAGAAGCTGGGCGTGACTTCACTTACTTAATTGTTGTGCTTATTGGACTAGGAGTAACAGGTGATTAAAGCACAGCCTAGGTACAGCCTCTAAGGTTTTCTGTCTCCTGACGAGATAATGGATGTTGACGTGTGTGTGTTCCCAGGAGGGCTGTTATATGTGGTGTTCCAGGAGTTGTTTTCTTCGTCAAGTCCAAATAAAGTATATGGAAAAGCTTTTGACAAAGTCAGATTACACCCAGAAGTAAGACGATGATATTGCAGTTTTATAAAATCACATTAATATTCTATCCCCATATTAATTCTAACAAAGTATTCACATATTCTGTGAAACAAGGTTAACAGCTAAATAACATTATTGTGTAAAAAGGTGATTGGTGCATTTGGCGAACCAATTAAATGCTATGGTGAGACTACTCGTAGAGGAAGGAGACAGCAAGTTAGGTGAGAGAACACAAACATTTTGAAAGTTGTGCAGCACAATTGAACATGCACCTGTCTATTTAATTGTAGTTTTTTTCCTCTCCTTTACCACAGTAATTCTGGTTACCTGAAGGATGGGTTGAAGCATCTGAGACTGAAGTTTTACATTGAAGGATCAGAGCCTGGCCTGAAAGGAACTGTTCATTCAGAGTCAAAAGAGGTTTTCTGTCTTAATTGTTATATGTCTGCCAACAGCTACGTTTTCATTCACACAATATTACGGTTATAGCGTTTTGTTTTTTTTTGAAAATTAGAATATTTCTACTAAGCAAGCAAAACATGTCTGCTTAAAATAAATATTCCACTAACATGTTAGTCTACATGCCGCTGATTTAGTCCAATGCGTCCTAAATATATTCCCTTTTAAATAACTTACTAGTCCTACAGAAAAATTTCCCTACTTTTCAAACTGCATTAATATTCAAAATATATGGAACAGCTGGAACCGCTTGTGCTATCTTGCGTATTGGCAACAAAATAGGATATTTTTCAAAGGTTTCTGCTAATATCTTATCGTAAACGGGCAAGAGACCCAATGCCGTAAAATGCAGTAATAACCCAACTTGTGAATCATATTTCAAATCTGCTGTGTAAATGCTTCTAAAACCCGAATAAAATCAGCATATCCCAGGTGTCTTGGTCAGAAAATGCTAATTTCTGAATATCCAAACGGAATATGCTGTTTACATGAGACCTATCAAATGCAAAATATTACCATAGTTGTAATAATAGTGGAATACTAGTGGGCATGTAAACATAGCTATGTATTCATTGAACTGACAGAAAATGTGCTATACCCATGATATGTATCATTATCGGGATATAGCATGACCTATTGAGGATTCCGAGATGACTTCACAGGTCAAGTGAGTTTGTCACTGCCGATATACTGGGGGTCAAACACATTGAGTCTTCTATTGACTTTTGGCCAGAACCAGTCAGAGCTCAGCTCTGGTACATAAGTTTGTAGGCTGAAAATTAGCCATAGGTGGAGCTGAGCTCCAACACTTTCAGTAACAGTTTAAATTCATGAATTTACAGTTATATAATTGAATATAATTTTCTCAGATGTAGGCTATCATTATTTTAAATATAAATTAGCCGGGTTGGTATGTATAAAATGCAGACTTTTTGCTTAATCATGCACTCGTAAGCGGCAGGTGAGGCGATAACAAGGCTATGCTCACGACGGTGTAATGTTTACAGTTAAAGTTTGAAAGTACGCCAGGCTACAAAACACGTGCCAAACGGGGAAGGGAGTTGACTTGCGGGTTGCACGACTTTAATATGGTAACAAATCGATCGTTTGTACTTTTCTGCTGCTTAGTTGCTACATATAACACATAGTAAATGCCACTAAGCAAAAATCAACACGGCCAGTAAACGCAGCAAACGTGTATGAACATTGCAAACGTTTTCTGAAGAAATTTCCCGAACTTATTGAACACTGACAAAGTTTCAGTCAACACACCCCAAGTGATGGCGCACATGTACCGTAAACACAATTGAAAAGCTTGCAGTGGGCGCTCTTGAGAGAAGACAGCTTACTGTCAATGTTAGCCAGTCACATCAACATGTATGAAATAATGTAATATGTGTATTATTTGCATAACAGACAAATAGTTGTTTAATTTTATGCTTAAGTTGCTACATAATATAACTAAAAATTTAGAAAAATGCCTAAAAGATGTGGTACGAATATCATCCTGTTTCACATGGTCCTTGTTCTGATTCCTTGAATGTGGTCCAATAAGTTGCTAATTACTTGAGTTAACACCTATTGGCACTGCCTGTCTGTCTCTATCACAAATGTATTTCATCAGGGGTTTACAGACATTTATGTGTAGAGCAAAACCAATTATAGGTGGTGGTCTTGCGCTATCAGGATAAATTAAACTATTCAAAATCCAAAATTAGGATTTAGGATCCATTTTTATTTATTTTTGTATATATATAATAGATTTTCTTTCTTCCTTTTGTTTAAGAACCCAGAAACTGGAAAATATGAATTCCGTTACATATTTGTGGAAGTCGACACCTACCCAAGAAGGACCATCATAGTAGAGGATAACAGATAACGGACATCTTAAGACATTTTATACCTGTTGATTCTGTTGGTAAAATAATAATTTCACCAGTTGTTCTGTCAAACTTGTACATTGCTTTGTAGTACAATTACCTTTTTGCACCAGTATTACTGGAAGAGATTGTGTCTGTGTTAACTTGAAAACATAATGCAATATTGCTATTTTTTAGAAGTTCTTTTGACTTTCGGCAGGCTTTGAAGTGTATTTCTTCACTGTAGTTGCAGGATTCTGTTGAGGCCAAGCCGTGTCAGTGGCGAGTTAGAATCAGATCTGTTGGGTAGTGAAATGATGCTGTAAAAAATAAAATCATTAACAGTAAGATGGCAAATTATTGTATTGTTATTGTCTACTTGTCTTCATTAATGCAATTAATTGTTGTAATTTCCAAAAAAAGTATTAGTAAATAAACTGGAAATTGATTGCCTATTAGTAATGAATAAATTGTGTGCTTGTCAAATTCTGATAAATTCACTAAAATCACTTCTGTGAGAGGTTGGTCTCCTACACATAATCATGGTTATATCGAACGTTAACCACTAGATGGAGGTAAACGCTTGTTTTGTAACTGGTCATTTGAGGTAACAGCGTGTGTAATATAACGATGTTTTTGGTTTTATTTTATTTTCGGTGTTTTTATTTGCATTTACACTGCAGAGCACTTCTAAACGGATGCGATAGGGTTACGTTCAAAAACGGCAGTGGAGTGAACGCCATCTTATAAAACGTACGAGTTAGTTTCAAGGAAAACATTAAGAAATATGCACGTGTGTGTGACGTTTGCAAGCGTTAAGACTACTGAACGCGCCCGTAGTTTAAGTACCGCCCACTTTGAGCAGTTGCAATGTGTTGTGCCGAAAGTGCTTCACACCGCCGAAATGTTTCTTTTCCTACAATTTAAAGGCTTCAATCGTGAACCTATGAATATATCTGCATTCATCCGCTGAGGCAGTGTTGCCGATGCTGATAAAGTCTGCCCGACACATATATATGTACGTTCAAACTTAATTCATATTTGCAATCGAATTAGCGGGATCCGATCCGATCCTGGCAAAGAATGCTGTTGTTTACAATATCGCGTCAGATTGCTGAGGTTTCTCTGTTAAGGTAGAAACAATTTCGGTGGGGGTGCAATGTGGGCACGACACAGTGGAAGTGATCGAACGTGTGGTGGCAGCTTTGTATGCTAGCTAGAGTAGTTTACAAAGAACCAGCACTTTTGTTTCGATTTTTCTAGTCAAATGTATAAGTTGGTGGATCAAGTCAGCGCTGTCCCTTGAATTCGTATCAGCAAGCTATAATCTTTTCTTTCATGTGTTTGAAATTTGCGTTCCCCGTCAAGAGGATCGATGGCCCGCTAATAGCTTAGCTTTACCGTACCGTCCCTGCTATAATAACGAAAGGAAATGCTAAACATTTCAAGTTAGCAAAGAAGGTAAAATTGGCTTTTTGCCACTGTAAGTAAACCACCTCTTCATACGTACAACGTATGGTACAGGTTTTAATTTGTCTAAGATCGCCTCTAATTTGTTTGATGGATCTGTTGCCATATAGTGGTAACTGGTTATTATGGTTCTACTTTGTGTGGTACATGTCTTATTAGATGCTGGCTTTTAAATGTTTGCAATATATATATGTACATTGTGTTTTTCCTTGCCTTTTTTAAAAACTATGCTAAGCTAGTCACGTTGTCGTTTGTTTACATTTTGTACAGCATTAGGCAGACGCTTCAGTTTGATCTAAAGGGACTTGCATGTACTGTACCGTAATACATTCGTCAATAGTTGGGCAGGTCACACACTAGCAATTGATGTATGACCTGCCCATACACATTTATGTTAGACATGTTCTATTTGTTTTTCAGGGTTATTTTTTTCAGTATGTGCCCATATGATAAGTGACTAACATCTCACAAACATGGAATTGTACTGGTACATGTAAGTATGGTTGGATTTTCACATTGCCTCTTAAATTAAAAGTTTACTTGAAACATATATTTGAAGCATCAAAACAAATGTTATTTGTGCCTATCCTCTTTCAGAGTGGTTATCATATTTATCATCATCAAGATATTCTTCTATGTCTGTTGGTACCGGTCAAGACAGCGGCAACTGGCAGCTTACTTGAGCAACCCACGCAATGCTCAAATAGTAATTGTTGGAGGGAGGGCATACCTCCACCAAATGTGTGAGAGACAGAGTGTAAGTAACCAGTCGCACCATAACATAAACAAATGTTTAACAAGTTAAACATTTCTCAAAACTGAGCTTGCTTAAAAAAAATACTAAATTAGGTTTGGTACAACCAAAACTACAAAACACTGGCTGCATTTGAATAGTAAGCAAACACATCAATTGTCTTTTCCTAACCACTTGACCTCGATGGCAAACATAATGAAGTCAAGGAAAGATAAGAATTAGACAAATACAATGTCGATAATAAGAGAATACAATGTACTCCAGATACAAAAGCCCATATACTTTGCCCAATGCATTCCATATAATACATGGTACCATACTGTATAAATGCGGACATCCAATCACAAAATGGTTGTCACATTGATAATGGTTGCTCACCCTCCAAAGACCAAGCCAGTAATTTATCAACATTCAAATGCAAATTTGATCCATTACAAGATTGTTTTAGTGAGCGGATGAATGGTAGCCTGGCTCTGCCCGACTGTTGCTCTCAGCTCAATATCTTTTCATTGAGATAACAGTCTGGAAACCCTGTTCGCATTAACTTTCTCACAGCCACCCTGCTGGTGGCCCGATGACATGGAATCAAGCATGTTTGGAAATGGTGGTAGATCGCAACAATTGTAACTGCTGCATCGATACTTTTTAACTCATAGGAACGTTCCTCAACAAAAACACTATTCAAATGCAGCCCCTGTTTGTTGATTGTAGATGTACGCATATTGTTTAAATTTGACATAAAAATAATAGTTTGTGCTTCAGTTATGTAGAGGCCGAGTGTTAGATTGCACACAGGTTTGATAGATTTCCGTGAAGGCGGTTTTCAGTGAGTCAATTTCACTGAATGGAATGAGCGATCTGACTTTGGTTAAAGTTGTCACAGGGTAATGTGTTGTTGGGCAACATCTTGTGTTTAGTCATCCAAGTTAAGTTGCCTGTGCATTTAGAGGCCCGCACTTCATGCAAGCACTACCTGTGACTGCAATACATTGTTTGAATTTTAGTGACCGCTATGATATTGGAGTACAGTCAGGTCACAGCTCTGAGTGTAAGGGAATGAAAAATGAGTGAATGTAAGAGAACACTGTTAGCCTTGTCTGGTCACTTGTGTGGTATGAAGTAAGTTTGTCAAATGTCAACCGTGTGTGTGAATGTAAACACAAAGAAGGATGACACATGACATAAGTAAAAACACAGATTATGGGAAAATGCATGAAAATATATTCAAAACAACACATTAACTGGCAGTCATATTGGACTGGTACAACAACAGTAATTCCAAGCTACCGAGGAGGCATTATTTTTGACCACTAATGTTTCCTCTTAGATCTCTATTATGTCATTAGCTTTCTCAGCCACACATCCTACTGTTCTGTCTTTCAAACACAACTAAGCCAAACAACCAATGGACTCAAAATAAAGGGAATATTGCACTTCCTGCAAAATTTTTGATGCGGTATTTATTGTATTTATTGCGATAACGATCCTGAGTCAATATATTGTGCACCCCTAATGACACTACCTATTGAAAGCAACATAGATGTATGCTAAATTTATACTTTGTTATATCACAGGGTGGAATATTGGTCTGGATGTTTGTTAACTCACCTGTGTAGCCTATAAGGGTGCCCGATATATCGACTCAATATCATTATTGCAATATCACCATTTTAGTTTTAAAAGTCCAGGCTGCGTTGTGTTCTGTACAGGCAGAAATGGAGACGTTGGGTAACAATGACTCACACATCCACGTTTGCTTCTTGATTGGGTATTCAATCACAATTAACCCTTCCTGTTTCAGCTCCTATCACGTGATCAAAAAAATGAGTGAGAAAGTGCCCATTCCATGCACTTCAGGAAAATAATCTCAGAATTGACGGTCGGAACAGTATTAGGTGAAACTGAGCTAGGTAGCATGTAGGTAGGTAATATGGACATGTTTAAAAAGGTTATAACCTTTTTTGATTCTCTTCATACATTTGGTTTCGAGAATGTAAACATAGGTTTATTTTTTTGTCTTATAACAGGAAATCACTCAGCCTTGGAGAAAACAGACAAAGCAACTAAGAATAAATAGTTGTTTCCCAGTTAAGAAATTTTGAATTATGCCTCCAGTTACACAATTTAAGCCTGCAGACAAATATTAATAAGCACACTCGTTGTTTGATACAAAAATTGCTAGGACCCGCATACACCTGGATGTTGGATGTGTACAATAATAACTGATCAGTCCAGTTTGCCAGTTTGTTGGTTAACACCTGGTGCTCTTTGGCCACTCCCAGCCCAGTTAATGTCCATGTTGGAAGGTTTAATGGCCGCACCAATAACGACTGACTTAATCCATAATTTTGTCCTATTTTTCTTCTCTCTAACCTGCTGTATTCCCATGTTCCTCTCCCCTCCACTACTTTCCCCTTTATTCCTCCCCCCAATTTCCTCCTTGTCAGGTTTTTCTCCTGTTTCTCCTGCACTCATTTTGCTTCACCCTCCCCATCTCCTCCAATCTCTGGTGTATAATGTTCTGTTTAGTTTTTAATGGAATGTGCACCAGGGAGCTGCATGGCCATCCATAACCCAGCACCCTGTTCTCTGGAGGGCAGTCAAGGCCACTCTGGCCCACATGAATCAAAAATGGGAGTGTTGCGTGTCATTTGCTATGGCCCTCCAAGCATCTCATTCGTGGACGTCTGTAAAGGAAACGGTGATCCCGGATCGGCTGTCCTAACCTGATGCTTTGACCAACGTGGTGGTCCTATAAATAATGGCCAATGTGGCTTAAAAAAAAAAGTTTTTCTGTTTTATGTGCATTTCTTTTTTTTTTCCTTTAGCAAAAGGAACAACGTGAATGCTGTTCTTTCTCATGTGTTGTAAGGTTTAACTGGTGCAATGCTAATCATTCAGTTGATTCAACTATGTACTGCCGCTCCTCCGCGTTAGATACATGTCTGGCTTGGCTTGCGTCACGTCAGTTTGTATTTTTTTTTTTTTTTTTTTTTTGATTGTGCAGGCCTGAAGCCTTCGAGCTCGGATGAGGAACCGATAGGTTTCCTAATCTTGCGCAGAGATACCCGTACTGTACCACAGCTTCAGCGTAGCCTTGAAGTGTTATTCTGCTTGGGGGGGGGGGAGATAACCAACATTCTTTCCTGTGTAAGCTTGCCTTTATGTACAGTGTGTGCGTGCTTGGGCCTGTGCATGGCTGTTCCTCCCTTCCTCTCTCCCTCCCCCCGTTTTGACTCACAACCTTTTTATATCCCGTCCCGTCTCCAGCAAACGTCCATCTGGCCCAGCTGGTATGGCGTCCAGGAAGAAGCGTCCATAGAGGAGCCGTCCACATCACTTCCACCTGCCGCGTCTTATTCCCAGCTGGACATGCCTCCGCCATACGAGGCCGTCTCCGGAGGTACATCACTGCATTCCACACGCACACAATCTCAAACAGAGTGCACTGTGGGTCTGGCTCAGGATACAGTTTGTGGTTGGGCCTAGGCTGTGTGACGTTCACTCGCTCATGCTTGCCACTGTGAAGTGGCACGCACGTTCACACAGTAGTTCAACTCGAGGCTATATTTGCAATGCGTTAGTGTTTCGAAAGACTCCCTTTTACCTCTCCTCACTCTTTTCCCCAGAGACGCGCTGCGTGTTTGGTAGCTGCCGCATATATTCTCTCCCTACGTCTAAAGTAAAGGCACATATACCCCCCCCACACACACACACACACGCACAAATACCAGTGCTTGTGGTGAGTTTTCTTTCTGTGGGTTTGTTCTGCCATAGCCTTGCTCACAATCACTACGTTATTAACCCTAACCCTAATCATCGTTAATCATAAGGTATTAATCATACCTGGCTGTGTGGCTCTTTCTTTCATGTCACGTCATTATGCCAGCACACGTCTATTGAATTGTCTTCCACTGCGTGTGCGTACTAGCTCGTGCAGCTGAAGACATTGCTTCACACCGAAACCCTGAGGTCACCTCGACACAAGCTCCATCTTGTTAAACCTGCGATGAGTGGGTTGGGGTTTGCGTTTTTTTTTTTGTTTTTTTTTTTTGTACTTCAGAATGTCACTAGCAGGATGTGGTCGAGGGCCAAAGAGGTTGTTCCACTCACATCTGTGACTCTGTGACCATGTTTCTATGAATGTGACTCCCCTCCATATTTACTCCCCCCCCCTTCCTCCCTCCGCAGTAGACGACCTGAAGCCCCCTCCTTACAGCGAGTGCACACAGGCCGAGGATGCCCACCACGTCTCCATTTTCTCCGAGGGCGACACCATTGGCATCACCGAAGCCCCGCCCCCTTACACACCCAGCCCCGCCATGGCAGCCAATCAGCAAGAAGCCCCTGCCGGCCACAGTCCTGCCCACTCTGAAAACAGGCCCGCCTAGATACCCCCATCTTCCCTGATGCCACTATGCCTTTGTAAAGCGCTGCCTTCCTTTTATTCACTCTTGAACCTCTTTACCAGCCAGCCTCTCTTAATGTGAGAGACCAAGACATTTCTAAGTGTGTGTGTGTGTGTGTTTGAGGAGATTTTTCTAGGTTGTCTTGTTAAGAGATATTTTGGGTGCGATTATAGCGGATGACATCAACAAACCTGTGTGCCTCTATCCCAACCACAGGACCTGCCTGACCTCTGGCCTCAACCCACCAGGCAAGCGGGGCGGTATGAATGGGCAGGCAGGGAAACGTTTGTTTGTTTCTTTTTGTACGAAGTTGAGCCCTCCTTTACCTATTCCCCCTAAAATCCCATCTCTTTATTTTAATCGTGTACGAATCTGTCAGGTTTTAAATGGCAGAGTTATAACTGTGTGGGAAGAGGTATAGGCTTCTTGTTGGGTTTCACATCAGTAAATTGAAACCAGACGAGTGGAAATTGTTGACGACATGAATCCACTTTTGCATGCATGATTTCCTTCATGAACTAAAGGATGCCTGTGTGTAGTATGAAAGAGTACTGAAAATTAATTTGGTAATTTCAAGATCTAAATGGACAAAAACTGCAAAAGTATGGAATGGCATTGCTTTTCAGTCCTATTTCTTCTCAATGCTTTCAGAGAGCAATGTTCCATGTATCATCCTGGCATTAATATGCCTCATTTTAAACTGGATTACACATACATTTCTGGTATAAATATTAATACTGAATATCTAACTCTTACCACCCTCAAGGGTCCCAACCCTTGCATTTATGCTGGCTGCCAAATTGGAAATCGGTTACACTTTGACTGTATTTTAGATGATCTCGTGTTAATGTTGTGTTTAAAGGAGTCTTTTAGTTATAGCATTTGATTGTCTATATAAACTCAAGAAGACACTGGAAACAAAACATGTTACAAAGAGAGGCTAACAGAAGTAACATTTCCACATGTTTTTTTTTTTTGTTTCAGAATATTTTTACAGTGAATACTTAAAAGGTTTGTACAACCTTGGAAACTTTCAAAATAAATGCTTTTTGCTGTCAGTGGCTGGTATATATCTGCCAGCATTGTATTTCTTGAATTATGTTAAGTGTGGCATTGCTTCGGGGGGGGGCGTATTTTGATGTTTTCTGTGCCACATTTGGGATAACCCAAGATGGCTCCTTTCCTGTGAGTGTTGACTGAGTTTTAGAAATCTAGTCTTAATACAACAGTCAAGTCGGAACGCAGCTCTGGACTTTGCTAATTTAAAATAATATAGCAGCATAATGATGACTGATAATCTGAACCACATTAGTATATTATGAACTGTACGTCCTTCGGTGATTCTTTGCATTTCCATTATGTATGTTTGACGTGTCAAATTTCTTCATTTTAGTAGCATTGTGAAAACAGTGGAGTTACCTTTATTATTTTTTATGTTTTGGGTGTATAACTTTGGGGAAAATTATTATTCTGTAATAAACTCAACTTCTTGTGTCGACATTGTGCTGAAATCTACATTCTCTAATTTTGATTTAAACATGTATTCATGCTGAAGACTTAATGATCAGTTTAATCTCAATAGCGTCGGGGGGGGGGGGGGGGGGGGGGGGGGGGGGGGGGGGGGGGGGGGGGGGGGGGGGGGGGGGGGGGGGGGGGGG
>JAODUH010000013.1:1636024-1647099 GCA_027564835.1 Typhlichthys subterraneus | reverse complement strand
CAGTTACACCCCATATATATATATATATATATATATATATATATATATACATACACACACACACACACACACACCGGAGTGTATATACTTTTCTTTTTTTTTAACGTCAAATGAGTCAGCTGGATAGTTTTTGGCTGTTGTCCCAGGGCAGCAGATTTTAAGCTCTCCTTCCTTCTCTTTCCCAGGGCTGGTTGGTGTGTGAGGACCAGACGTGTCAGAATCGGACCAGGCGTTTGCCTATCTCATTCTCCCGCCACGGGCCTCTCTGTCCCACGTGCACCCGGGCTACTCTTCGACCAGAGGTAATGCAGGCTACCTTTTCATCCATGCATGCACACACACTCGCACATTTGTTGAATGGTGTTTCTTTTGTCCAGGTGATGGTGCTATAGAGCTAAGGTTTCCCTTCCGTATATACAGTATATATTATGTACATCCACTACTGGGAAATATAATTTTGCACCACAGAGACATACTGATGTTGATTAAAATGACCCTGTCTTTTGACCTGTGCGTGTGTGTGCGCGTGTGTGTGCGCGTGCGTGTGTGGCTGTTTGGAAGGCACTATAGGAGCTGTGTGGTAGTCTAGCCATTAACAGCTTTTTTGGTGTGACTCTGGCACTCTTAGCCACACTTTGTTAGCCTGACCACTGGATTTAAAAGAACATTTTCCCCTTTCAATTTGACTGTGACAGTTCAATCTTTTTTTTTGTCTCCTTTTAAATTCCTGCTTGTTCTCTCAATATTCAGACAATCTCCTTTAGCCTACTTTCTATTCTCTCTCTCTCTCTCTCTCTCTCTCCGCCTGCCTGCCTGCCTTTTGCTCACTGCTTTGCTGTGTCGGGCTCTGTGGCGACAGGTTGTAAACCAGAAGGCCAATTTCTGCTGTCACCATAGCCACTTAGGCATCCAATGCTGTGCCTGAAGACCCTGGCACTTTAAACTGCTGGCTGAATAAATCATTTAACTCTGTGCCACTTGCCCCTTCGACTCTTCTACTCTCCCTCCAATTTCATTCTTTCTACTTCCTGTTTTTTTTTTTTTTTTTTTTTTTTTGCCTCTCATTCTCTCCTCTGTTTGCTAGGTTGTGTTGGTATTCTAGGTTGTAGTTCTAAAACCCAGAGTTCCAAAGAGTTTCTACAACAGGGTCACCTTCATCACCTATGGGACACAAGAGAAGAGGCTTCCAATATAGCTCATTGTCCAATTTCTACTAAACTCTTTAGGTCATGTTGATCATCTAATAGTGTTTCCCAACCCTGGCCCTGGAGGGTTGCTGCTCAAGACCCGCTGCCCTGCATGTTGTAGATGTCTCCCTGTACCTCAACACACCTGATTCACATGAATGGGGCGTTGTTGTCAATCTCTACAGAGGCCTGATAATGACCCATTCATTTGAATCAGGTGTGTTAGAGCGGTGAGGGGTCTTGCTCAGTGACACCTCGACAAATACCCAGGAAGAAGCGGGCATCCAATCAGAGCCAGCTGACTCGCTCTTCCTCCTGTGCCACTGCCGCCCCCCCAAAACAAAATGTCAGCCCCCCCCATTAACTGTTCATTTGAAACACAACTCTCCACAAAAATGTGTGTGGCAGTACGGGGAGGGGTAGATGATGGTGATAGCCACACAGTATAATGCTGATTTCAACCACTTTTTAAGCATGAGACATTAAACACTATTGCTCACTGTAACTCGTTATGGATAAGTGTGTAAATTGACTAAATGACTATGCATATTGTAAATGGCAACAATGGAGGATGTGGTCAAATGGTGTTAAACCAGGGGTCATAAAGCTGGTTGCTATCTCCACAGCAGTAAATGACAAAGATGCGGTGGCTCACAAAGGTGAACAATTTAAGCTTAGATAACCTTTTTATATGAAAATTCAGTGTGCTTATTGACACATTTATAATATTGGTGGAAACCAAAATATTTGAAAAAGAGGCAGTTATACAGTTTAAAGTAGCAGCACAGTGAATTTGCATTGCCGACATATTCTCTATCATAATGGTTATGTCAAACCAGGGCTCTGAAAATGGCACCTGCAGCACACTTGCTGTGTTTGCCCTTAACACTCTCACATTAACATTGTCTGTAAAGACGTTCCTTCTCCTAATATATCAGCCACTCAAGAATAAAATGATAAATTTAGGACAGTGACGTGCTGCAGTTTTAACATTGAATGTGTTTTTCTGCAGATTATCCTCATCCGTTTGTGATACGGAGGCTGCGTGTTTGACTGTGCGTTCCAATCCATTCATCATGCTACATTTACCATCTGCGCTCATCTCTCTCTCTCTCTCTCTGGACACGGATTGAGAGTGTGATCTGATCTCCATGTAATGGGAGAGTAATAGGCACTCTGCCTTGATTGGTTGGTAATTTGGGGCAGTTATGCACAGGTGCAATTTGTAATATTTTCAGTAAATTAAATTTCTTTCTCTTCCCCTCTATCCTCTCTCCCTCTTTTCATCCGCCTCTTTCCTACCGCCTTCAGGGTTTATCTCAGATGGTCTATTTTTCTCTTCTTTCGTCATCTCAAATTGTGTCTGGCCT
Source organism: Typhlichthys subterraneus (assembly GCA_027564835.1). Taxonomy (NCBI): domain Eukaryota; kingdom Metazoa; phylum Chordata; class Actinopteri; order Percopsiformes; family Amblyopsidae; genus Typhlichthys; species Typhlichthys subterraneus. The sequence goes on along the minus strand of JAODUH010000013.1, from coordinate 1,644,542 downwards.
TACTTTATTCCTTTATTCCCCTCTTCTATTCAATCTTTTATTTCCTTTCTCTCTGTCCCTCCCTTCCCTCCCTCCCTTCTTAGCTCTCCCTCTCTCGACGTTTAGATTATCTTTTCTTCCTGGTTTTCTTCCCCCCCCCCCAACACAGACCCTTCCCCTCTCTTTCTCCCCTTCTCCACCCTCCCTCTCTCTCTCTCTCTCTCCCCTCGTTTTATTGATGTACGCTCAGGTGCCCATTAGAGCTCCCTTTTTCCCTCTAGTGGAAATTGCAGCATGTTAATTTTCGCACAAATTACGGCAATAGCAGGTATCTCTATTTGCTACATTATAGCGGGAGCAATCAGAGATAATTGAGTGCCTTTCAGAGGGAGACGGCTGCATTCACTGGCGGCTCAAAGCCGCCCCATTATCGCCTAATCGCTCTTTAAACACTGAATTTCGCCGAACAAAAATTCTTGTCATAATTTGCTTAAGTGTATTTGGAAATCACAGTCCTTTGAGCGAGGATAATTGAAATCAAATCCCTTTCACTGGAGCTGACATTTCTACATTTCCCCCCAATTGAAATTAATTTCAAAAATTGAGCATGAATATCTTCAAATAGCAGGCAATTATGTCTTTCAATGGGGAGAAATTACCGGTGCTGAATCGTCGGAGGCTTGCGGGCGCGAGCGCCAGTTAAATGCCTTTGTTTCCCGCCGTGTTTGCCTAGTAAAGATTTACATATATTGACTCATTATGGTGTCTTGTGAAGCCGATCGGTGTGACGACCACAATCGGCGGTAACGCTTGCCGCATCTAAAAAGCTCAAGAGTTTTAAAGCCTCCACGTTGTCACAGCTGAGCGAAAAATATATGTTTGCCTCTCTCTCTCTCTCTCACACACTGTATCGCTCTCTCACAGTCACTGCCTTCCCACCCCCCCAATCCCACACTTTTGCAGCTGCAGTTGTGTGGGTTGGATATTGAAGGGTTAGTATTGAACGCGCCACAAGCTACAGCAGGTTTATAGATGAACGTGGCCTTGTTTTGTTACTTGAGCTGTGATATTTTCATCCAGTCGCCATTTAAACCATAGATGTAGTGTTACCGCAATGTGCACGCATTGCATCCACCGTCTGTTGTGTGTGTGTGCGCGCGTGCGTGTGTATGTTTTGGTTGTGTACTGTAGCTATCTGCTGCCAATACACACATTGTCTGGGCCTTTACCTTTTCATTACTTGCTTTAGCAGAACACTTGAAAAACACTGGAGTGCATGCAGTTCTTCAGGTGTCTGTGCGTGTGCGCGTGCTCGCACGTGTCCTGAGCAATAGACTGAACGTGTTTTTAAGAAGTGAGGAAGTCTGAGTGCTTAGTCTATTGTGTGAAGCCGCGGCGGCCAATTTTAGTCTGTTGCTCTGTGCTTTAGCGATCTGGGCCCATTTGTATGATTTATCTGCCATTTCTTTCCCTTCTTTCATTTATTCTTTGTCATCATTTTCTCACTCTTTCTCTAGCTCTTTATACACACACACACACACACACACACACACGCACACACGCCACACACACATGCATAGTTGTGTCTTATGTAGGGAAAGGAAGTCTGTGTGTGTGAGGGAGAGAGCAAGCGGGTGGGAGTCACTCACGGAAAAGGGAGGAAGAAGAGCAAGGGCTACATCGTGGGGGCTTTTCGGGGGGGCGCGGGGGGGTTCTACGCTCCCAGGAGAGAGGCAATTTCACAGCTGGTTTGCTCCTTAGGCAGTCAGCCTGAAAATGCTGCAGATTTGTGGAGCAAATTGAAATGGTGTCAGTGCAGAACAAAGCGCCGAGCCGAATGGTAACCTGTGTGTGTGCGCGCACACACTGCTCTGTGTGTGTGTGTGTGTGTGTGTGTGTGTGTGTGTGTGTGTGTGCGCGCGCACGTACGTGTGGGAGACGGGAGAGGTAGGAAAGGGTTGAGGAGCTCTAAATTCAATAACGACCTGTAACATTTGGCCACGCCCGTCTGACACCTGTCAGTCAATCCCTGCGCCTCAAAGGGTCCACCCACAATCAGCGTTATATTGTTTGACTGTGTGCCGGTGTGTGTGTTCCTGCTCTGTGCATTTTATTTTTGAGTATAACAAGAGATTTATTTGTGAGGTTCGCGCTGGCCCCAGCTAGCTCTGCCTTGGCAACCGTAGCCGAGGCTCCATTATGGGATGCGCACCGTTTGGTTGTTGACCAGGCAGTGCATCATCGGTCAACATCTGTGCATGCCATGTGGACAGTCATAGAAAGCCATTAAACAAAGCACCCCCCTCCACCTACCCACAAACATACGTACACACACGCACACACAGAGTACACAAAGTACGTGCATTCACTCACATTAGGTGCTCTTGTCACTTGATTATGCAGCGGCCGTGTTTAAAACTGAAATTGCAATTACGCACGTTGTCGATTGGCAGGTATAATAGGCTCTCGCACGCACGCACACACACACAGCCATAGGAGTTGTGAGAGGCTCCTTCCTGGCGCTAATAGAAGCTCTGTGCACACACCTGATGGCAGTGTGGGGTCGGGGCGTAGCGTGCCCTCTCCAGCATAGCGGGGAAATGACGAGCCAATAACTGCAATTAAACATGCAGTATAATGGCTAATCAAATTGACAGCCTCCACTGCTCGCATGCCTCTCTCACAATGGCTTATCACAACAAACTATTATGAGGGAGGGTATTTCAGGCCCGATCCCCCTCTCCTTTCTCTCTCTCTCTTCTCCTCTTCTCACTCTCTTTTTGTTTTTCTCTGTGGTTGTGCTTCTCTCTCTCTCTCTCTCTCTCTCTCTCTCTGTGTGTGTGTTGCTCTTCCTCTCTCCCCAGCAGCCTGTCATGTGGCTCCAGTTAATTGCGGTGGAGATTAACAAAGCAAGCAAATTTGTTTTCTGGCTTTATTATGTCATCGTGTGGAAGGGATATGGTTTCGGGGGATGAGGTGTCTGAGTATGCACGGAGGTGTGTGTGTGAGTGGGGGGGGGATAAGGGGCGGAGGGGGTACAAGTTGTTCAGAGAGACTCTTGTATATTTGCTGTCCTCCTCCAGACGGATAGCTGCACATTTTGCCCGTTGTCATCATATAAATTAAATTATGTGGACTTAAATAGCAAATGTGATCCATTTCTGAATGTACACGTGTGTGTATTATGAATATACATGTGTGTGTGTACAAATTAATATACTGTGTTATACTCTTTCTAAGGATCTGGTTTGAAGCTAAAAAAATTGTTTTCTCCAGCCCGGTACCAAAACAGATGCCTGCACTTTGGGTATTGGCCAATACAGAGTAACGATCCGATTCCAGTGTTAAATTAAGTTGTATTCCTCACTGACTGAGGAAGAAACTGGGAATAATGCAGCACCTGTTAAGCAAAACAGAATCAGATTGATTTAAAACCCCATCATATGTATCTTACGCTATTCAGTGATATTAACAATAGTATGCCACTAGATTTGTTTTCGGTTAAAAAAAACTAATATTAAAAAAGATGACGCTCAAAAATTGGAATGTCAAAATATTGTCTCTGTTACTAAACCTAAAATATGCGCATGCACAGACTGTATAGACTGTTTTACCATAGTTTTATGATTTTAACGAACATACAAGCATTTCCACAGTTATGCCATAAATAATGTCCACTTTGTGTTTGTTATTATTAGGTTTGCATTTACTGGCACATTGCACTATGCATTGTAAGGACGGAGTCAAAGTTAAACGGATTAGCAGACTGACGTTGGTTTAATGTTGTTTGATGTAGTCTGAAGTGCAACCTGACCCTGACATTTAATTTTGTAAATAATAATGTATATTTTTCTAAAGAAGAGACCGACCACAGATCACTGCTGTGCGAATAGAGAGAAATTGCAGCCTGTTACAAACGTATGCATAGCCAGTATGCATTCACTTACCAAAACAGAAGCCTCACATTTCTCTTCATGAGCACGGCGGTATCCTTTGGTTAAATGTTCAATATGCTAACTGGCTTTATCCACTTTTTCTTGGAAAAATGTTCCCATGTTAAACTCGCGTTTGGCTGGTGAAAGATATAATTTCTATTTCTCCAAATTACAGTAACGGATTCAAAACTGTGCTAGACTATGAAAATCCACTTAATTCATTGTCTCAAGTCTATTAGCTAAACTACAAAAGTCTTCCCCATGGATGTAGCCGATCTCTTCTTGCTAATGTTATGTTGGCCCCAGACAGACGGACAGCCAACTCAGAAATATGTAATGGAGTGGGCTACGGACCCATTTGCCATCAAATGAATGTGATCTACATTGAATTACATCTCGGTCGGAATCCATCAGCTAAGTCGTCTTTTAGTAATCAGTCCACCTAACTAGATCTATTGCGCATTTGTGTTTTCTCACATAGGTACAGACTACAATACACATGCATTGACAAATTTAAACTTTCAGCTGTCATGTCAAAGAGAGAAAACACCCTTTGCTTTGTTTAAACCGGCTTTCACAGGCCGCTTCACTCAAATCTCTCTGCACTAAAACGAGGGGGGGTCTGCGCCTTGCTGAGTTCTCGGTATAGGGTTCGATTGGACGGCCCTGCTGTAAAAACAAGCGTGCCTATTAGTACACTAGCCACAGTTGGTGTTGATCGCAGCACGTTTGGTTCAACAATTAAAGACTATGAAATTGGCATCCCCTCTTCAGGACTGGTAGGATTGCCCTCAGTGTAATCTGTCAAACTGACGGACAGTATAATATATAGCCTACATTTCTTTTACATTCCACCCGCCACTGTGACTGGTATACAAGGCAAAATTACCCGACACTCTGAAAAAGTACCCGCATTTGGCTGGTGGCGGGTGTTAATTTCCCAACCTGGCTATATATGAATATAAGGAAATATTACAATATTGTAATTGAAGTATGCATTAGTTTGAGTGGTTAGGTTCAGGTTAAGTTATAAAGTAAATGACAGCCAATCTCTATTTTAGGACTTGGGTGCATTTTAAAAATCTGCTGTTGATAGTGTGGGCTGGGTAGGTTAGACATTGCTGATGCTTGACAGTAGACCTACGCGTCTAAATTCATTTAATTGTATTAGACTTATAGATCGGTTACAACTGTCCAATTGTCACCGATACCGATCCAGCTATTTAAGTCCGTATCGGACCGATTTCATATCTCAGTATCGCATCAGTGCCGTCCCTACTTATCATTGAAATTACATAATGATGTCAGACTAACTTTAAAACACCAATGATTGCCGCAGCTTTTGGGTGCGTTGTTCTTACATCAGTCCGGCACTGCTTTTATCCTAAGGTTCACTGAGTATTTCATGCTGGTCCTGTGTGTATTTGCTTGTTGTGTTGATCTGTGTTTTATGTTTTTATCCACAGTACTCTGAAAAGGCCCTGTACAACCAAATCTGTTTCTACCGATTTATCTTTGACTGGGACCATGCAGTATCCAAAGTGCTACTGAATGAAGACAAAGGTAAGAGCGCACACACACAGTAAAGAGAGGTTGTAGGTGGTGCTTTATTGGTCCGTCATGGAATTCTGGAATGCATTTGGCTGGGATGAAGATATTGTGTGTGGCCTGCAACACAATGTTTGCGTTCTTATTTTGGAGTTAACAGGGTTCCCACACAGTATGGAAAATATGGAATTTGATTGGTTAGTTATTTCTAGTGATGCACGATATAGATTTTATTTCTTACTGATCCGATTACAGATAACGGATAATTTTTAAAAATAATTCGAAATAAGTTTTGACAGTGGTTGAAATATGAAACGTTATTTACAAATAGTGATGTAATTTTGCTAAGAAATGCAAAGCCTACAGTACTTACCACAAACAATGGGTGATATACTACCACATATTTAAATGTTTTTGCTGCGTCTTGCTAACTTCTGGTTATATGAACAGAGCAGACTGCAGCGGAGCCGACGCAAAGTTTGAAAAATGTCAAAGTATGACTGCTCCGTTTCTTAATGGGGACTTCAGTCGCTCCAATACTTCAAGGACGCTATGGCTCTGTCCACTATACTGTGTGGTGTCATGCCTTGTAGCGTGGCTGCCTTTTGCCCGGGGGAGCGGGGTTCACCCCGAGCAAGACAGATTTCACCCTGGCATCATATTTGTTTTTCCCATTATTACGTTTTAGTATTAAAGAAAATGAATTACACAAAATAACACAAGCATAGTTGTAGAAGCAATGAATGAGGTTCTGACTCCTTAGTGGAGCCCTGTTTGGGCTGCGCTGAGCATGCATATGGCTAAGGTTGTCAATAGACTAAAGTGACAGCTTCGGATCATCAAATAATAACACCCTGTTAACCTGCGCTATATATGCAGAACAGGCCAAAATTATGTTATTCTCTGGCATGCAGGCTATAGGCTTCCTCCTGCTAACTACATTGGTCTTACGGAATATAATATTTAGCAGTCATATATTTAAATGAATGTATAGCTTGAATGCCTATCATGGTATAAAAAAAAACTCAGATATTTTTCTGCCTCCACTATCCTGCACCGCAAGTAAGATTACTCAAAAACATGCATACACATGTTGAGACTTGACGTGGGATTTGATTATTGCCACCGCTCACGTCCAAATCGGTTCAGATTGAAAAATGCAGGCCGTTGCGTAGAAATGATCATACGCGCAGATTTCGGTAGTACGCACGTTTCATAAATGATTGTGATTCATGTGGAATCACATGAATCTCAAATAATAGTTAACAAACAAGTAAGTATGCTACCTCTAACTAAGTATGCTACCTCTGTACAGTACTTTTGCAAGAGGAGTAGTCAAACATACCAACAAATGCATCTTCCTTTTTCTGCATTTCGTAAATTTGTATTTGTGCACTTTGTAAATTTGTAACTGTATTATTGTGCTGCTCTTTGGAACTGAAACTGAAGTTACAAGGACTGGTATTGATATGAAATTCAGATCTCTAACAGCTCTGTTGTGCCGCTAACAAACAACATACCATTAGCAATCAATAGTTTAACTTAAATCCTGTGCATATGCTGCTCGAGCAGTGCTTGCCAGTGATGTGGCACACACACAAGCAGGCAGGCAGGCAGGCAACAGCGTATGGGCATTGGATATGGGGGGATGGGGGGGTTAAGGACATTCAGCTCCTTGAGTCGACAGCCCTAATTTAGGAGACGGATTCAATCACACACACATACAGAATGCAAAACGCTCCAATCACTGGAAGAAAGAGGCAAAGAGCCCTCCACCTCTCTGCGTCTGCCCCTACCCTCACTGTCCATCTCTACCGCTACCTCTCTTTCATCCTCCCTCTCTCCTGTCCCTCTCTCTCTCTCAGACAGGCACTCGTTTGGCTGTGTTGATTGAAAACAGGTTTTAGATTTGGGGAAATGATAGGGCGAGTAATGGGCGCACTGACGAAAGGATAGCCCTTCTCCTATAATGGGACATGGAGCGTATATTTCTCCCCTCGGACCCAAATAGACGCTACTTGAGCGTTCGTGGTGCGCGCGGTAGGCGTCGGCTGCAGGGCCTCTTACCCACAGTCCTCCCTGATTGATGTCACTTGATTAGTAAGGGGCCCGGCAGGCCGAGTGATTTATTTATTTGATTAAATATTTATGTATGGATGTTATTTATGTATGTATGCCTGAGTGTGCCGGCGAATGCACCCGCCAAGGCCTCAGAGAGGGAGCGTGGCGACTGACACAGTGGAGGTAAATATAACTTGTAATCAACAGATGACCACTCAGAGGATGGAGGGAGATGAAATGGAGGGATTGGGCCAAAGGAGAAGAGTGGAAAGGAATGGGTGCTAACATGATTATAGCCTCCATTTTTTTTCCTCCTCTTTATTTTCTTCTTTCTTTTCCCCCTTCCTATCATTTTGTAGATGTGAGAAATCATCGCCAATCAATTCTGGGCTCGCCTCTTGTCATTCCTCCTGCTCTTTTCTCTGGCTTTGTGTGGCTTTGTGTGTTCTCATGAGCATCGTAGTAAAAGGTAACTTACAATACAGAGCCGCACAATATAGTCTTTATTGCCCGTAGACGTAGCAGTGAGAAGTACAATTATTCTTTCTAAGCTAACCACACAACACAAGTTAGTATAGTATGAGCCTAATTATGTGATCTCTTTATTTATGCGGCCACAGTATTTGATTTATTGGGATTCTGTTTATGATATTGCCTTACCTCATCCCTACACAGCATCTTGCAATCCCCAACTTTACGGCAACCTATCAAGCTATTGTTAATAAAAGTAATGTTAACTGGCATTCATGAAGGTTATCCAGACTAATCTTTTCGCCAGGGTAGATCAGCAAATCCCACATCGGACTTCCCTGACATTTCATTTGTATTTTATTCCATCCATCCATCCATCTCCATCGGCTTATCCAGAGTCGGGTCGCGGGGTCAGCAGCTCCAGCAGGGGACCCCAAACCTCCCTTCCCCGAGCCACATTGGAAAGCTCTGACTGGGGGATCCCGAGGCGTTCCCAGGCCAATGTGGAGCTATAATCTCTCCAC
>JAODUH010000013.1:1572326-1627732 GCA_027564835.1 Typhlichthys subterraneus | reverse complement strand
TTTCATAATCCACACCCACCCCCCCCCCCCCCCCCCCCGGACCCCATATTTGTGATTTAACGTTTGTAATTTTCTATGTATCCGACTCATGTCGCCGCTGAGAGTTCTTAATGATTTTTCAGTTGCTGTTGTAAGATTGAATATTTCGTTTTGTCAATTAATCGTATTGCTTATTCACCATGGGTATATTTTGATGTCGATTTGAACCTTTTGATACAGGAAAAACTCAATAAAAACTGAATGGATATCCAAATGACCAATTTTTATGTGGATCTCTTACTGCATTTTGTGTGTTAATGTCAATATATTTGGAAATTACATTTTCATAGTGCAAAATCAAGAAAATAACCATTTGATGCAAATGGCATGATTTAAAACAACAACCCGAAGTCAGGACACCCTAATACCATGAAATGTTCACATTTTTTCTTATTTTTTTTCTCCTGAGTTTAAGACAAGCTTCTTAATAAACATTGAACAGTGAAAACGTTATTTTCAGGGAGTAGTCATAAAATATTAGTGAGATGTTTAGTTAATTGTTCTTAATCTAATCTCTAAATATTTGTTTAAATGTGTGAATAGCAAAATAAATATAAAAAATGTTTGAGAATCAAGTCTTTTGCAATAATTCTTATACAGTTGCTTTGTGTTAGTAAATATAGATGTTGGTTTGCTCCATCTTGCAGTCTTCATTTCCATAAACACTGCACACCTCACAAATCACTAAACCACTGTGGCTTGTGAATTCAACCTAAGTGGGCTGAACACTTAAACCGTGATTCACTATGCAACAGATAGAGCACACTGTGTACGTCTGCGTGGCGCAGTGCGTTTATAGCCTATTGCATGTAACTTTACATATTTATTAAATCACATCAGCTGCAGTATACCAGCCTTCATTCGCTGGGACTATATTTTAGATTAAATAAGACATTACGCATAGACCTGAACAGGCCTGCTTTATATGGGCGCGCACCCCAATGCCTGTGTGGCGATGTTTCTTAATGTGGGCGCGCTTTTGTCGCCTTGGGTTTTTTGTAAAACCAGCCAAATTGAGTCCACCGCATTAATTCGACCTCAATAAGCTAATAAGAGCGAACGAGTCTCTTTGTATTGTCATGGTAAGCTTTATTGCTTCTCGTTTTGACCAGAATGGCGGTGCTGAGCAAAGCGATGGACAAGGTAGCTTTGATGAGGGAATTAGTCCCCCATTCTGTCCCTATTATTCATTGCGCGGTGGAACATACAACTGCAGAGAGGGTGTCAAAAGGAGAGCTGGTCCTATTGCAAAGTGTCTCCCTTGTTCGGCCTGAAAGGACGGTTATGAGACGATAAACCGCTTAATACACTGAGCTAATTGGATGAGAGCAAGAGACGGGAATTAAGGGGCGATCCAAAAGGGAGCGGAGTGCCATGGCCTGCTATTCAGGCCATTCATTGCCTGGTCTCCTCCGGGGGAGGCACGCCTGATCATCAAAGCGCTTTTTAGAGCTTCTCTCCCGTGGACTGAGTGAGGAGTGATCCGGATGAGGCGTAGAGTGATTGGGCCTATTCTCTCAGAAGGACGCGGTGGGAGCAACTAGGCCCAGGAGAATCGAAATCACCGGCCAAATCAGTCGAACAAACAGAATTGGAAATGGCTATGATGAAAATGGGTGCTACGAGAACATCATGGCTGCAGTCAACCATTAGAATATGAAACTAAGCATTGGCCCAGAGCAACATATAACGAGACAACAAATCACGTAGCTAGTTATTTTATTTATTTGGTTAAAAAAATTGCATGATTGGACTATTATTCATCCTTTCATATCAACATTCATTATGATGGCCATTCATGCAATATTGTCAAGGAGTCTTGGTTTAATCACAGAGACTTGCCGGTGTCTTGAATGAGAGAGCACAACACATCCAACAAGTGTGACTTCATAAATCCTGAGCTATTGCCTGCAACAGCATTTCAATTTTCTCGCCTTTTTGCGCTGGAAAGAAAATGTAAGCCCTACACTCAGCGGGTTACCCGCCTCCCGGATAGCTGTCGGCATTCCCCAGATATTAGGGACAAATTGGTTTGCTATTCATTAGTTATATTCACAATAAGATTACAACCCCTAGATAAACTCATCACAATCCTATACAGCCATACAAAAAACGCTGACATATTTGGATATAGGAGTTTTTAACGCGTCGAGTTCACAACCCAGGTCTTGGCGCATGTGGAACATTCTTGGCACTAGAATATGGTTGCATGTAGGCCTAGCATATACATTCAAATTGCATAGGCCTACACATCTTGAGTATTTCTTATTTAGAGTAATTCGCATGTATCCAGATCTAAGGACCAATAAAACGACGACTAGACTATGAAAAGATATGCTCTAAAGAAAACAATAAAATGAAGTAAATTAATCCGCAGGGTAATTTCACGCGATTTGGTTGGGCACCATAGATGGGTCAAATTGACGAGAATGACTTTGCTGAAAGGCAGGCATTGATTGCCATAATAGTTGTGCGTCGCTGCTGGGATCCAAGGTGGGGATTTGCGGGAATTAACTCAGCAAGGTGGGGGAGAGGGGACTCTACAGAAAGACTTTTGATAAAGTGGTTTGTTACTTCATTAATGACAAAGGGACTCGCTTCCATCGACATGGTATTACAGATGTTAAGACCAATTTAGAGCCTTTAAAAGATTTTAAAGGATGTTTTGTAAAGGGGTCCCGGATAAAGTAGTGGATCTAATTGAAAACCCTCGCCTTTGTCGTGCGCTTCACATGTGGAGATTAGCTCATGAATATATGGTCTATATTTTGTCAACTTAACTGAAGAGTCTAGACGCACGCAGCGCATTGAATTTTATTTACTATCAGGAACTTTAATGAACATTTTCATTCAGTGAACGTGAAAATATTAGACTATATAATCATCATGGTTTGCCCATGTCCATTTATTTCTATTGCATAATAATGGATTACAGACCATTTATTTCATTTGCGTGAATGTAGTCCAATTGCCATGCTGGATGTGAGACAGACAACTTCAGGTATTTTTAATTGTTTTATTAATAGTTATATAATAATCTATTTAACATATTTTCTTATTTAGAGCTATGTCAGTCCTATGGATTTGAAATAATTAAGGATAAGTCATTTTACCAGTGTAATTTATTCAAATTATCATTATTAAACCAGGAAACATACAATCACTTAATAAGAAATATCTGTCCTTCATTCAGTTTATTGGGGAAATTGTTGACATAAATAATTATCTAAAAACTGCATTTTTTTCCAGCACATTCTACACAGGGCAACATTCATAAAACACTACACCAAGTGCAATTTATCAAAACATGGTTTCCTTTGAAATATACACAACCCTGTTTTGAAAATCATATTTTTCTGTGGTTGTTTTTTTTTTTGTTTGTTTGTTTTTTTCGTTTTACACAATATGTACAGTTTATTTCTCACCCATTCAGGCCCTAAAGAGACCACATAACTCAATCGCAACTTTGCCTTGTATTGTCCTGAAGTGTGACTTTAAATGCCATAATGTGATAGTGTTAAGTGCTGAATAGGTGTGAGCAGTGAACCCATACAGTAATATACTAGACCAGTATCAGCAGGAGACAGTCTTTTATAAAAACATAACAGCAAAATCTGAATTGTTGTAACTGGTATGCAAATAAATAAAATAAATGGGGTATCGATGTAGACACTGGGCTTTAGAAATCAAAATAAATTTTCTCACTCATGGTGAAAACCTACCAGCAGCTGTTGACTTGTGGACAGGGCAGAAGTGAAGATGGAGTCAGGCTTGTGGAGGACAGTTTTCACTTTGGTTCTATTTTGTCGGGTCTGGGGTTGGGGATGAACCGCCTCCAGCTGGCCCTGCTCGCTCAGACTGGGTCAGCCCACATCAATGCATACACAGTAGGCAGTGTTGAATTAAGCACTTGCGTTGTCCCAATTTGTAGTAATGTGTGTAATATGTATCTCTCTTTCTCTCTCTCTCTCTCTCTCTGCTCTTCTCTCTCTCTCTCTCTCTCTCTCTCTCTCTCTCTCTCTCTCTCTCTCTCTCTCTCTCTGCTCTGCTCTGTATATGTATGTTTGTGTGTGTGTGTGTGTGTTATTAATAGGAGTTTGCAATGTCTTTCCATAAAAACAGCATTATTCCTGTATGGAACGTGAATACAGCATGAAGCTGTGAACTATCCACAGCCAACGTATATCTGTTCAAGTCATATATAATGATGTGTTGTGAAATTAAGCTTGATGGAGATTTCACACATTAACGTTCTTGCACAAAACAAGGCAGTTACTGGACCCTGCAATTTAACGTAAAGGTGTGTGTGTGTGTGTGTGTGTGTGTGTGTGTTGATATTGTTTGGTTAATCTCGGCCTAATCTTGGCCTTTAAAAACACACTTCAGCTAGCCGTCTGTCTGAATTTTGGTCGTGCTATTTTAGGAGTGGTGTAAATGAGGTATAATGGGCGAGGGGGTCATTAGAGTCTCTGGAGGTATGAAGGTGATGAGTAAGTGGGGTGGGGGGGGTGGGGAAGAGACATGGACATGAGCCCAGGAGAGAAGGTCTCGCTGGGGAAGGGGGGACGGAGAGGTCTCAGCACACCTCCTTCCCCGCAGCCCCGGCGGGGAGAACGTTGAGCTGAGTGAGCTGAGCCGAGTGTTCCTTGGCCTTGAGGCGCAGGGCGGCGATGCTAGAGGCCCTCCGGTCCGCCGCGGCCGCGGAGGAGGAAGTGGTGGCGGAGGAGGCAGAGGTGGGGTCCGGATGGGCGGGGCCCGAGTGGGAGGGGCTCTCCGCGGGCGGGGCCGGCTGGCGGAGCAGAGCTGCAGCAGTGGAAGCACTGGTTAGAGGGCCCATACTGGAGAATAGTCTGCAACAGTAGGAGAGATACGCTGGAGTTAAGCCTCGAGTATCACACTCCATCTGGATTAAAGTCTGTCTGTCTGCCTGTGGTTGTCTGTCTGTCTGTCTAGACGCTGATTCATATTTTTGAAATAATTACCAATAAAGTAACAGTTTAGCCAAACCTAATATCATCAGAATGGTTGGGCTATATTACCATTATGTTATATTAATACTGTATACTTTTATCAGAAGTAGTTGTAGAGCCTCAGCCACTGACCACATAATACTGGTTTATCTCAGTCCTTTAAAAAAAGAATGTCCTTCTCTTTTCTCCTACATTGATAACCTCTTAGAATATTACTACGTTGCTGGTACTATTTCTGGAAACTGTATGATATATTATTAGGTAATGTATGTTGTAAATCTGTACATAAACAAGTTCTCAATTTAATATATCTAAATAAGTAAATGGTATACATATACTGACACAGTAATATGCAATTACTTATTATGAAGTTTTGGCCATATCGTCCACCAATAAATCAAATTCAAATTCTATTACTAATACACGTTATTTTTCATACAGAAAACCTTCTGTTTTATCTGCGCTGTAAAATAATATTAGAAAATTGTGCAAATAAATTGTTGTTTTTTCATTTGGGTAGCCCTGTGGTGTTGCGTAAATATGACATTGCACTCTATTTCAGCTGAAACTGAAAACACATCTTGTCACAGCGCTAACACACCTAAATGTGATGCACTGTATATGGCCCGGTGATGCTCACCTGCCAAAGGTCGGTCCGATGAAGGCCGGGTGTCGGAACATGGCGGCCGTGCCCAGGAAGGTGCCCAGGCCCAGTGGGGTGCCCAGGGGGCCGGTGCCGTTGTGAGGGGGCGGGGCTAGCCCTGGGAATGCTGCGGCAGCAGCAGCCGCCGCCGTCCAAGCGGACTCCAGGGCCGGGTGGGGGTGAGGGGGAAAGGGCCCCCCGTCCAGGTAGTGGCTGAGCGGGTGGGCGGCCGCCAGGGGCCCTGGGAAGGGCAGGCCGGACGGGTGGGCCTGCACCCCGGCCTTCTCCCGCTTCCTCCACTTGGCCCTGCGGTTCTGGAACCACACCTGAGGGTTCAAACACACAGGGGTCAGGGTTCAGACGCGGGGGTCAGGGTTCACACACAAGCCAAGGTAACAGCACAGTATGAAGGCATATCGTATATACAGTATGTATCATACAAATGAGATTATCCCCTCTCCTGGGAGGTGACCTTTAGCATTTGACTCATCCTGCTTTGGTATTGTGGGCAGCCACATGTGTGGTGCCCATGCATCAACAGTTGATGCATGGGTACTCACTATAGGCACTGGCTGTGCCTATAGTGAGGCTGTTGTTGCTGTGTGTAACCAACAGTGCTATAGCCACAATTCCACCATTAGCAGCATAAACTACACATAATATTAGAAATGAAAAAGAAACAAATGAGGGTTTAAATCTTAACGCTTGTGGGTTCTCGACTACAACAGAGAAAAGGTAATAGCTGGTGAAAATGCAACAAGAACTATCATGATAAAAAACAAGCGTTGTCCAAAAAAAAAAAAAATCAAAGCTCAAGTAAATAACAGTTTGACTGCTACTTCAAAAAAGCAGACAAAAAAGAAACAGAAAAATCCCACGACTATCAGTGGAGAAACAAGGCAGCAGGATACATTTTAAATATGTTTCATGTATTTTCGTCCCGGTTGCTCACATCAATAGACCTGTAGTACTAATTTGGTGAATTGATGTCGATTAATTGCCTCAGGGCTATCGTTGCACTCAGCTGATGGCTAAATGGGCGCAAAGTCATAGGTAATTGCGCATGCGTTGCAAGGTGGTCTGAAGACTAAAGGAACAGATAATTAAGCACTGTGTTAACAAAAGCTGGAGAAAACAGCCGCTGGAGGAACTCCAATAAAAATTAATGCGCTTTAAATTAAATTCTTAGAAACGTAGAACAAGTTAGTCCATCCAAGAGACTATTTAACTTTCCCACGCGTCTCATGCGCACAGATTGCCCGGCACAACCGCGCTCTCACAATGAGAAAAATGTCAACATGGGCAAAGTGATTGAACGGGCAGCGACAGTGACCACACACACATAGGCTGCACACACACACACCCCTCACACATTATTCCCGGAGGGCTATTTAGCATTACATGTCCCCTTGGGAATTTATTAGTTTTTATCACCTCCTGATGGCGCCCGTTAAGTGATTTGTTCACCTTACAGTCTCCAAAGACACATCTGTTGTTTTACCGTCGGCCATAACCTCAGAGCTGCTATCGTGTTTGAACTGTCTCTTTGGTTATGAGCCCCTGGTTTCGACATGCATGCCACGCTCTCAATGGAGGAGAGACGGGAGAAGAGACGGGAGGGGTGGGAGAAAGGGAAGCAAACACCTTTAATGGTCTCTCATTCGCTCCCAAGTGCAAAGCATCGGATCAATGCAGGTCTATTGCAATCACATAATGGGAAATCAAATAGCATTATCCTCACTCCACCCCCCCCACCTCCACCCCCTCTAGCTCTCTCGTCCCCTCCTCTCCATTTCCCCTCCCTTTCCTCGCTCATAAACCCTCGCCCTCCCTCTCTCGGCATCACCCCTTCTCTCCTCCCTGTGATGGGAATTCAAACGTCTTACACCACTGTTTGTTCGTGCACTAAGTGAGCTTTTATGAATCACTAACGCCGGCTTAATTGCCACTAAAACATCCCCAATCGCATGTAATAACATTCAATAACAGGAAAGACCTTCCCTACGCTACGATTGGAGCCATTTAACACATTTTACTGTAATAAATTACTGCCTCAATTTGACCTAAGCGTGTCATTGATTCAGAATCAGTGACGCAGTAATCACCATTTATTTTAGCGCGGTGTAGGAGGGAACTTTTACGGAGGACATAAAATCCTGATTTACGTGCCACATGCATCTCTCTTCAAATAAAAGCACATGTTTAGTTACAGTAATAAACACAAGGCCACTTACTTGTACGCGCGCTTCTGTAAGATCCAAACGCATGGCGAGCTCTTCTCTGGAAAGAAAGAACAAGAGATTCAAGGTTACAGGCCGCTGAGAGCACCGTTGAATTGCTGTTGTGTACCCCTGTTGTTCACTGTCAACAATAGACGACCAAAATAGGCTCGTTTTTTTTTTTTACCATGAATTACTGAAAGACGCCATCGCCATATTCTATTTTCCCTGTCATGGATGGGTAGAAATAAGCCTAGTGATTGTTACATTTTCTTTAGTCTATGGTTGTCACTGTAACAACATAATGGCTAAAATAATGACATCTAAACTAGCCTGCCACAAAGCAATTGAGGTTCCCTGAAATACTAGATGGGCTTGCAGCGCAAATTAGACCTCCGAGTTGCCTTAAAATAAATCGATTTGAAGGTATTATAATACCAATGGCAAAAACTATAATACAACCAAAGCTGTGTATCCACTATTTTGATTAAATGTTTTTATGTTATTTAATTTTGTAATTACTATATGCACTCTAAGATTTAAGCTATTATATAGGAACATTTAGAAATACTTTAACAATAATAATAATAACTAAATAAATGTGTTTTTTTAATGTTTCGAGGATACAGTATAAATAGCCTACTTGCCTTTGACTTTAGCAGCTCAGGTAGTGCGTATGTGCATATTCCTGCCCTTGAGCTTCAAAAGGCCCTGAATTCATAGCCTATGTTGAATGCATCATCGCATTACGCTCAGCTTGAGCTGGATCATTCATTTTTTCTCTCATGAGAATAACATCGCTGTCATCTGTAATAACAAGTAGGTATAAATGTAACTAAACGACCTGGCCACTTAGTTCTATTGTGTTCACGTATGCAAGGCACGGTTATGGCGGTAGAGAATTTATTAGGCGTGAACTCAATAGTGTCCTATTACACATGGATTGGATTTCTGGGGCTTTTTGGGGATTTTACGTATACCGGAATGACAGACTATATTGAATATACACTAGGGTATATAATGCACTTCATTCTTTATTTGTAGAATTGTTGATATGATGAAAGATTGACAACAGCTATTGTTGTTATAATCATTTGTATTTGTATGTATTATTGATAGTAGACTAATATTATTAGTAGTAGGCATACTATTACTTGTATTATTATTATTATTATTATTATTATTATTATTATTATTACTATAATTATTATTATATATTTTTAAATATATTATGTACTGTTGCTTCCCGCGTAGCCTTGTCAATTGAATCTTATTTTAGGCTATATTAAAAACGACAACATAAATATGCTATGTATTTAGCTCTAAAAATAAAGACATAATAATAATAATAATAATAATAATAATAATAATAATAATGATTAGTATTATTATTATTACAAAAAAAAGCTAAATGATTATACAATAATAAAAATACGTTCACAGTTTAAGTCATAATTTAAAAGCATAATAAACCTCACCTGGTGAACACATCGGGGTAATGGGTCTTTTGGAAAGCTCTCTCCAGTTCCTCCAGCTGATAGCTGGTGAACGTAGTCCGGTATCTTCTCTGCTTTCTCTTCAACATGCCCTCCTCTGAGTCACTGCCCGCCGACAGACACACGCTGTCCTCACCGTCCCTCGCGTCCCCATCTCCGGCGTTCAGGCATTCCCTCTCCTCGTCCTTTGGGGAGAGCGCAACCGCATCCCCACAGCTTTCCTCTTCTTTCCCCGGCTCCTCTTCGAACTTCAAAGGGCCGAGCTCCACGAGTCCTAGGCTGCTGTCCTCCGAGCCTTCCCCGGGACTCTGGTCGCCTTCTCCCCGGTTTATGGAAGCGTTCTCTCGATAGGATTTGCTGCGGCTTATGCTCACCTGCGGTGCATGGCTAATCTTGAGGCTGTCGCAGTGTTGGTCCAGCAGGAGACGGTCCCTGTCAAACTTTTCTCCATGCTCGTGAAGATACTTTCCCCCTGGTCCGTACAAACGACGTAATTTGGGCGGTAGGTGCATGTCAGTGTCCAGAGATAACGGGTCTTTAGATGCTGCTGGGAAAATGTGCCAACGATAGAAATTAGGCTAGTAACATAAATTAAAGCATTTAACCTCCACGTCGGCTAACTTCCGACGTACTATTTCGGGCTAGCAGCTATTTTTCACTAAATATTCCTAAATAAACCCACACGCGGAGCTTGCATTAGCTATTTTCTGCCAAATATTTAACATAGCATATTCCTGCCCGAAATCATTAAAATACCGACATTAGCCCGATGTTAAATAACTGCAGACACTCCTTCGGTTTTAGGATAAGCATAACCATTTACCGCTGACATTTAACTTCATACAACCATTTTCAGCTTAATGGGATTCGGTAGGCCACTCTCCATATAGCGAATATATATTGACACAAATCTTACCTTCAGCTGCCTTGTCGATGTCGCCTCTGCTGGGAAGACCTGTCAAACTTTGTGCCCCTATGAGTCGGACTTTACAAGGACTCCGACGGCCCAGAATACTGTCTATACAGTAGGAAGAAAGCAACGTGGGCGATTTGCTTTTCCGATCACTCCTGTCGTGCATATCTTCCTCAAACTGACCACTCATTTTGACGTGTTGGTTCGTCTTATTTTGACCGAGAGCAAGTAAAGGTGTCACTCTCCTGTCCCTCGCTCTCTTCCCTTGTCGCCTCACCGTCTGGCTCGGTCTCTCTCTCCCTATCTCTCTCTCCCTCTCTCTCTCTCTCTCTCTCTCTCTCTCTCTCTCACTCACACACACACACACACACACACACACACACACCTCTCTCTCTCTCTCTCTCTCTCTCTCTCTCTCTCTCTCTCTCTCTCTCTCTCTCTCTCTCTCTCTCTCCGTGCAGTCGTTAATGACAGACGCTGTTTGCTGCCCAGCTCCGCCTGGCTCTCCGTGCGCTGACACCGACGTGTTGGCTATTATCGCGCGTCTGATTGGTTCATGTAGGGGGAAAGAGCAGCTTTATATATTTTAGCCATTAAAGTTAATTTGAGAGAGAAAAGGAACAAAACTCGAGGTGGAGTTTTCTCTCGGTGGATTGAACTCTGCTGACAACACTCAGTCAGCATTCTGAAACAGCTGTAGTTTAACGTTCCTGATGCTATGGGATTTAACTTTTAAATAATAATAATAATAATAATAATAATAATAATAATAATAATAATAATAACAACAATAATAGTAATAATAATAATAATAAAAAGAAAAGGACATTTTTTAAAATAATAATCAGAAACGAATAGCCTATAACCTATAGCCTATAGGGTAAATACAATAAATTAAACCTTTGTTTAATATTGTGCCTATACCAAAATGCCTTCAAAACAAATTTCTGAAAACTCTGGGCCGGGTTTTGCGTTCAACCTAAAACACCACCTAAAGAGGAACTCTCACGGATGGATTGATACATTTTGGAATATCAATATTTGTGTCAACATTTGTAGTCTGTGTAACATTTTTACCCTGTTACATTTGAAGAAGCTAATTTACGATTATAAATGGGACATTTAAAGGCGTTATTTTTGTGGATTGTGGATGAACAAAGATTAATATGCCTGACATAATATACTACCTTGATAAATAATATAAATATTAATTTGATAATCTCATATATACATGTTAACAATACTACAATTACCGTAGTGCTCTGTCAGTCTTTCTGTTTGTCTGTCTATAAGCTAAGCCTATAGGACTCTGGAAATGAAGATAAGTGTGTTTGGGGTGTGCAACTGTTTCGTGGGATTGGTGAGTTTTTATGTTTTTTGTTATCTGCTTCTCTGGCGTTTTGCAAGGTGTTTCATTTAGGTGATGAAATGACCACGTGCGCGTGATTGACTTAAACGTGTAGGTGGGATAGGACAACGTGCGATTCGCGTTGGAGAGGCAGCGATAAATGAGAATGTAATTTTAAACGAAAGTCTATTTAACCCGCTGCGAATGGTCTGACCCATGCCCTCGTCTCCGAAGCCATCACTGTTAGGAGGATCATTTTCAGAATTCAATCCAAAAACTTCAGCAAGCCTCAATTTGCCCCCCACCCACCACCCCACCACACACACACACACACACACACACACGCAAAAACGCACACACACACACACACACACACACACACACACACACACACACACCACTACCACCACAATGTACCAACTTAGAATATTACTGTGAAATACGTTTGGATTTTTGAATGATATCGCGCTTTATCTCTTTTTTAATATAATCGTTTCATCGTTTTGTTTTTCAGATACCGCTATGGGGCATGTAGGTATACTTATTTAATTAGACATGTATCCAAATATGCTACATGTTATTTATCCTTCAGTTCTTATGTTATAGATGTGAAAATGCCGTTATCATATCACCTTTCTGATGTTAATGCCCATTGCAAAACCACCCATTGATGGATGACGCAATAAAGGCAACTACCAATTAATTTACCACGTTATCGGTGTCAGAAACTTTTTAGCCCGTGTATTTGCACGCAAATCAACGCAGTAATGATAGTGATAACAATATAAAATGTCTTTTGCTGCACGGTCAAATCTGTCGTGCGTAATGCAGACGGGTATTTAGACTCGCTCTGTAATTTGAGGGCCACAATCTGATTCATTTATCAGCGAACTGTTATTAACCCCGGGAAAAGGAGATGTCAGTCGCCATTTCAGCCAGCAGGACATCCGTGCTTTGTTTAAATGCACTAATTACGCGTATATGCTATACATTAGGAGTGAGGCGAAATTAGAACAATTTTCACATTTTCAATTTAGCTCTATTTAGCTGGCAGGTGGTACTCGCAGCTCACGTCTTCCAGCTCATATAGACTAGGTCTACCTACTAGCCGTCGGTGTTGCCAACTGGCAAACCTTTATCATTTAATCATATCCACGGGAAACTAATAAGATCGAGTAGCTGCCGTTAAACAGCGCTGCACTTCTGCAGATATATTTGTGTACAACTTTTCTCCAAGTCCTGTTTGCATGGGCCATATTGACATTATTCATACACTATTCTATTTAAAAACAAACACAATACAAATATTAACAATGTAAAAAAGGGGATCCATGTTGTACATTTCAATAGGCTACTCAACACGGTTTCTCACTTGCATTTACCTTAATGTGATGCTGACAAAGTCAGCCTCAGACCGCAGGTTTGCTCTTATGCCATTCAACTGGCGCCATCTGCTGGACTGAACAGTAACTCATGG
This sequence comes from Typhlichthys subterraneus, assembly GCA_027564835.1. NCBI lineage: Eukaryota > Metazoa > Chordata > Actinopteri > Percopsiformes > Amblyopsidae > Typhlichthys > Typhlichthys subterraneus. The sequence continues at coordinate 1,614,627 of JAODUH010000013.1, read as the reverse complement.
TGGCCTACTGCTCAGTTCAATACCATGAGGTAGAGGCTAATATTTCTTAGGTCTATTTGGGCAACCAATGCATAGTGCTAATGCGGTGTCGTGTTACTACTCTGCATGTTGACTATAAATTGGCAGTAGCGAAGCTAATTCCATGAGTTTAAAGGCACTGCTTGTTTCTATATTTTTCATTTTACGCGGACACATGCATTATATAGCCTATTCCATTAACGTTGTCCGTGTGGAGGTCTGTGTAACAATGCGGCCTTGTGCTTGAGGCTGCAGGAACATAATTGGACGCTGCTCTGTTTGAGAGGCCAAGCAGGAAAATAGGGGAGGGAGACGGCGGAGGGGCTTTTAAGACGCGCGTAAGCAACGTTAATTAGCGGTTATTAACTGCCTGCATAATGAGAACGCGAGGGAGTCAATTTAATGACTTTGTTAGCACGACTTCAGAACGACAGGCGATGATCGGAACAACAAAGGCAATCGCGCACGCAGTCATCATCCGTAATTTCCAACGATAATGCGGTCTGATAAAAAACAAAGGGTTCTAATTTCGCTCAACTGACTCGATAATTTGCCCTTATGTAAGGAAAATAATTAATGACTTAATGCTTCAACCAAAGTAGCTTTCTTTTAGATTTCGAGGCCTTGTTTGTTCGAGAAGGCCTCATGGAAAGCAATTTACAGGCATATAATTACATCATGAATTTAACACATGAATATTTGTTTAGGCCTATAGCCTAACATTTGTAGGATTAACGTCATTTAACATGTAGGCTAAAATACGTCCTCTAATTCTTATAAGTTATTTGACCATGATAGCTATACGGAACCTGTTAGCCATATAGGCTATATAGCCTATGTTCCTGAAAGGATACTTCATGGGTAGTATAGCTACTGAAATTATCTGAGGCCTGTGCGTATTTATGCATGATTTCACCATTCCTCAGATGAGTTCAGTTGGAGGAAAAATGTTCGGGTTTTAGCGCACGTTATTATCGATTGGGGAACAGGCGCCAGATTCATTGCATGTGGATAGGTCACCAATGTGACAGAGGCAATTTTGCGGCCCTATTGTCTCCACTGATTACTGCTTTGATCACATGAATCAAGGGCTCGACAAAAGACCCTTATAATCCCACTGCTGAGTCCCTCTGCTCGTGCGCTGAAGAGAAACATCATCATCATCATCATCATCATCATCGCAGTCACCATCATTATTCTCGCTGGTTGACCACACGAGCCGGGTGCCTTGTGTTTTCACAGCCGCGTTGCCCTTTTATTGATTGCGGGTCTTCATTTTAATTCAATTGCACGAGTGTCAGAAATTTCGCAAGAATCATCGTAGTAATGAGATAATCAAAGTAATATATGCAAATCAGTTATCTTGCTGTCTTATCAAAGCCAGAGTGCCCCCCTTGAGTCTGAAGAAGTCCATTTATTCAGTTAGTCGCAATACCTTGCGCAAATGGCGCGATGCAAATGAATGTTGATTAGACTAAATTAAGAAGCTCGTTTCTCTTTGACCTTGTCTGTGTTTTATGTTAATCCCCTTTCTTGCTTAAATGTAATAAAAAATAAATAATTTGAGACCGAGGCCTTTAATCAGAACAATATTTTTTATGAGTAACCTAAAAACCGTCATCCTGCAGTAACTCAACTTTTTTCTCTCTCCTATTCCCTTTGCTCAATCAGTCTCTCTGTTTCTTTGACTTTTTGTGCCCCTCAACCCATAAATCCCAATGATTCCTGACCCCAGTGCAACCCCCATGGATAGAGATTGTGCTGTTATAACTCTCTTGCTGTTTGGGGAGTGAGCTTTGAAGATAGATGAGGTGAGTGTGTATATGTGTTTGTGTTTACACAATTGTGTATGTGCTCATGTGTGCACCATAACATATTGTCTTTGGGTACAGAGCTGCAGTTGAGACTTCCTCTCTGTGGGGCGTTTAAGGCCTGTAGATGGGAAAAGAATAAATCCAATATAGATTGCAGGTCTGCGCTGCCCCCCGCTGGGGATCCTCAGACTTGCAGGCCGGAATAGAGGAGCTTTTCTCCCCCTAAATTGTCCTGCGAGGTAGCAGAGATACACCCCCCACCCCGGGCATGACTATGACCTAATGATGGTGTTGAGACTTCACTACCCACACACGAAACACACAGATATTGAAGCCTGTGCACTCTCATGCAACATAAACCCCTTCCAAGTGCTGAACATATGTTTCCTTCCAGGATTTACAGTCACTCTCTAAGTATGTCTTGGAGTGGAATAGAATAACTGTCACTACATGAATGTTCTGGTCTGACACACACAGCCCTAGTTCTACGTTCCCCTCCAAGGAAAACACCACTGCAGCAATAATATTACACCAAATACCAAAATACCTGGCTGCCGCCATTTTTGCTCTGGCCAGGGATCTAATTATATTTGAGATGAGGGGTCTGGCGAGCTATTGAGTCAGAATCTGAAACAGCGCGGCTGTATGGCCGTTATGGCTTGACTGGGCCTGCGAAGGGCTTTACTAATTTAAGAATACAAGTTTATTTTGCAAAAATCCTTTCTGAAACAACATAAAAACTGCAGTCAGATTTGGCCCCAGGTTTGACATTATTTCTGTATTTTAACCAATCATCTCTGACCCGTCTTCCTAGCATGTCTGTCAAAATGAAAAGGCAATGATGTGGGTCTTTTAACACTGTCTGTATCATTGGAATGTCTGCAAACTGATCTCTAACCTAAGAGAAGATTCTGTTCTCTCCATATTTTTGTCTTTTATCTTCTATCTACCATGTCTTAAGTATTTGCTCTTTGTCACACCTCTGATATCTTCATTCTTGTGTATATTTGAATTTGTTGTATAGGCCTATCTTGCAAATAGTCCTTTTCTCATTTTGTATTTTCATCAGAAATAGTCATGCCTATTACTGTTTTTGTCCATATGCACTGACTAGACACACAAAAACGAAATAAATACATATCAGAACTATTATCTGGAATGGGAAGGCAAGGCGTGTAGGCCACACAAACAGGAACAACAAAATCCCTTTTGACATCAATAATTGGTAAATCCTCTGATTAACTAGTAAGATTTGTCCTCAGCGCTTAAGTAATTGTATGTGTGTGTGTGTGTGTGGTGTGTGTTTGTGTGTTTTTTTTCTTCCTTTTATTTTTGCATGCACCCCCTCCCTTTAAAGCACATCTTTATAACCAAGCAATTCCAAAGCAATTTTCTCTGTGGGAGGAGAGTGTAATTTTCTATTCTGTGACACTGTGATGTGTAAGAAACTGGGAGCCGTGCTAAAAGGCGGCTGTGGCGTGTGTCTTGGTGTGGGTGTGAACGGCGTTAATGGCCATCGGCGGGGCGGGGGTGCTCGTGTTGAGCGGGCTGCGTGTCAGGGAGGCCATCATTTAATGACTCCCAAATAGTGCCCTCCTCGTTAGAAGTACGCCAGTGGAAAAGCGAGGCCGCGAACCGCCGGAGCGTCGCGTGCTGCAACAGTCTTTATCTTCATATTAATCCATTTGCATAACATTACAGCGTTATAGGACTGGATACTCAACTAGCCGAGAGAGAGAGAAAGAGAGAGAGAGATGGCGAGAGAGAGAGAGAGAGAGAGAGAGAGAAAGCAGTCTTAGGAGATAGAGGGTATGTGTCCTTGCAAATCTAATCAGCGTTAAATGGAGCTGTCAGGTGTGTAGGTGTGTGTGTGTATGTGTGTGTGTGTGTGTGTGAGAGAGAGAGAGACAGAGAGGGAGAGAGGGAGAGAGCATGTGTGTGCGTGTGAGAGAGAGCTAGAGATCATGTGTGTGTGTGCGGGTGTACGTGTGTGTGTGTGTGTGTGTGTGTGTCTGTCAGAACTAGATAGTTTATGTCAGGGGTAATTAAACATTAAACTGCAATAGCACGTAACAGGGCTCTAATTAAAAATACCTGTTATCTCTTGTTAGATTCAGCAGCACACACAGGTTAGAGTGGATGGGAAATATATGTTAGATGGACTTCTGTATAAAATCTGTCTGCATTTTTTCCATTTCCGTAGCTTGTTGATATATATCAATATATCTGCTGAATGCATACAAACAAATGTAGTACTATATCTTTGAATTTGTCACCAGGGGTCTAACATGTGGAAAGCTATGTTTGGGCTACTATGAAGCTGAAGGTTTAAATTGTATAAAAGATGCATTATCAATGTGGAGCCATTTGGCACGGCACAGATTCATATATTTTTGGGACTGTTTTGCTTAATCATGAATAAGTCAATATGTATGAAAACAAAATCTATACAACCTACTGTATGTGAAATAATGGCAAAGTTAAAAATGATTGAAAGGTTTCTTCTAAGGAACTAATTTAGCAGAACTATAGTGATACATTTTCGACCTTATGGACAAACATCAAAACCATCTGCGGCCATGATGTCGATATGAGGCCACTCAGGCCAGGTCAAAGGTCATGTAAAGCTGATATTATGTTTATTATGTTTCACTTTCAGGACAACACATGGGACTACAATGTAAATGCACTGGTGTATGTGTGTGTGTGTGTGTGTGTGTGTGTGTTAGATTGCTTGTTTATGCATGGTGAACGGTGAGTTTAAGAATACTATTTACCATCAAGCAATTGAGTCCAGCGGGTATCTAATAACAAAGCATTTACTGCCCACTCGCACATGCATAGCTATAACAGTCGTGGCAATAGTTTCCTTTCTCCCAACTGTATCGCTCTTAAAACGCACAGACCCCATCGAGCCGGTAGACAAATACTGTGGAATTCTATCATCAAACTCGGGGCCGAAATTAAAATCGGTCATTTTATTCGCCCATACAAGGAGCAGATCAATTTCCGCAGACTGTGTCATGATATTTTCCGCCATTGGGCTTTCTCGTCTCAGGCACAGCACCCTAACTGCTTTGCCAGCGGGGTGTCGCGGTCTGCCTGCACGCTTCGCCGGAGAGCAGTTACTTCTGCCGCGCCGGAGTTTATTTGCGCCTCGCTATGAGAATTGCCATCATTTAGCCTCACCCAACACCTCCCCGAAAGAAAGGAGATAGACAAGAGCAGAATCTACGAACGAATGAGAAAGGGAAATTGATTATTTGTGATGCGGGCTGCTGGGGACATATAGCCTACCCTTGTTTTGACCATTCTTTTTGAAAAATTGACTGAATAAATTTAGCGTATAATGTTGGCCTTTTAGGGACCATGCTGTTGTTCATATCAAAAATCAATTGCTTGCTGGCCTGGTGTACATTCATATCAATGAATAATTTTTTGTATTATTATGCAGGTCTACGGTAACTCTGTTCAAATGACATCTCAGCATGTGTAAAACGGGTAAAGGACCACACAAACACATATCTTAGCATATTAATGGTTAAAGTACAATTGTCTTGAGTGACTCCAACCGGTACGCATAGACTGTAGGCCGACGTCATTGAATGTTCATCAATCAACAAATATTTCGATACTGTATTTGCGTAGCCTAAAAGACGGGACACCGTGGACTGTGACCGTCCCGCTCGAGAGTTCATTTGTTTGATTGTTCATCGGGACGTGAGGATGTCCATGCACGCACGCGTTCGCATTTTCATTGCAGGCGCTGGACTACAAAACATAATGTCGACGGTGACACAGTATTAAGCTTACTAATATGTCATGTCTATGTATATTGAGCAATATAACAGTAACAATCTGCTGTAGTAGGCCTAACATACTATGGTCATTAAATCATTGCAGCATGAGATTGTTTGTCTTGGCATTGGAAATGGTTTATATTTACGCACTGGCTGTTAAACAGTTATCGTCCCATTTCTTGCATAATAAATATATGTTATCCTTGATGGGACGCAGTAAAATCAGAAACATATATAAGGCTAGGATAGCTAGGATCTTATCTTTGCTGTTTGGGTCCGTTACGTCACGAACCCCTACTTAATTAAACCCATATTGAGAAACAGCTATATATCCAACCCACTTTTTCTCCAACCCCTTTCCTAACTTGCAACTTACTAATACACACGTCCAGTTGATGTACTTCGAAGAGCGCCCCTTGATTTACAGAAAACGAACCTTCAACAAAAAAACTTCAAACGTTTGTTAACAAGTTTTTATACAGCAAAATGGCTGGACTGAAGGTAAGACCGTTTTTCCTTAGACATAATAACTTTTAAGTTGCAAATTCAACACGACTGCAGTACACCGGTTTTAAGGGGCGTTCACTTCAGACCAATCAGAATGCAGCATTCTGCAACTGCCCAGCTGTGTCCAGAGAGACGTGCAGTCGATGCGTTACCGCATAGTTGTAAAATGTCTGAAAAACATTCTTTCAGAAATGACGTACGCCTTTATTCAGTTAATAGTCCAATAGACTATTTACAGGATGATAATCCATCGTCCTTACGTTCATGTTCAGTCAGTCTATACTTTTGTAATATTGTTTGTTTTATTGTTTCTTTCGCTTGTAGCCAGGAATCAACTATGAAGTTACATTTATACATTAAACCTTTTTGAAGGCACATATGAAGCCTCTTCAACGGTTAGCATATTATACACATGCACTTCATAGCTATATGCACACATGGGAATCATATCCACTTGAGTTTTGCAGAACAGCAGTGACTCAGCACGATTTACAAATGCATTGTACTTTATGTTCTGTGTCAGCGACTGTCTTGACCTAACGGTGCCTTGTTGATTATCAACAGAATAATGTTTTAGTGGCCTAGTAGAGCATGTATTAGAAATCCAAATGACATATATTGATTAACACATCCAAAATAATCTAAAAATGTATAAAAACACATTTATCTTGTTTTAAAATGAAATATCTTATAAATGCAAGACTATTTATGCATTACTAATATTATTATCCTTTGTAGTACATGAGTGGTTTTGGCAATGAGTTCTGCTCTGAAGACCCCCGCTGTCCTGGATCTTTGCCTGAGGGACAGGTAGACCTGAAAGCAACATGCCAACAAACACACTATCCTTTTCTCTGTGCACGCCACTGAAACAACATAAACGGCGTAACCGGTGAAGAGAATATAAATATCCACGTAATGTTCACACATGCTATATCTTAACCCGTGCACCGCCATGTGTCAACAGAACAGTCCGCAGGTTTGTCCCTACGGGCTTTATGCTGAACAGCTTTCAGGCTCGGCCTTCACCTGTCCACGGCCAGCCAACAAGAGGAGGTGTGTGTGCCTGTCTGTAGTCAAGTTAATAAACACAGTACTGTAGTGTGCCACACCGTTGTAGACAAAGGTACACTGTAGTTGTTTTGTAGACCCATTTTGCTCTACTGTAGTTGTTTATTAAATGAAGCTGCTTGGAGTATTATAGTGTGCAGACCTTGATCTTCCTCCCAGTCAGTTAGCTAGGCTGTATTCCTCATGTATATAATATACATACCTTACACTCTGCAATCAAGTCAGTTTTTAACACTTCAATATCGCACACTGTGACGCGTAATACACTGTAAAAAGAGATTGTGAGAACCCTATTATTTTCTCAAGAAGAGACAATATATAGTATATGCTTATGTACTTCTGTCTGGTTCCTAGCTGGCTGTACCGCATTCTGCCTTCTGTCAAACACAAGCCCTTCAGCCCAGTAGCCTGTGGCGACTTAACGGAGAGCTGGGATGAAGTGCAGCCCGATCCCAACCAGGTACAGACGGACAGACAGATTTAGACCTTTACAGTGGATCTATATGACTTTCTACCACTAGATGTCACACTAAGCGCACCAGCATCTCAGACAAAAACAAAGTCTACAGGTAGCACACACACACAAATACACAAACCAAACCTTATTGTGCAGCTGGCCTTGCTATGTACACAAAGAACACAGGATCTTGAATTACAGCACAGAGGGAATGTGATGTCACTCTCTGCTCAGGATGCAATTACTCCACTATATATTCACATAGAAAATAGTTGTTTGCTGTTATATTAATGTTTCAAATGTCATCTAGCGCAACTTTAAGTTATGTTTTTCTAATAGATGCGATGGCTGCCATTCACCATTCCTAAACCGTCTGAGAAGAAAGTGGACTTTGTTGCTGTAAGTTTCTCACACAAAGGTTTACAGTACGTTCTATGCTAATGTTTTCTTCTTCGCCGTTCATGAAGTTGGATTGGAAGTGTATGTCCTTGTATTTGCAGGGGCTACACACTGTTTGTGGGGCGGGAGACGCCAAATCTCGTAATGGGATTAGCATTCACGTGTACACCTGCAACACCTCAATGCTTAACAGGTGTGTGTTGGTGTGTCTGTGTGTGCAACTGCAAATGTGTTCATCCCCACTGTGTAACAAGTCAGACTAACAACACACTGTACTTCATTTAAATATTTCTACCAGTGGTAAAACTGGATTTCATTTTCCCTTTTCAGATGCTTCAATAACTCTGATGGAGACTTTCTTATCGGTGAGGCAAATTAAAATGTTCTTGATGCCATTGCTGTCAACAGCAGTAGCCTCGTAAAACTATCCAGATGTTTTTTAAGCACTGCCTCTACGATTTGCTTCACTTTGCTCTGGGAACTCAAGTTACAGTACTATTGTATATCACAAAATCATATCTATGTTGTTCTTGTTGAAGGTGGTGCAATTGTCTGCTAATTTTTTTTATCCGCACATAACCACGCACAATCTCACAAATTACTTTTGAGCTGACTCTTGGAGTAGAATCAATCACAATGCTTGCCGAATCAGGATGGTCTTAATGTACCAGGTTACAACAGCAGTGATGGTATTGCCCCAGCTGCAAACCTCAGTCCTGTAACTTGAATATTCATGCTTGCAGTACCCCAGAAGGGTGACATCCTGGTCACCACAGAGTTTGGGAAGATGATGGTTGAGCCCAATGAGATCTGTGTAATCCAGGTGAACATTAACATTACATTGTGGTAGATCATGACATTGTGTATTTATCATCATATCTCAATTGCACACGATTTCTCACACAGTTACTCACCTTGCTCAAGGATACCTCATATACATAGGATAGGCGTGGCTTACAGACGAAACATTCTTCCCAGATCACAGTTCTCCTGCACAACATTTAACCATAAACATAATCCTTATAGTCTGTTTAGCATCTGGCCTCTGCGACTGACTCTGACCCCTCTGTGCCTCAGCAAGGGATGCGCTTCAGTGTGGACGTGTTTGGAGAGACCAGAGGCTACATACTGGAGGTGTACGGAGCCCATTTTGAACTACCGGACCTAGGACCCATTGGTGTGTGCATGTGTGTGCACAAACTTGCTTGTTTAAGTTCAAATGAGGAATATTGCAATTCTTGTCATTTGTTGTATGTCCGTCTGTCTGTCTATCCATCCACCCGTCCGTCTGTCTGTGGTCCCTGCAGGAGCCAATGGCCTGGCGAACCCGAGGGACTTTGAGTGCCCAGTGGCGTGGTACGAAGACCGCCAAGTGACCACAGGTTACACGGTCATCAACAAGTACCAGGCCAAGCTCTTCGCCTGCCAACAGGTGACCTAACGTTTCTGTTGTTTTACGTGTGTATTATTCCACTTAAATGCGCCTCCTCCCGCGTGTTTTCAGTCTGACTGGAGCATGGCCTCGTTTGAAGGAGGCTGTGCGCACATAGCCAGCTCGTGACTGCTAACACTAGATGCCAAACAACACTAACAATGACAGCGGGAATCAGTCCACGCAACGCTTATTAGCTATTAGCTGCTCCTGCTGGCTGAATTGCCGTGGCTGATGATTTAATGTGGAATCGTTAGCGGTTCTCCATTCTGCATGCTTCCTGTACCCGTCTTAATCACTCATAATTAGTTAGTGCATTTTAAGAGTTACAGGCAGCGTACCTGCGTGGCTTAGCGTGGCAGGAAAAACCTTTCTCAAGTTCCGCAGTAATTTCAGCATATTTCACTCTCTGGTGCACAATTGGATCGACTCATAATGTCTAGTAGGAGGGTTTTCGAAGCAAAACTAAATGAAACAAAACAGGAAGGGTAAGGGGATGTTGGAGGTTGACAGGACGGTTGGCAGTAACCGTGGAAACAAAGTCAGACCATTTTGTTATTAGTCATGTTTGGAATGGTACTCTCTCTGTACCTCCTATGTTTTCAGCCCCCTAGGTTTGGGGTTCTGGGTGGTGGGGGGGCGGGGGGGCAGAGTTGGGGGCTTGTCGCTGCACCTGATATTGTCCCCTTGGTGTCCAACCACCCATGTGTCTCCAGGGCGAGGCTACAAGGATAACATGGAGTAGAGAGGGGGGGATAGTGGGTCTCATCTCAGGAAAGATGCTGCTGCCATCTTGTCCCGCTGTTTGGTTCTCCCGCAGAGCACAGAAATTGCTGAAATTAACTTATCATTTGCTTGACTGGGCCAATATGTTTGTGTGTGTGTGTGCGTGTGTGTTTGTGTACTAGAAGCTCTTCCTTTCTGCTCACATCTCCCTTATTTCTAATAAAATCTGTGGTTATCTCAGCTGAAATGTCCACAAGATTAGCCATGTTCCCAGAATGCATTGGTGGACCACAATCCTTTTGAGTTTGTGTTAGCTTTTGTGGGCCAGTATTGGTTGCATAATGTGTGTGGTTGTAGCCATGAATCATTATATGAGCCTACAGGAGTGTGCGTGTGTGTGTGCGTGTGCGTGCGCGTGCGCATACATGTGTGTGAATGTGTGTAATCTCTTACTGTAGCTTCAGGTGTATTAGCCGTGTAAGTGTGCAGGAGTATCTTTTTTGTGTGTGTGTAAGGGTGCATAGGGGTCACTTTGCAACTTGAGTTGTAATGAACTGTATTGATTTTCGAGGTGCCACTGAAAGACTTTCTCGCGGTGACATTATCAGAACAGAGAAACTATATAAAATTGCTGTGTTTTTAACAATCAAGCTAAAGAAATATCTCTGCAACCACTGTAACTGTCGCCCGCCTCTCCCCTCCCCTCGCTCCGTTATGTGTGCGTCAAAATTTTTTCGAAGTTTGGGAAAGTTTGATTGTAAAGCCAATTATCCCTTAATACCCAGAGCCTTGTATGAGCAAGAATAGCAGGAATAAAAGAAAGGAGAGAAAGAAAGCACACCCTGTTTCACAATCAGTCCTCATCATTACGTTTTTCTCTTTATGTCATGAAGCACTCTGGGAATTTACGATTACAAAGACGTTATTTGTTGTTTCTTTTTTCCTCCCTGAAAAGCTCAATTTAAATGCTTTTGTGTTTGTTGCTCGATATACTTGTCTGATTTGTGTCGATCTGTGTGTGTGTGTGTGTGTCAGGACTTTTCTCCCTTCAATGTGGTGGCCTGGCATGGGAATTACACACCATACAAATACAACCTGGAGAACTTCATGGTTATGAACTGTGTGGCCTTTGACCATGCGGTGAGAGGCACACATACCTGCATTATGTATTTATTATTAATATAATGTATTACTCCTCAGTTCATGGTGGTTTTGACAACTTTCATAAAAACAAGAGTAATTGAATAAACAAATGAATAATAGAGCACATATACAGTCATTTGTCTGATACATTTAAATGATTTGTCTTTTGAACTACCCCGTGAAGGATCCCTCCATCTTCACTGTGCTGACTGCTAAATCCACACGTCCAGGAGTGGCCATTGCAGACTTTGTAATCTTTCCACCAAGGTGGGGCGTGGCCGACCACACCTTCCGCCCACCGTACTATCATCGTAAGATGCCACATGCTTCTCCAGTAGTGTTATCATGTACTTGTGTTTTTATTTTTTTATTATTATTTTGCTATTCATGCTATTGTATACATTAGAGGAAACACAACAAGTAAATAAGAAAAAGAAAGAAAAGCAAACATTAACATACTGTACATTTAGCATCCCTTAATAGTTGGGAATCTTTGACCTCAAACGGCTTTATTATAATTCACCACTATTAACACAGGCCTTCATTTTTCTATCTAAAGTACTTTATGTCCATCTAGTGTACAATTGTTGTTACTGCATGTCACTCTTATCTTTTGTATAGTGAACGTTATTGTACTCTTACAGCTCCTCGTTTTCAATTTAAGGGAACTGCATGAGTGAATTTATGGGTCTGATCAAAGGCCACTATGAGGCTAAAGAGGAGGGTTTCCAGCCAGGTGGGGGCAGTCTTCACAGCATTATGACCCCACATGGACCTGACGCCGAGTGTTTTGAGAAGAACAGCACTGCTCGTCTCAAACCCGAGAGGGTTGCTGAAGGAACCATGGTAAACAGTGTTTAAAACTATTAAAATAAATATTTACGAATACTTTTTACGCGATAACCTCCCTGTCTCTACTTTTCAGGCCTTTATGTTCGAGTCATGTTTCAGTATGGCTGTGACCAAATGGGGCCTAGAAACCTGCCAGAGGCTGGACAAGACCTACTACCAGTGCTGGGAGCCTCTTAAGAGTCACTTTAACCCAAACTGGAGACCCAGCAAACAGTAGTCAGTACAGCAAACATTTAATAGAGGAAGACATCCAATATGTGCAGCAAGATAAGACAAGTATATTGGCAAAGCATTTATACTAATGCATTGATTTTGGATTTGTAAGTAATTTCAATAATTTTGCCAAATATGGGGAAAATGTATTTAAAGCACACAAGGATACATTTGCAGAATGAATACGTCTTTCAAATGTGAAATTTATACAGCTACTGTAAATGTAATGTGCCATAATATGTGACATATAGCATTTCCCTAAATAAATACATTAAAAACTAAAAATAATGTCATGGGAGCTTGAATGTTACAATTAAGCAATTTAGCAGACTAACATTTAGCCAAAGCAGCTAAGGAATTAACATCTTGCTCAAGGGTTTACATGTAGATGGGCATGACAGGGTTGAACCCAGGACCAGGATCTGCTAAGTCGACCGCCATAACTCTATCCTGACGATACATTTGTTTCCTCTGCAGTTCCCCTACATTAGCCTATTGACTGTATGTGTTATTAGTTCAACATAATTTTCGTCTTTACACAATTTCAGACACCTTTGTTAACTTTTACATAGGATGTTTATTTGTTTAATAATTACACACATTAACAATAGCTCTAGAACATAAAGGATGTACAGATAAGATCTCAATATGACAAGTTGAATTTGCGCTCCAGAGTCCCAGCCTTAATCTGCTCCTCCTTCCTATCCTGAAACAGAGCAAGAACACGAGACAGGCTGATCAGTCTACTTGTCATATCGCTTACACGCCGTTCCCCTTTCAGACATTTCCTCAGGTGAATGTTTCATGATTTCCATGCCTCCTAAACTGAACCAGACAGCCCAGTGATCTTCACAATTGCACTGAAGGTGAAGTGGCATTTACACTGACAGGATGCCATAGTGGAAATCTCCATGACAATAGGAAAGAAACTATAGAATACAATGTCTCAGATGAAAGGTTCAGTTCTTATGTAAGGCAAAAGGGCAAAAAAAAACAAAAAAAAACCCATTTCAATCTGAGAAATCTGCATCTCGTAGGAATAGGCAGGCCCTCTAAAAAAAAGAAAAAAAAGAGTTAATCCCTGTATATGACTGAGGTTGTAACATAATGAAGCACGGGATTGACGTTTGTTATTATTATTAAATTGTTTAGTATTACTGACATTTTTGCAATTAACACTATTGACTGCCTCTGAAATGTATTTTGTTAGGGTTAAATGTAGTGCCCACACTTTGTTTGACCATTTAAATTGTCATGGTTTTTCAGGCTGTTAGGATTTTACTAAGGCAAAACACTGGGGCTCTACATTTCATTCATGGTCTAAACCTATGATAGACTATGGGTCTGTTTCATACATAGGTTAACCCTAGTCCTAAACAAAAGTATTTCAATGGAGATTGAATACATTTTTCTTTTAGTCTTGGACTGGTTTTATCTGTGTCTGTGAAACCGGACCCAAAACCTTTTCCCCCAATGGAGATCTTATTTAAATGTTTCTTTTAGTGGACTAGGCGTAATATGACAGGTATTATTATAGGCTGCTGCACTGAGCTTGTTGTTTTATTTAATTAATAAATAAATTATATTATTTTTTAAATTATATTTAGTTGTAATTAACAGATATGCTTTATTCTATCATGCCTTGAATTTTAATTAACTAAGACTAGTTCACTCACCACACGATTCCTGGTTGTTCGAATACGGTCTCATCACCAGGTTTACTACTGTATTGTTGCTAAGACTACAACTTTCTTGTAGCCTACACTTGGTGTTTTTTCATTCTCTCTGCACTGCAAGAACAGAATAATGACAATTCCTAACATAATAGCAGCCCACTTGGAGGTGGGCCCGGCTCACTTTGGCCCCATTCCAGAGCACGCCCATCTTGGGCACCGTAATAGAAACACAAATCAGCACGGCTCAACTCTGCACAACCAACAGTGGAAAAGCCCTGCTAAAATACCAACTTCAGCTTTAATAATCCATATTGTATGGGGCTAGATTGGGGTCTGCAACCTTTACAATCAAAAGAGCCATTTGTGCCCAACACTTTTGATATTTATCTATCTGGAGCCGCAGAAAATATTATACTTAGCCTATCAACATTAGACCTAAATGAGAATGTATTGACGTTTTCTTAGGAGTGGTTTTGAACTGCGAGGGCAGTGAAATGTTAGGGGGGTGCGGTGGCACGCTCCCCTGCAAAGACATTTTTTAAATAAAGATCTTAAATGCATATTTCTGGTGACTTGAAAACATATATATATATATATAGACACACACAAACCCATGCCCAATTACCTTGCACTCACAATTTTTAATGGACTAGATCCATTTGGATACTGGTTAACTCAGAGGACACAGGCTGTCAATATAAAATATAATTTGAGATTATATTTGGGAGGGGGAAGGGGGGCGAAAAACCTAGATCAAGTCTTCTATGATGTTTGTCAAAGCCACAAGGAGCCACAGGTTGTAGACCCCGGGGCTAAGAGAATACAGTGGACCTCATACCCTGTCTATCTTAAAGGTGTAGTAGAGCACAATCAGCGGTACGACTCCAAACAGGGCCCCCAGCAGTGATGTCTTTTTTGTGGCCCTGAAGTGGTTATAAGGGTTGGCACGCGCATACACCCAACGGGTCAGAGCTGGGTCTTCCTGTAAAGCCAGAAAAAGATTATGTACGTTTTAGTGTCACCTATGTGAAAATTGGCTTCAGCAATGACAATAACATGTATAGGCAATTATTTCATAAATATCCGCAAATGTGTTGTTGTACACTGAATACTAGAGTACGTCAAAAGTTATCTGATTAAAAAGTATAATTAATGGAGCTAATTCAAATAGAATAATCAACAGCTTGCATTGATAAGTGGCTTTAATACTACAATATAATAAAAAATATGTATATTTACTTTTGCATTCAGAGCCAGACTGACACAAAATATGCTATGTTCCCACATTGCTAGCTACCGTAGCATTAGCAGGTTACAGTACAACTTACAATAAGCGTTTGTCTGTGAGGGTCATTTAGTTGTATCTGGTACTGCCTTTTAAGGTTTGCACGAAGAGCCGCTCTGTCCTCTTCAGCACGTCGGAAAGCCGGCGAAAGGTTAAAATATTCATTTGGATCCAATGTTTTTGGCCGACTGGCCAAGGGCGCTTCTCTGTAGTCCGCCATGACGACAACAGTCACTCGGGACAAACGTGAACACGGAACTCTCGCGATTATTACGTTGAACAGCTGTCTAGTCTGACTGGTATCCATAGTAGCAGCAAACCTTTCGAGAGCGTTGGTAGGCTACTTTCCGAAAACAAATCCTATACCGTACACTTTAACACGGACGATGACAGCCGAACGGGGTAAAAATTTAAGTAACTCTAATAACAGTAGCGATGACACATTGCAAAATGGAGAGAATGCGGATGTGACAGAGGGAGATAACGTGTTGGAGACCGAGATCCAAGATCCTGTGGATGATGATGATGACGCTGTTCCAGAACAGGCCGACCCCACACACCACCCCAAAGCGGTCGACGACTTTTTACGCAACTTTCTCAATGAAAAGGGAATGACAAAGACGTTGGACGTTTTTGAAAGAGAATGGTATGGCAAGTTGGAGATGGGCCTTATGAAATCAGATGCGATAGATACGGTGCCAGATGTGTTCATTAAAAATATGCGTCTGGAGGGTGAGTTGAAAAAACTCCAGCAAGAGAACGAGGGCTACCGTGCTGCGACATTGGCCGCGGCAGACACAATAGTTAAGATCCAGAAACAAAGAGACTTCCACCGTCTACAGCACAAGTGTGCTCTTGAAGAGAAAAATGCAATCATTGAAGAAACGAGAAAGCTCAAAGTTCAATGCTCCCGCTTTGAACCGTCCATTAAGGAACTTAATGACCGATACCAGTCAGCTTTAAAGCAGAAGATGTTGGTGAGTTTGGAGAGGGACCATCTGTTGGAGGAAAATAGCACTCTCCAAGCAACTCTTCGCAACACGGGCCTGCTTGAAGACCCTAGCCCCAGCCAAGACAGTAATGATAGAAGTCAGAGGAAAGACTTGTCCAAAGAACCATCCAAGTTTTCCCAGCTATCTAAGCACCCCAAGGACTCGGTGTTCCCCCAGAGCACCTGTGCAACCCATCTGCAAGCCTTCCTAAAGGTCACATCTGTGGCTGAGGATGTTCCTACCAAAGCCAACTTTCACCTCAAGCGTACAATCATGGTAATTTCCTTTAATTGTACATCCTACACAATAACAAGGAGGTACATTGCCTTTGTTTGATTTAACCTAATTTCGATCGATTTACACCGCTCTTACAGGCACACAATCAGCCTATCAGCTGCCTCACCTCCCACCCCAAGAAATCAGTGCTGGCCTCCGCTAGCGATGACCAGGTGTGGAAGCTATGGGGGCTTCCCGAGGGAGACATGATTGCCACAGGGAAGGGCCACACTGACTGGCTGGCGGGGATCAGCTTCCACCCTGATGGCAGCAAACTAGGCAGCACGGGTGGAGACAGCAGCCTCCGCATCTGGGACCTCTCCGCGGGCCGCCTGCTTCTCACGCTGGAGGGCCACGGCAGCGCCACCTGGGGCTGCTCTTTTCACTCCTGTGGCGACTTCGTGGCTTCATGTTCAATGGATTGTACTGTAAAGGTGCGTTTTGATTGGAAGAGTCTGATATTTGACTTTGTCTCATTGTTTGTATGCTATGCTGTAATGTGTTTTGTTAAATGCCCTTTTATCACCCTGACAACTCCTGGCAGCAGGTCTTAACCACAGCCCGCCATGTGTGTGATATATTTAAAGTGTAACTGCGCCCTACATTTTTAAAATTTTTTTTAAATCCATTAACTAAGTAATATGATTTATCTGTGATAAGACACATCAGTGCTGGTGTTAATATTGCATAAGCATTCAGCATTGTATGGGCTGAAAACGGATCTACACATCATATCTATTAAAACTCACCCCTGGACCTGGCTTCATGTCTGCTTGTATGTCATCAAATTCAAATGTTAACGTTAATGTTAATTGGGGTCCCCCTCTCAGCCCCTCCCCTCCCCTCACTCAGCTCTTTGACACATTTTTCAAAGTTGCGAAGTGGGTGGAGTCAGGCTCAGAGCTGGGGTGCAGTTACACTTCAATGGGTATTTTTTACTTTCCACATCCAATCGTGTCATTGTTTAGTTTTTATTTCAGGCAGGCTGTGTAAATTATGTTATTTAGCTAAAGCCTTTGTTATTTAGCTAGCCTTTAGCATGCCTGTTGTGTTTTGTCTCCTTTCGTTTCCTTCAAGGTGTGGGACCTTCAGAGTGAGCGATGTCGCAGCACCCTTCACGGCCACAGCGGCTGGGTGAACAGCGTGGAGTCCTTGCCCTTATCCAACACCCTGCTGTCCTCTTCAGCAGACAAGACACTGTCACTGTGGGACACCCGCACAGCCACCTGTATCCAGACCATCTTCGGGCATCGCAGCTCCTGCAACCATGCCACTTTCACCCCCTCGGGCCGCGCCATCGCTTCTTGTGACTCACGTGGCATTGTCATGTTATGGGACATTAGGAATATGGCTGCCCCCACTGTTGTCATGGAGACGGGGCCGAAACCTAGCAACCAGGTTGCATTTAATCCCAACGGCCAGTTGCTAGCGGTTGCCGGGGATGACACTTTGGTGAGGGTGCTCAATTTGACTACAAACAAGGTGGCTTGCAGTCTGGGGCATGACAATGCCGTTCAGAGTGTCATTTTTGACCTCAAGGGGGACTACTTGCTTTCCGGAGCCTCAGATGGAAACATTTATTGCTGGTCAACATGAATCAATCATACGTAACAATCATCTAAAAATATTAAAATAAACATTACTTTCAAGGTAATGTGTAATTCTGGTACCACTAAAGGTTTATCTTTTTTATGTTTAGAATTTATTATACAAGGTCAGTATGATACTTTTATTTTCAAGACCTAATTTGTAGGTTGTTGTCGATTTTTTGACAGATTTAGCAAAATATACATTTACCACAAGAGGGTAGTCTTGACTAGTATTTCTTACATGCAGTTTGGTTTATTGAGACAGACTGTTATACCAGACTGTACTTTTGTACAGTCTTCAAAGGTGTTTCTTAATAAAATACAACTTAAAATGTTTAAAAC
The DNA here is from genome assembly GCA_027564835.1 of Typhlichthys subterraneus. NCBI lineage: Eukaryota > Metazoa > Chordata > Actinopteri > Percopsiformes > Amblyopsidae > Typhlichthys > Typhlichthys subterraneus. Next base: position 1,596,035 of record JAODUH010000013.1, on the reverse strand, counting down.
TATCCTCTGAAGCTGCATACATTTGTAACTGCTGAAAAATAGTTTCTATTCATAGTTTATAATGACATCTTCAAATAGCCAAGGTGAACTCCAGCCAACATTGGCTATGGCTACCCATGTCCCTTGTATAGCAAAACATTTTGTGCTCTGCTACCTAAGAAGCCATCTCACATGATATTCAAAATTTATTTTGGACAATACATACTTAAAAAAACAAGTAATTCTTTGGTCTTAAAACATATTAATAATTATAATATTAATTTATTAAATTATTATTAATATAGATTCTTAACATTATATTAACAGATTTGGTTAAAATACTTAAATATGAAATACTGAAATATAACAATAAGAGACGACTGCAGCAGTTTCACAGATTTGTACTACTTATATATTTTTATTTTTTACTTCCGTGTAATACATTTATCTTTAGATATGTATTTATAGAAATGTTCTATTTATGTTATATATCTTACATTTACAGTATATTACTATTATTCCATATTAAAGAATGTGCAGTGCTCTATGAATGTTTTTCACGGCTGTTGAAACTTTACAGTATAGGCCTTCTGTATACATACATAAATAATAGCAGATTTAATTAAAGCAGATGTTATCAAGGCTATCAGACTCTCTGCCTCTACCTAATTTCAAACCCATCTCTTAAGTGATGCAACATGGCATTTTCTTCTTTATTTTCATCAATGATGAGTTGAGCACAGGTAAGGATTACAGTTAAAAAGAAATATATAGAGACAGACAGAAAATGTGAAGCACATTTATGAGCAGGTTGGTTGGTGGTTCAAGACCCTAATCAGTCTAAGTAATTAGAATAAATACTGCATAATTTAAATATTCTAAAATGACTTCAAGTTATGCATCTACCTAGCAAAGGGCAAACTAAGGATTTATTTAGACTATTTTGACAGTGGCAACTAAGCCTTCTAATGTGTGTGGATTTGATAACATTATAAGTCAAAGTATGTAAACACACAAATGTAATAGGCCTACTTTTCAAGAAGCAGTACAGTTTCTTGAGATATATGATTACTTAAACCACAAAGTTTAAAGTTAATTTTAATGTCATTGGTCTAACCCAGCCTATTTATCTTGCAAGCTGAAGTAATTTAGGGATGTAATTATTCTTCCACACCCATTTCAATCTACATAATTGTGCCATCTGTAATACTTTGATAGTTACAGTTATACTAATTTTCACAAATTTAAGGAAGTCCTGGGTGGGGTTAGGATTATTTTCATACAACTGTCTGTCACCATGCAGGCCGCCATTACACACCAGCACTTCAGATCTGAGAAGTCATGGTAACCTTCCAAAGAGAGATTTTCACCTTCATGCTTTCTGCTTGGCATTAGAGATTCATCATCTGCTTGCATGGCTGTGTTACTATCCTTTCCCCATTGACTCTCCATTGACAGCCTCATCTGCATCATAACCCAAAGTGAACCAGCTACAAAAGTGGCTTCACTGAGAAGAGAAGCTCTCTACAAGTTTCTCTTTGTGTTATTTTAATTGGTCCTTCTTACTAGATTTCTTTATCCCTATGTACTTAAGCTTTCTCCCAGGGAACCTGAATGTTTTTGTGGAAAAACTAAAGGATTTAATGGGCTTTGAATCAGACTGCTTCACCACATTACAGGTATAAGCAGTGAGTCAGCCATCTCTGATGACAGCTCACCTCTCCCTGAAATGTGTTCTTGAGAAGTTGCTGCTCTCATACTTCTGCCACAATACTCATATTTATATCTGTAGCCAATGGATTGATTTATATTTTCTGATACCATTCCTTTCAATTTTCTATGGATTGTAGGCAAAGGGTGCCATCAGCAGTATTTTCTAGTTGAGTTTCCTCAGCAGGACACTGAGGATATTTGGCTAGGGCCCATTTCAAAATTAATCCATCTATTTAAAGTTCCTTCAGCCAACACAACTGAAAGAGTTACATTTTATGGAGCGTATATTTGTGTTTGAAAGTAGTTTCAAAGTAGCCTAACTTTAAACTGAATCCCAAATTGAAAGTGATTAAGCCTCACATCCATGTTGCGCTGTAAACAAGTATATACTGTATATCTCAGTATTAGGTTACATTGTATATAATGAATCTCTCTCTCTCCAGCATTACACATGTAATGTAACCGGTGTGGTCTGACTGAGGTGGTGTTGTGAGTAGAGAAGTTGTACAAGGCCACAGAGAAGTGATTGTGTCTGATCTGATAGGAGGTGTCAGCAGATGAGGCGAGGGGACAAATTCAATCTGACACTGGGACTATAGTTTCAGGTCAACTGGACCAGAAAACAGCTGAGAGGAGGGACCATAGGAATGCTTAATAGTGAATGTGTAACCTTGTCTGTCATGCAAGAAAGTTTGATATCTCACTTGGCAATTCCAGGCCATTTAAATGCCTAATGCCTAATCTAGTGAATATGAATAGCATTCCAATACAAATTGAGGTCAAATGAAATTACATAATGAATAAATTGCTTGACATGTCGCTATGGGCCGGATAACTCCTATTTCCAATGTCAAACATTCTTTCTAATTTGGTTATAAAATGTTTTCATTTGGAACAGCAGGGTAGGTCAGAGGCGATTGGTTGCAGTACAAATATTATTTAACAACTGGGGCCAAATTAGTCAAAATGACCACACGATTGGAGAAAATTTGGGATTTTAAGATACAGGGCCTTTAATGCTTTGGTGCATATTTCTTGGCCAATAGGCAGGAAATTATGGAATGTATAAGCCATGTGTTTGGCAACGATGTTGCATTTACTATACTTTACAAATCATTACAGGGAGCTTGTTTCTGCAACAACAACAAAAAAAACTCACAATGGACGATATTTGCCAAAACTATACAACATTTTCTGTCTTTCTGTCTTTCATGTAATTGTACAATATGAGTATTGTTTTTTAAACTTCTTTTCACATTAGAAAATACACCATGACAACATGGGTTTTCTTGTGAAACAAGTCTACTGTGATTGCGTAACTGGATATTCATAATTCTGTGGGCATCACAGGACAATACTTCATCACATCATCAATGATTATATTTTCAGGGATACCCTGACCAATAATAGTCAGTCAGTGATAGTATTTCTTCTGCAAATTATTAGAGTATTTGTTATGCCCTATGGAAAATGCAGAATAAATAACATTGCCGTTTCTTTATACTGTAAGTGTTTGTATCTGTTAAGCAGTAAGACTGTAGCTGTGAGTATGTCGTGTGGAAGACTTTGATCACTCCATGCGTATAAGATGAGTCATCTCTCTATTTAGATTGCTGTGCAAATTTACACAGGCCCCTTTTGCTCAGAAAATAATCTCATTCCACAGTACACATATGGTTAATGATGATTGTTTTGCGTAACCCAAATCTGTCAACCACAATTCTCAAGAACTTCAGTGACTGGGGAATATAGCCTATAACCAGGTTTCTTGAGAATAAAGACTTTTTCTGGGGATACATTTCATAAGTTTTCTCTTCTTGCATGTAGACCTGACTCTGTCAGTTGACGTCAACGACCTGCAGAAATACTCAAACAAGTTCTCTGGTCCAGACTTTAATCTAAGGTTCCAATTCTGGCTATATTAATTCTGAATGACAGAGGGCATTAAAATAGACAGTTTGACTCCTGAAACAGATGGTGCAGACTTCAAACCAGCTATTTTCCCTTGGTCACTTAATGAAACTGGCTTAGTGCCTCTTGCAGTAGAAATAGGTTCCTGCTAGTTTATCCTCCTGCCTTCATGTGCCAGTGGCACTGGGCATTCATAACCTGTGGCTCTTGGCATCTGCAATTGGGAACTCAGCATTATTTCCGTTCCCTAAATCCTTAATTTTATGAATCAACCTTTGGCAGTTTTTGCCGTCACAGTTGCAAAATGTATCCTATAGCCTATAAGGTGTTATTCTGAGAATGAGAGAGGGAAAGACTGAGTTCAAGTATAATTGAGTATAATCAAATACAAGTGATACATTTGAAACTGTTTGAAGGTATTTCTTCAACATGTCTTCACTATAATCTTTATTGAAATCTGATACAAAAAACCTGAAAAAATATACCCCCTTGAATCATGAATTCAGAGAAGAGGAAACGGGTTCTATGAAAAAAATAAACTACAGCAAAATGGTTGACCCCAAGAAACAGAATCTCTAAAGACATTTTATAACATGCAGGTATATATTAGAAACTTAAAATCATATATACTGTAATAATATATACTGTCAATATACCTCCACATTTGTAGAAGTTAGAAGTTAGTCCATATAAGTTAACAAGCATATGGCTGAAACTGTCAGAAAGAACACAAATTAAGACTTTACATAAGAAGGATATGACTATTAGCATATTTTAACTTCAAATATAATTTTGTGTAACATGTATTCCCTGTGGTTAAATCTCCGCAAAATCTTGGAATGTGCATCTACTGAAAAGTAAACAAGGCTTTATTTTTCAGTTCTCTTCTCCTCTATGCTCCTCTTGACTCTGTCATTCTGGCCCTCGTTCTGTGGATCTCCCTGGAGAGCATAAATCATAAACGTTATATTATATATTTAACTTTTTAGTATTATCCCTTGTTCATTGACTTTTTATGGGATGCAGGCTCATGAAAAAGATTCTTGCTATTGTGTTAACAATAAAGACACAGCATACAGTATTTGGTCAAACATGAGCACTTAGGAAGGAATATCATATTTAATAGCTGGCTACTCACCAGAACAGAGTACGCCCCTGAACGACCTTCCTTGCTCCTTCTGGGGGGTTCATTCTTCACCTGCCTCAGTACTCTGGTGGCCTAAAGTGGAACCCCAAAACAGTGTTACTTTAGTTTAGACCAGAGTTACTTCTCAGACATGCAGAACACTACCCCACATATAAAGTACGGGGCTATCAATATTTTTGAAGCAATTATTTAGCTAATTTAATATTTTCTATACATATTTTACATTTTTAATGTGTGACCACTGACCACATTTTCAAAAAGGTATGTCCCACTACAGGAAGCACAATAATGGGCACAGAACACAGCATTAAAAGGTCAAAGGGCATTTCATGGACAAATTGCATGAAGAGTTTATAATACAATTAGCCTACTAAATTGAGTGGAGGTGGCCTTATAACTCTGCTTGAGCCTATCAGTTCCAGCCCAGCAGTCCGTGCTGTCTCCATGCTCTCGCGCTGCCATGGCGACACCTGTAGTGGGTTGGCTGTCCTGTTGTGCACAATTAAAGAGTAGGCTCCCAGGTTCCTTCTGGTCTTGACTCCACTGTGAGGACTGACCCATCTGGATTTGCCCAGCTGTCTTCTGGCCCGCTCTGTCTGAGACTATGTATTGACACACACACAATGTACACTCATTTGGATTGTAGATTGAGACAGCCCAGTTCTCTATTTCTTCCACTACAGCCGCACGTGTGTGTCATGTCAAATGTGAGTTCTAGTGGCAGTCTAGATATTCCTTGATATATTAATACTGATTACTATAAAGTAATTCAGCACTGATCCCTTTATCTTCATCACTGTGCAAATTTATCCTTTGATTGATTCCTACGTTGCTCCTCCCCCTTATTTGAGTAATTTTACTGTGGTTTTACCTGAACCAGTGTTTTGGGGAAGCCTTTAGCAGAGAATGCCCCAGGCTGGCCACGGTGGGTGGGACGGTCCGCTTGTCTCTTACGTCTAATCACATTCTGCGGGACAAAACATTCACAGAAGCTGAATGGAATACTTTGCAGCTGACTGTCATTAATCCCTGCACGGCTTTACTGTAGCTCGGCTTGAATGAATCAAAGTAAACTCTGCTGTGTGGGTTTAGCTTTGATGTGCAAAACACTGTGTTTGAGTAGCATAAGGATATGCTGAAGACTTAAAGCTGCATAGGGTCCTTTGTGATTAGTGTTGTGACTGGTCTACTGAAGCTCAAGTGGAACCAACAGTACAACAGCAATGCATAACATGAATGACTTAACATTACGTGACTTCTGCAACTACTGTGGGTGGAAAAAACTAAAAACTTTCAAAGTGCAGGTGCCTCAGTTGCCAGCAATAATACACACAATGGCGCACAAACACACGCACACACACACACACACACACACATACTGTATACACTTGCCTTTACCTGAACCACTGTAGGCCTACTCTTTGTTTTTTTCCACCCTCTTTCTTTCCACATGAAGTTCACATTGTAAAGCTTCAAGATTCTATAAAAGACATGTTATTTGCTCGGCTCTGTTCTTTCCCATAGCAAAACCTGCACTAGGAGAAGGAAACAGCAAAAATATAATAGCTGGAGGCCTGAGGCCATTTCCTGCAATTCTCGTCAGTCTAGACATGATTGGGGAACTGTTATTGATTCCAAATGAATGTATTGTCAGTGTGAAAAATAATACTGTAGGCCAATTAAGACATGTTGGAACATTTATTATGGCACCATAACGACCCTTGCTTCAACAATTGTTTCAAGTTACATAACAGAAAGGGAAATGCTTTCATTTTAACCAATAGTGAATATATCGTCAGAAGCTTAGCCTTAGAAGAAATGCTCTCCCACTATGATGGATCTTTCTTTGAAGGTGTGGTTATAATTAATTAAGTAAAAAATCTGTCATGGCAGTCGTGCTATTTACACATTTTATAGTACTGTACAGTATGTACAGTACTACGCATTTGTGTGTTGTTATAAAGCAATATTTTCTATGTCTAAATTATGGAGCTAATCTCCAAAGCCACTATAATGTGGGATATATATATATATATATATATATATATACAGTATATGTACATATGGTCTCTTATAGTAAAAAAAAAAAAAAAAATAGCAGGTTTACTGCATGCCTATATTGGTCGTTCACTGTGACCTCACAGTTTAGATTAACCTTGTGATATTGAGTTAATTAGACTTTTATCAATTTAGGCTCTCCTCGGTGGATAATATGGGCATCATAACAGCAGCGCAGCCTCCTAATTACCCATTCTAGAACATTCTTTGTTCCCCTGGTGCTGTCTGCCTTCCATTGCCTTTGTCATATCTTCCTTGTCCTACATCTTTCTCATCATGAAGCGCTCCTGATAAATACATTCCCATGATGCACACATGAAAAATGCAGGAGCCAAATCTGCTCTGAGCGTTACTAAACAACAGGGAGTTCTCATACACTACCTGCGTTTGGCTACCAGGTGGAGACAGGGCTCTCTGCTGTTTGCCCTCTTCATTCTGAGAGGAGAGACAGAGGAGACGATCCCAGCGTCAGTGCTGCAAATGTCGTCTGATGTTCTACTGTATATTGCTCAACTTCACTTTAGTCATTGAGTAGATGCTTGAGCCTACTGTGACTTTCAGTAAGTATAGCAAATATGTAAGTATAGGTTAGGTAGGGTGTGTTAGTACGTTTTAAATGCAAAATAACCTTTTATTGTACCACATTCCATAAATCCAAATACATTCAATAAAATACACATGGCTACAAAAATACAGGCCAGTGTTTTTGGTTCAGATTATGTACAATTCCATATTAATGATGGTGATAAACAGGTTACCAGTTCACACTGAAATTGTCTTATTTAAGACTGTTAAACACTAATTTGTATGTGAATGTATCCATATTACCAGAGAAGCCAATGTTATGCACTCTATCACCACATACTGTATTTATACTGTTCAAGTGACTATTTCTTCTCCTCTGCAATGATTTCAGACAAACAACAACATTACAGGGTATAATGTCTCTTGGGGCTTGACTGTACATTATATTGAGTTATGTTCTCTTATTCATCGGGCTAAAATACAAAATACAATACTAGAAACTTGCCACAGTCCATTTTGTTTTTCTGCTGTTGCAGGCATTATGTGTTGACAAGTACCATAAATAACCCACTTAAATATTCTTCTTCATTATACAGTACAACGACTGACCATGGCTGGAAAAGGCACAGACAAATACAGTTAGCATTGAGTAAGACCAAGCACGGCAAACAGGGAGCGATGTCTGGGGCATCAGTTAGCTCCCACCACATCTGAACATTATACTTGAGAGTACTGTAATTAAGTTTCAAATAACTGGAGCATAAAAACACATACGTGTCACGAAAAAAAGTCTCACAAAATAGCTCACATGGAACAGATCACGTAAACCAAATGCCTGTAAGTGAATATCCACTATTCTGTCTTTTCCTGCAGCTGTTGAATGTGTTGGCCAGATGAGAGTGATTAATTTCGACAGACCATATCCTCAGAAAAATGTTCACCGCAAGTTTAAAATACAACATGGCCACATGAGAAGCCAAAAAGGGAGCTGAAATGTAATGTAATGATTAGCATCATTAACGGCTGCATAAGTCGTTACAATGAAACATTGTCCCAGACATCTACATATCTTTCCCTGTGCGTAGGTTGAGGAAAGGTTCAAATAAGCACACCCGCTAATCCTGGAATATCACTGTTCTGTGTCACCGATTCCTCAGGGGAGTAATTGCAGGCGCACATTCCACGTGCCAATACATGGTGTTTCTGAACCAACAACAGTTGGTCTTTAACCTATCTTGTTTTGATGTGGCTATTCCTCCATAACCAATACAAGCAATACTGTAACAAAGATGAATACAATTTCCAAAGGAAAAACATGGAAAAAATGTCCCATTTGTATGAACATCCACTATTTTCAATGAAGTCCCCACTAAAAATGAGAACAATATATTCGTGGTACAGTGTGAGAAGAGATAATGTTACATAACAACAGGCGTATTGATTCCTGTGTTAGCAACAGGCTCTAGGGGCTTTAGGTATCAAAACAGGGCAGAAGATAGAGGTCTTACCTGTGCCTCTGTGGCAGCATATACACCCACACAGTCGCCCACCTGGCTGGTTCCTGAGCAGTCCAGGGCGTGTGACAGCAGACCAGTCTGCAGGCAGAGCACCAACAACCCCAGTGTACGGCCCATGTTCCAGGCAGAAGAGCAGTAATACTGGCGGTCCCCTGGTTGCCTGCGAGCGCGCTGCTTTATACTCTCGCCCTATGCTAATGGGGACCAGATGTAGGGGGGAATGGCAGGCCGTGCCAGCTTCACACAGACAAGCCACCACAAGCCTGCGCGCGCTACGCCAGCCAGAGGCCTGTGGTCCTGCAGAAACATGTGAGACATCTGAAGGGCCTCCCCTGGAAACCACCGCCCCTGCCCCGCACTCCCACCCCCGCCAGCCACCAGAACAGAGCAATGAAGGACATTTTCCACTTACGCATGCACTGTAACAACCCCTGGAGAGACAACATTTGTGTGTGTGTGTGTCTGTGTCAGAGAGAGAGAAAGAGAGAGAGAGAGATTGCAGGAAAGTGACAATGAAGATGTAGTGATAAAAACAGTCAAGACAGAGTTGAGCCACAGTCATAGTACACCCAGAGAAGTGGTGTGTTACGTAGCATATTTCACTTGTTGCCCGCTGTCTTGTTTTAAATGTATACATGGCATCCATGATGACGCGGCACTTCTTCGCTGATTCAAACACTTACAGAATTACCTAAATTGCTACTCAGCCGACTTGAACACACCTCCGCACCTCTACCGCAAGTATAAACATGGTACATTTGCTTTTTAGCCTGTAAAACCGTTGTTGTGTCAAGTGTGTCATATTTTTCTAGATCTGGAATAAGTATATCTAAATGGGCAGTGACTATCTACTGTAAAAAAAAATGTTTGATGTATATTATCAGTGTTTAAGGTCAACACCAATAAAATGCCATGTGTAGTGGTTTATTTGGCCCTTTAAAGGCAAACAAGCAGCAAAAACAGGGAAAGCGTTGTATGAATACTCACTCTGGCGTGTGTGAAGGTGTCTTGTGGATGGAAAGAGTGTGTGAAAGTGTGAAACAATCTAATGTGCTCAAGCCTCAGGCACCTGGACACAGGGGAACTATTTCTTGCAAGTAAGGGAAACATGCTGGGGAAAAAGTCAATATTGTGGAAACCAAACATTACTTTGTTTCCGTTCCGTCGACCCCATATTGTTTAACCATTCCCTAATAACTTGTAATAGAAATGTGATGCTTCCATTTTAGAAGACAAAAAAAAAGAGGGAAACAGTAAAAATATTTGTAACTCTTTAATTTCCCTATGACTCAGAGTGAGCAGGGGGAGAATGGCTGCTCATCTTCAGCGGTGGGAACCATTCCTCTTCAGGCTCTTATAGAGACAAGCTTAATTGTGTGAGGGAGCTATTGTTGTAAATGAAACATCTCCCAAGAGTTCCCTAATGACCGCGGACCAGACAGGCATCTATAGGCTGACTATCATGACTGGTAGCGGGGAATTTCTGGAAAGTTAAAGGAAACCAGGGCGAATAAAAAACAAAGCAGTAGAGTGAGACTTGCTTTGCTTGGCCCAAAAACACAAATGGACCAAAGGCTACAGATGGACAAAAAAACGCCCGCTTTTATTTTGGTAAAGCCAAGCATTTTACATTTTTTTCTATGGTCAAACCCAGACATATACATAGCCCACAGTACATTCCTCAGACAACATTTTTAGACATCCAAATAAATTATTCTCTGATAAATGTTTACATGACCATTATGCAAACATTAGGTTTAGAAAGGTGCAGTATAGCAAATGTAAGAACATGCTCCAAATACCCCCACACAGGTTACCCATACAGCCCATAGGATTTTCAGGCTGTTTGGTGTATATATTTGATGTCTCAATCGCTACGCAGAGCCTCTCACAGTGCTCCCTATTGGACATGGCAGTCATTGGCATCTTTCCACTGAGCTGTGGGTACTATGCAATGCTAATGTTCTACAGTACACAGCTGTTGACCATCTGAAATAAGGACTCTTCTCCTTCCAGGAACACCAGTCTGCTTTGACAAGGACGATAACAGGCGTGTTTGTGTGTGACAGAGACAGAGAGAGAGAGAGAGAGAGAGAGGAAGAAAGTAATAGAGAAGGGAAAAGAGAGAAAATGGGACAGAGAGGGAGAGAGGAATAGATGGGAAGAGAGAGAGAGAGGGAGAGAGAGAGAGAGAGAGATGTACCATAATGGATGACCAGGACAACTAAACATAACAGGACATCTTTCCCTTTATCTTGTTTTCACGTGACGACGTCATGACTCATGCATTTAAATGACTGCTGTTTTGGTCAAGAAATCCACAAAAGTGGGGGACTGACGTCCATAATGATTCACAGGCTAATTTACAGTACGTAATGGAGATGCAGCCCTCTAGCACTGCAGGTTTTGTGCACGACTGCAGCTATCTAACCCTGTTGTGTAATAATACGAATGTGTGTGTGTGGTTGTGTGTGTGTGTGTGTGTGTGTGTTTGTGTGTACTCTATGATCACGCTGATTTAATTTTCTTGGACTCTGAGACCAAAGGTGGCGTTTCCTCATGAAAAGTATCCTTCCACTGAAGAGTGAACACCCTGTTAGCCTTCTATCCACATACCAGTGGTGTTGATACCAAATCGATATCCCACTAAAGTGATTTGTCACCTTTTTCCAGGACACTGCTTAGGTAACAGCTTACTGAGGTGTGTGAGGCAGACACAGGCAGGCTTTTAATCCTCCCGGGTGGAAACAGCTTGAGAAACCCAAGGTCGACGTGGGAGCGGAATTGAAGTCTCAGAGCAGAGAATATGTGGGCTTGTCATTGAACAAGGAGAGATTGTTGTCTGGCCGCTTCAGTTTTAATTTCAAGCCACGTGCCCTTGGCTCAATGAATATTAGCATGCTTAGAATAAGGGAGCACTCATTACACTTGTGTCTTCGAGTGAATGTTAAATATATTATTACCAGTGTTCATTCTCATTTAATCTATTGTCTGTGCCTTCCCTGTGACAGCAGAGAGTCTTCTAGAATCATAGGCACTCGGCAATCACTGCCCACCATTTTCTTCAGAGAGCTGAATTATGGCCTGGTGCCAATGCCTTTCCTTTTGATGGGGTTGCAAATTACCTCCCAATTAATCGGTGAATGCATTCATCCAAAGACATAACATTAGTTTTGTTTATTATAAATTACATTTTAATTCAGTTTAGCTCAAGCTCTGCAGAAACATGGTTATGTCAAAGTCTCCAAATATAATAATAATAACAGTGATATTGCAGACAAAGGAAGTAAAAGCATCTACTGTGCATACACACAGACACACACACACACACACACACACACACACACACGCACATGCATAAAGACACACCCATCCACACACTATCACCCGGAAGATGGAGTGTTTCATAAATCTTGTAGGAACAAATAAGTAGGCCAAGGGCTGCATAGAAATAAACCCTATATCCATTTAGATAAGGAACACAGCCTGCACTGTTATAATAATAAAACACACATTTAAGATTAAAGTTGTTAATTTATGATCATGTTTGTGAGCAACAAGTAACAAGTAGACTACTCCTCTCCCAGTTCAGCTATAGGCTCATGCACTGTACATTTGAGTGTGGGTTTTTGTTGTACTTTTAAGGAATATATTACCCAATATTCTACACCTGTTGCCAATGGTTATTTAGACAGGACACCAACTAGGATTGTGTGAGCTTGACAAGCCTAGTGAAGGGCATGACCTCTAACAATCTTTTCTCTATAACCCATTCTCTATCTCCTGTAGTTACCATGGCAGCGAGCACTCGACGACAACAACGCCATCGAGGGTCGAAGCTTTTGGTGAGAGGGAAGCAACGAATACCTCCTCGCCTTGACTGACACAAGGCGTCACAAACCTATACAGTATCTCTCCTGTTGTATTTATCCATGGCTTAACATAGGAAGACAGTGCAAGTGTATGTGCATGCATGTGGGAGCCGGATAAGCAGTAATAGTGGCCTTAGGGGATTAAAATCTACAACGTTTTCTTTAATTCCTATGCAGAGCTATAATAATCTTTTTCTCATCTTAGAGAACTGATAGTGTTCATTTGCTCAGTTGAGACTTGTCCTTGGGGCTGCTACAGTGTTTGCATGCTAAACCATGACCGCCCCTCACAAGAAACTGCTTATTAATCAACAGAAAACTAAAAGATTGTGTGAATCATGCATTGATGTGATGGTGGCATCCTCCATAAACCTTTACTGGCATTATAAGTTGTCTTGAGAAGGCTTCCGTTTGCTGTATGTAAGGATATTGAGATAGTTCCAATGTGGATTTAATTACAGATACTGTAAATACGATAATTCCACCATTTATACGCAGTTTCTTTTTCTATCTCTCTTTCTCTCTCTGCATTTCTGACATTTTGCACAATCAATGAATAAACCAATGTTTTATGTCAAAAATCATATATACTTAGAATATACAATATGGCAAGATGTATTATTTCTGTTAATGACAGAAATAATTAATAATTACTTTTAGATACCTGCATGAAAGCACGTCTGTGACAGCTTTTCAACTATTCAAACTTTTTTGGAATAACTATTCAAAAATGGTCTGCGCAGCTGGATGAAGCAATTAGTCAAAATGTTCTCTTGCTTCTGGAAACCAGAAGTCAGTCAGTACAACTCTCCACTTATTGACTTTCCACCCAATAAATCAAGTTACTGCAGTCTACTGCGGTACTTCTCCATTGATAGCTGGTCATAACACAGCCCTGGTCCTTTATTTAAATTTCATGTAGAGCTGTGTGGCTAGCAAAGAAAACACTTGGCAAACAGCTGTGGGCAGAGTTATTGGCGAGAAAACAGGCAAGTGGATTGCTTGGCTCACTCTTCATATTTGCGAAATGAAAACATCAAGGATCAGGGGGTTAGTGGGCGCTTTGCTGAGTAACAACTATAGTCTGGAAAAAGACTGACACTGTCAATATGTTGTGTCTAAACCCTGCAGGGGAGAGTCATTAATCAGAGGCTATACGAGTATATCAAAAGTGTGACTCCTGGCTAAGAACGGCAAAGTTATTTCTGAAACACATGGTTAAACTGGCCACTCTGGAGCAAAGCCATAAACTACATGGCAGTGTCCCCACAGGAATGTCTGCTGCCGTTGTCACCTTTAACAGTTTAGTGCTACTGTTAGCACATTTTAAAAGGTTTTGAACTGTATATATCCTTGTGTGGCTGATTTGTTTCTGTGTACTGTACGTGATATATATACAGTATATACACAAAATAGCTACAAATAGTTAGAGAGGAATACAAAAGTACGTTCCTGCTGTGCCTTCTGTCATCCGAGTATGATTGACCTTACTGTAGATGGTAACATATTGTAACCAGCGCACGTAAGACCATTATTTTGTTGCTCCTGGCTTAACTCATTAGCTAACCCAGTGGACTATTAGTGTTTGTTTATCAGTTGTAACGGGGGAAATGGCTTCTCTGCTCTTTTCCGCTACACTTATTCCGTTAACCACAGGGATTTTCTCTAAACACAATTACCAAATTGACCAAAAAAGAAAAAAGAAAAAAGAAAGCCAAATGAGAAACAGGGTTTCTTCCTCCTTCCCCCCACTCTAAATCTTGGAGTGACTCACTGTATTTGTTTAGTGTCGATTCTTTATTTCCATCAGTGCAGTGGCCACTCGTGAACCACAATTATTCAAGCTGAGTATCGGCAGCGGGTTTTACTCTCCACCTATTTAGTGACAAACAAAATGAAGGTTTTTTTAAGATAGGGAAAAGCAATGTATTATCAGGCAACAGTGCGTGAGTGTTACATCCTTACAGTGCTACAAAGGTCCACTGCTTCCCACAGATGTTCCATTGATCCATAAGCAATATGTTCTGACAAAGTGTGGAGGCATGAAGCAAATATTGGTTTGCTAATTATATACTGTTTTTTATCCCTCTCTCTCTCTCTCTGAAATAATTCCAATTAGACATTTAATGTAGTTTAAAACACATTGAATGAAACCCCTCATCTTGATTTGGGCACTTGGAATCAACGGTATTAAATGTAGTCTTTTATAGCCATGACAACTATCTTGGATCAATCCCTCTACTGGAGCCTCAGTGTAACAGTCACTACTGCCATGGAAATGGTCCATGTCAATAAAGAATATACTGTATGCAACCAGAAAAAAGGATGTGCTAATTGATGTCGATTGATCTGTCTATTCAAGAGGAAAATCTCTTTTTTCCATGAGTAGACATACAGCTGTTGTTGAAAGAAGCAATAACTGTCGCTGATGCACTTATATCTATTGTAGCCTAATGACTACTGCTCTGTTTAACTTTGGAAGAGTGGAAGTATAGGCATTTCTAATTGGTCAGTTTTTCACAAACTGGTGTCGTTTGCTGTTTTCAATCTTCACTTCGCATTCACAAATGGGACCAAATGGATATCGGCCTTGATCTGAGAAAATGAAATATGCATGACTTTATTTTCATAATGGACAGTGTTATAAATGAAAAGTGCTAGTGCACAGCACCTTCTCATTAGATTATATCTGAGTGAGTTTCAGAGCGGCTCCGAGGATGAATGTTTTGCTTGCCGACAGCAACAGATATGTACGATGAACAGATTTCACTGACGCTTGACCCTATTTGAATGCAATGAAATGATGTGATGTAATATTCTTTCATGCATTAGAATTATGCATTAAAAAACAATACCAGTTGGTTGATATAGCTACAGTATGGTTACAGCATATAGTATACAGCCCATTACTGAGCACTATAAGAATCTGTTTGACCTAACCTCTGCCCGGAGAGTGTAAAGCTAGCAGAAACATGAGACCGAGGCTATTAATTGGGTTTGGGTTTTCATGCCATGGCTAATGGATCTCTATACATTACCATACATGTAGCGGGTGTTGTTCATAGACGTCACGGTATATAATAATACATACTGTACATCTACTGTATAGGTCTTTGTCAAACATATGTACCCTGAATAAAGGAGTCCATTATGACATAATATTGTCTTTGACATAATATGACTAAACTGTATTCGGTGTCAATTACAGTCATAATGAATACTTTATAGAAGTAGGTCTGTAACAAATATTATGAAATAGTGCTGTGATAGCGCTGTGTGTAGAACTAGTATGACCTGCTTGAAGTTAACTCAAATCCCATTCCCAACTAAAGGAAAGACTTTGGCACCAATCCCTATTTCAGCTTTCTATTAAGAAGAAAACGTTAGCATGATTTCCGAGTGCCTTTGGTTCTTGAATACTGTCTGGAGGGACAGGGAAGGTACAGACACTATTGATTAAATGCTGCCTTAAAGCTTCTTTTTTTTTACTAAGGTTATATACATTACAATTCATATTATTGTTTACTATTGAATTATTATTTTATTAATGGGTGAACAACATTATGGGTTTAATGTTTAGACTATTGTGGGCATCCTAGAGCAAGAAGCCTAATACCTTTCTGATCTCTATACTTGAAAATGTAATGTGTATTTAAAATGAACTGTATTGTGTATTGGCCTCTGCTAATAAATTGTATCAATTTCCTTACATATGGAACTGATTTATGAATCACCTCAATTTTAACATTACAATGCTTGTGATTTATTGACCAATTACATGATTCTGATGGGACATTTTGTTTGAAGACAAGAGTTCAGACCGCACGCAGTGAAACCCATAGAAAAGCTCTACCACCAAATGCCAAATTCAGGCTGTGGAGCAAATCTGTCTCCAAAACACACAAGTTCTTAATGTCACAGTGCGCACACACGCACAAGCGCACACGTACATGCACACAAGCACATGCACATGCACACATGCACACATGCACACACACACACAGACGCCAACACACTGTACTGTAACTCCTGCTTCTGGTAGCATGTGACAGGGATAGAGGGACCCAAATGCTTTGCCGTCTTTATTCAGTTTAATAATACCACTTTGGCACTTATGTTTCCACAGCAGGCTTTGAGAACATTCATGCTGGGAAAATCTATCACATAGTTACGTGTTAAGGCATGACCTGTCGACCCACTGATTACACTTCCATGTACAGTAGCACATACAGAACTAGTTCCCTGACATGCTAGCTGTGTAAAGTACAAGCAGCTACTGTAATAATATCATGTTCCCTGGCTAATACAATAACAATAACAAATGGCCAGTGGAGTGTCAGGCACCAATATGCTGTTTCCTTAAGTTAATTTGTAGCCAGGAAATATAGTGGTACAACACTATACTACATTATCTGCAAGTTATATATTTATATATATATATTATACTTTACACTGTGCATGTTACGCAATCATATTTATTTTGTTTACAACAACAAATGCACATCCAGGAATAATACATGTACATTAAGTGCAATTGTTTGTGGTTGTGTAGGTCTATATATAAGTACTACAGTATGCACGAGATATTCAGTATTAAGAGAAGTTCATTAAACAGAATGCTGGGTTTTGGAAAACCTGCAAACATTACCCTACAGTATGAAGTACATACATGCACTATATAAAAATAATATACTTAAATAGCTTGGAATATATAATTGTATATCAGTGTAGTCAAGAGTGTATGTGGCTACTGTAATTGAAGAAAAAAAAAGTTATTTTCCCTATTTTCACATAGGCCAAAGTTAAATTATGTTAGTGTGTCATTTCTTTACTGGTTTATACTGTATATGTCTATATTTAAACTCCGCCATAATCATCACCATCTGATTTCAGAAGCCTGATAGGGACATGTGAAAGCATGTGGGGCACATGATAATGCCGTTTAAGACAATGTTTATCCTATTTAAAATATATATTCTATCTATCTATCTATATCTATATATATATATATCCTATTTAAATTGAATTGATCTATGTATAAAGGCTATATTGATCTAATTAAAACATATCTAACCTATAGCCTATAATTTTCTCGTAAAACTATAATTGACTTTAAGACAAGATCTTAAGCTCATTATTGTAATACGTTCTTGGTCAGTAAAACAAACAACGTGCTAGATTCTTGCACTTTGCTTTTCTCAGAAAATGTCATAAAGGTAGAGCACTGATAAAGAGGAAAAAACAGATATTCCTCTGCTTTTATCCGCAGTAATGCCTATCATCCCAACTTCACTATGTATAGTCAACTAGAAATCAAGGTTAGCCATTCCCTTTGGTTCTATTATTCTAAACACATTATGTTATAATATCATATTGTGGATGGATGTTGAAAAATAGGCCTTATGCTTAACTTTTAAATATAATGTTTTAAAACCACAAAAGCTTTACATATTTTGTAACAATGAGTGTGATAAATAGGCATACAAAAAAACATGGCCAATTATGATGTCGCCGCAATATATTATTTCTACATACAGCTGAACTGAGAGAATTTACAGTTTTATTCGCCGTGAATAGCTTCAGCCCTTGCCTTCCTGGGCTAACTGACTACGAAAGGCTTTGTGAATGAAGCAGTGGCGCTCTGGCTGCGCCCACTTGCTGAGCCAGCCAACACCTACTCTAGGAGAGTAACGGTGTCATTTTGGAGAGCTCTGATTGGTTATCCTACATGATGCTCAGGTGCTGGCGAAACACAGCATCAGTAGGCTAAATTAAGCAAATAATCAATATCTTGTCGATGTTTTGGGCAGGTCTTTTAGTCTAGCGTGAATGAAGCACACGAGAGCAACTGAGGTGGGTTATTAATCTTTCACCTCGCTACATCTGCACCCTCCCTCGCTGTAATACAAACCCCGTGACCGCCGTTCAATGGTGCCTGCGTCTGCAGCCTGCAGAGAAAATTCCCAAGACCAGCCAGCGAAAGTAACGGAGAGACAGACAGGTGTCGCGGAAGTTTAGATCTGAAGAAGCGAAGCACCCTAATTGGAATAGCGTTATATCACAAGACTGTAACTGGCGGTCATCGAGTGTTTACTGATCCTGTGTAAGTTGCTTTCACACGAACTCATTTTTTCTTTATTTATAGAGGATATAGGCAACACGTACTCAGTTTTGGTCAGATTGCCTATGGTTAAAGATATATATGATATAAAAGGAGTCAATACGCTGCAGGGATTCTGATATAAGCTACTAGCACAGTCCGTGAACGTGGCCAACAAATGCTGCAAAGCTCATTGGTCATTTAAATGCGTTTTAAAGAGAACTGCTGACATTCTCAATTTTCGAAAACAACTACACGAAATGGTAGCAATATTAAAAGTCACAATCGCATTCGACTTAGAACTATATACATGTTTAATTTCTTTCATATAAATAAGATAACTGCCACGTGCGTCACGTTATGCTGGATGCGATCGCCGTGGTCATCCAAAACATGAATGTATGGTAGGCTATTAGTTGGAAGAACCTTTTAGCGTCGGGTGTAAATAAAAACTGAATGCCAGCGAAGTGTGCGGAATCAAACGGCATTTTATTTTCCATCATATCTGAAGGGGTGTGGACCAGGAGTTGAACTCTAAGCTGTGTGTAATTCATCCAGTCACCAGTCAACCTTGTGTGTGTGTGTAGGCTATAGCCTTGCCGCATTTGGTGTTGTGAACCAATGCAATGGTTAATGCACCTGTTGATATGGACACTGGTGTGGTTGGATTTACTGTATAATGATATGAATGCATGAATTACAGATTTGGTGGCTGTGTAAACTAGCACCATTTTATTGCTAACATTGCCATCTGTTTTTGGGCATCATAAAGCATAAACCGCATATGTCTTTTTTGTTTGTTATTGCCCTCAGTATGAAGTCACATGCACAATGACTCAGAGCTGTCCTCTATTGGATTTCAATTAGCATCCGTTTTTAACACGTCATGTCAAAGTGCGCGTGTGTGTGTGTGTGTGTGTGTGTGTGTGTGTGTCTTTTCACATACAGATCAGCTGCAGCCTTCTCACCATGTCAAGCTCTTCAGTCTTTCATAGCATCTACTGTCGGTCGGTAATTGGCTATGGTAGTTCTGCTGATTGTGATACCATACGTCGAAATGCGTTCCACTATACAGTATAGCCTACTGTGCATTGTGATACCATCGCATTACTATTTCTATTTTGAACACCACCTATTTAAAGATAAAATATGCACCTTTCAGTTTGTCTGGAATTGCCTTTGATGTGTAAACCAGTGGCCCTCACCTTCCAGTGATGGCATATCTTGCACATCACTGGAAGGTCCCTTTTAAAACTTTAAAGACCAATGAGCTTTGCTCCGTTTGTTGGCTACGTTTACTGTAATTTTGCAATGAGTTAGGAAAATACATTTTGGTGATGACACAATCACTGAGTGTACCTTTAAACTGTTAGCTCACAAGACAGTGGTTGCCTATTGTTGTTGTATTTTAGTCTGCTGTAATACTGCTGTGAAATGTATTCATATTGTTTAGACATCCTGGAGTTGAACTTGCATTAAGGGGCCATATAACTGGAACATGAACTACAGTACAGTACTGCATTACTGAATGTTATTTTAGTATTTAGCGGTAACCTGGTTATGCGTGTACAACACATATCAGGATTGTGAAAAGATACGCATGAATAGCATAGTATGGAACAATACATTTATTCAGTTATCTGTGAGATTGCACTTCACTTCAAATCGGAGTGGGGGGCGGGATTTGCAAATCCCTTTCCTTCAGGCTATGGGGAAATGCTGATTGGACAGTGTCTAAAACAAGCAGGTAATTTAGCGCTTGGCTGCCCCTGACCTTTGTGCTTTCATACCAGTCCTTATTCTCAGTCCATCCAGCTTCCGTGTCGTGAATATTATAAATCCCACGATGATGCATCATATGGGGGCAAATTCACTGTCATGATGTAGGCGTATGTAATATCTTTAGTCCTTTTGGGGGGAGGAAACCAAAACGGGTCCCTAAGACCTGTTGAGAGAGACATTGCTGTGACCTATTTTTTAAAGCCACCATCTTTCTCTCAGCACTGACATTTCACTCTTTTGGACATGTTGTCATTTGTTATCTGATACTGTAGTGTTGCAACACTTTATATTATTAGTCCCGATGTGACACTAATTTCCAAATTCAGACTAACATTGAACAGCAACTGTGAGTGATAGTGACAGATCACGCTGTGCTACAAAATAAGACAGAAAAAAAAAATACACGTCTCCAGCTAATTTCGTCAATGCCTATCTGGGCTTTATCTACTGACTGAGGAACTGCTCTCAGCTATGTTCTTATTCATCAATGTATTAATCGCTGTCTCACTTTTAGGTCCAATATATTATAATTAGGCAGAATGATGTACATGGATAACGACACGATATTGACATTTTCTGAAGTTTATTTATGGATGTACTTTGCAACTGTCTTTAACACGTTTAGGCATTAGATTTGCATCTCTGTTGCTCTTCAACATTGAATAGGCAGTGTGTGGCATCCGTACTGGACATGCACACAATCTTCAATCGGTGTCCTTTGTGAACAGGTTTGTGAATCTTCTGCGGTCATTGCTGAAGCTGAAGCATGTACGTATGTGTGCATATGATGTACTGCGTGTTAGGCATTGAGCAAGGTGGTTCTGGGGAAGTGGGGGGGGGGGGGATGATAATGAAAGGTTCAATACTTTGCATTTGTGTCTACAATTATTTTTGTGATCGATTGACTGTTGTGATTAGTGAGCCAACAAAGTAGTGGTTTTGGTTAGTTAGCCTGTGTTTAGCTGACTGAACTGTGGTTGCTGCTTAACGGCTATCATGCTTCAGAGGCGCAGACACACTTGTGTAAATGATGCTCCTTCTCTATCCTTGACACCACTAGCTATAAAAAGCAAGCTAGAATAATTGCCTTCCCTTGTGGTGTGCACAGCAATGGTGAATTTACCTCTCATTTACTTTAGGACTTGTTTAGAGCTCGTCCTGGTTTTTCAAGCACCACAATTTGTTCCACCATGCATCTGGAAACTCCATTTAGTCATTTGTCATAGGACCAATAGTGCCAATCAGATCACTGACAGCTAATTGGACCATCTTTTGACGAATCAGATCCAGGCCACTCAGGAATGGTTTTCCAAACACGGGCACTTCATTTCTGTTGCCAAAAACTGAACTACCCACCTAGTCCCTGATTGAACTATGGTTAATCTGACATGGTTTTTAACTGAGAGCTCCCTGACCGATATTGTGTATAAATTGTACAGGGCAGAGCTTGCAAAATCAGGATCGTCTTCCTCCTAATCAGGCTACATGGGGACAGTAACAGGGGCCTAACCAACAGCAAACACGGCATGACTAAGTGTTGTCCGGGAAGGGTTTCACCGTAATAGGTTTCACCCACTGAAAAGGTCAGATTGATATCCTGGCAGGCTAGTTTAAATGTGTGCGGTAAAGGGCGGGTCTCTTGATAAGAACCCACACAGCACATGACTTGCCTACAGATTTCATGCCGGCAAACATGAATTAGTTGTTTCTTATTAGTTTTGATCAATTATCTGTGGAAAATTAGTCTGGCTTTCCATTATTCATATATCCCACTGGAATTAAACACTACTCCTGGGCGTATTCATACATTAACTGTGTGTGTGTGTGATGTTACAGTATCTCCTTGTGTCTGTCAGTTATGTGCGATCACACATAATTTTTTTTTTTTTAATTCAATGCCTTTCACAAACTCGTCGTTCAGGCGCCCTGATAACACTTTCCCGGAGAACCTGACACCACAAACAGAACCGTATGCATTTCACCTCAGCCACAGCTATCATGTTTATAACCAACGCTAGCTAACGCTCTACACTGTCCCTTGTCCCCTCAGGGCTGTCCCAACCTTTGCCCCTGCCAGAGCAGCAGTCCCCCACCAACCCCCCCTCCCTCCCTCACCTGCCTGTGTCGTACTGTAGAACAGCACTCGGGCGCCGTGGCAACGCCGGGAAGGATGGGGCGCAAGCTGGACCTGTCGGGCCTGACGGATGCAGAGGCGGAGCATGTCCTGAAGGTGGTGCGGCGGGACATGAGGCTGCGGAAGAAGGAGGAGGAGAGACTCAGGTGAGGGGGTGGGGGGGGCTGCATTCATTCATTCACACTTATTCAGCATAACTCAATGCTTCGCGCTGCTCAAGACGGACCTTACGTACTATATCATCTGTTTGGGACGAAGAATAGTACTTAGAATGTAGACTGTAATTATTATTATTAGTAGTATTATTATTACTATGACAGTTGCACTAATGCAGATAATGGTATATGACGAACATGTACAGTATTACGATTTTTTTTTTTTAAATCTTGGAATCATCTCCTGCCCCCTCCCCCCCATCCATCCCATACCCCCCATACAGAGACACACACACACACACACACACACACACACACACACACACACACACACACACACACACTAAAACCATTAATGAGTTAACTTTTTGTAAAACCTTTTCGCCATCAAGCTATTTATACATCCATCCAACTAGTGTGGCTGACAGACATGCATATTTTCTCTCAGCCACAGTAACTTTGTGCTTCTGATCTCTTTACAAGCTTGACAGACCTGCCACCCTAGAATTTATTATGAAGAGGGACATTTTGACATGACATGTAAAATCCACAGTTCCATATGTGTTAGAAATTGAACTGGAAGTGTTATGATGGCTAGCGTGCTGTGGCAATAGCAGTGTGTTATTACATTATATTTCTTCCAGAGATGCACCATCTGAATGGGTTTTGTACATTTTTTTGGAATGCAGACAGATTTGTCTTTGTTAGTCTGACATTTTTATGAAAGATTATGCTTTATATCAGGGGTGCCCAACCCTGGTCCTGGAGAGCTACCGCCCTGCATGTTTTAGATGTCTCCCTGCTCCAACACACCTG
>JAODUH010000013.1:1548607-1572226 GCA_027564835.1 Typhlichthys subterraneus | reverse complement strand
ACTCCCCCCGCCCTCTCCCTCCCCTCCCCCCCTCTCTCTCTCTCTCTCTCTCTCACTCTCTCTCTCTCACACACACACACACACACACACACGCACACACACACACACACGCGGATTTAGACAGCTAGGCTGTAAACCTTAAAAATTAGCCTATGCTAAAAATAATATAAGAATAAATGAATGACGCCTGGAAACCAACACACATAAATTGTCAGACTAGCATTTTTTCATGGGCCTATACGTGGTGTTTTTGGTCATGGCATCAGTGTGTCCAATATGTTCATGCCATATCCAGGAATGTTGGTAAATCGGCAGAAATGTACCCTGTTGGTGCATTGATCTAATAGTAAGTAAACATGTACGTAAGTAAGTATAGTATGGTAAAGCCATTCCAATTCTAATGGTAATGGTATCTAATTGCAGTGAATCAATGCTCTTTTATAGGGTCAATGCGTTTCAAATCACATTAGAGTTGGCTGTAACATAGGACTATCACAAATAATGCACAATCAGCCTATAACCTAAGGCTATATGCTATGTGTCGTAAGCACATACAGTATTTAGGACTAGTGAGTCATGACTCATCACATTATTGTATGTTTATGTTTTATTATCATAAGGATATGCATACTTTCTTTTTTATTAGCCTATATTAAACCCAATCGAAATGAACAAGCTGTGTCTTTACTGAACTGGTTTATGTTCATTCCATAAGCAACAGCAGAGGTTATATGTCTGTTGGACTGAATGTCTGTCAAACAACACGAGCCTATCTATTTCTTAGAAAACAAAATATCTGCGTAGTGCTGCTAACTCTGTCGTTCCACCTTAACAGTTTCTTCCGGTTTACAGACACCCCCTTTAAGAGAGCTCTTCATTACAGTGTGTGGCCAGAAGAAGGCGCTAGAAGACTGCAATAATATCTTCTTAACCTTACGATCCGGCGAGGAATCACAGTGGGGTGAATCAAAAATACTGCGCCTGTCTATTTGAAAGAATATATGCTTTTTCTTGGTATAGTTTCGTCATTCATATTGTACGCTGTGGCCTTTACATCAAATTAGGTAGCCTGGGCTACAACAATAGACAAAGCAGAGCACCCACTCGCGAGTAGACGAGCCATGCAATTTCAGATAAAGGCTGAGTTGATTTTTTTATTCGTTAGACCTGTGCATTGTTTTGGATACGTACGAAATTGTAGCCTATAAAATGAACAGATAATTAACCCAACGAAATTTTCTAATTTAATTTGATTACAGTGTGGTTGATGCGTAAAACTGACTACACTCATATGTTATAGCTAATAGATAATAGTCAATGCAGTCGGCTGTCGCTGAAGATATGGGGTTATCCTATACTAAATGTACACGATGGGGCATAAATAAGAAAAACCCAATCACCCAGCAAAATACAGTAACTGACTTAGGCCTATGCGACTCTAAATAATTTGACGAGGATTGTTTTGGATAGCTATCTGGTTAAATGGAATGACAGGCTGTTTTGTTGTAGGCTATTTTGACCAAATATGATTATTTAAGTTAGTTTACATATTAGTAAATACAATAAATAACTATGAATGTTAGACATGTTATAAAAACGTTATGAAAGGGACAGTTTGACCCTCTAGTGAATAACAAATGGGCTAATGTAGCATATATATCCTGATTTGTCATTACATATATATAGGCCTAATCATCTTAATTTCGTTGAAATTAAGGTATAGTGTAAACTG
The DNA here is from genome assembly GCA_027564835.1 of Typhlichthys subterraneus. NCBI lineage: Eukaryota > Metazoa > Chordata > Actinopteri > Percopsiformes > Amblyopsidae > Typhlichthys > Typhlichthys subterraneus. Next base: position 1,570,494 of record JAODUH010000013.1, on the reverse strand, counting down.
TAAAAACTAAATGATATAAAAAGCATGCATCATTAGCCAACGTTTGCTTTTCCAAAATATAATATTTAAAATAAAAGATATAGGCCACACATTCACCATATAATATTACACATTTTGTGGTAATGTTTCTTAGAATGAGTTTAAAGTTGACAATCCCATTAAAACAAAAGTGGTTTTCTTCATGAAAAAAACTCACCCCAACATAGCCAAATCACCTACAATTATTTGTAAGCTTATGCATTTTTCCATTGTTTTAAGAGACAATTGTATTGTTTAAAAAAATACATATATGTTCTACCTTTTAAAGCATGGTTTTGTCTTACTTTTTTTTCTGTATATTAACTTAATGTGTATGATACAGGTATTTGCATAACTTAACCTTGATTGGTGATAATATTCTAAATGTTGCTCTATATTGACACGTTATCTTACAATACCCATTTAATTTCAGGTTCAATAAGTAATTTGAGAGATATTCGTTGTTTTTAGATTGTGAAAAAACTGAGAAACTCGTTCTTTAAAATGTGGAGGACAATGCCTTGTGCAATAGGCCGACGATGTTGTAAATAGACTCAATTAGATCAAGGAGGCATATCGATTTGGTAGAAAATTGATGAGCCTATCGTGATCACGTTGTTCACAGAAAACACACACACACACACACACACACACACACACGAGGTTGTAACCTGATTTTACAAGAATTTGCACTTTGCATATATAAAAATTTATACAATCTCATCTTTTCATGACGTTGCTAATACATATTTTTTCAATCATTTATAATATCTTATATATCTTATATAGGCCTATACACTCTATACACTGTATATGCCATAGCCTACGGTATATATACAGTACACACGCGCGAGCGCACACACACACACGCACGCACACACACACATATATATAATCAGAGGAGTGTAAGTGACATTTCTCCAACTTTACAGGAGGACCAAAACTAAAGTTTCACATTTCGCCTGTTTGACACCAACGTTTCATCCATTTAATATAAATGCCTGGGCCCATCTGATGACAATATGATCATAGCATTACATACAATTTAAAATAAATAACAATCTATTGTGATCAAATAAAAATATAACAGAAATAATCCTTACCAAATTCTTTCCAAATATTCAGGAGCCTATTTCTCAATGCCAAAAGGGAGTAAGTAGCTACAGTTGAGCCATTTTAGCACCAACTTGCTTAGTTTGTTCAGTATTTAAGTAGTTTGGGTTTTAATGCATAACTCCAAATTGATTATAAATGAAAGAGCTCATCAAGAGCTTTAATTTTATACATCTCAGTGTCACCCAAAATGTCAGGTCGCCCTTCTGGTTTTCACCCCTTATATACCACATAGCCTATATGGTCATATGCATATATGTTTTATGTTGACTCAGCAAAATAAGTATATTAAATATAGGCCTATGGCTGTAATTAATTAATTTTCCTTCCTGAACAACTTGAGATATGTTTTACAATATAATAACAATATTAAAAAAAAACGTTCCTGCTCACGGGAATTGAACACTTTATAATTTTTGGATTTATCAATTATCTTTGAAGATTGAATGTTGGAAATGTTAGCTTGATTCCATGATGCTGTCATAATAGAATGTTGTTTGCTTAGGTTGCTGGTGTATGACCAATTTTTCGAAGAAAGTGCCAATTCTAAATCGCTTTATATGTGAATGCTAAATGCAGTATAAACAAAAAATAACATTCTAGCTAATAGGTTGGCCTTTACAAAAATATTTCAACTGAAACAAGAGTTGTTTATGTATTTATTGTCCTGTATATAAAGTCACATATTATCTTGTTATTAAGAGCATGTGCGATAAACGGTCATATTTAAAATTTATTTGGTGGCCCTTATGCTTTTCCCCCTGAGGGGTTCTGCGGTATGGACATACAGCTCGGATTGCATTCAGAACAAGCCTCATTCAGCAGGAAACACTAAGCTAATGAAGATACACGAGTCACGACCACAGTAACATGCAGTTAGTTGGCAATAATTACTTTATACATATATTTAGAATGCATCATATATGAAATGGGTTGAATAACTGTTAATTGTTCTACTGGACTAGCGTTACAGCCTTAGCAGCTTGAGCCCCCTGCGTTCTCTTTTGTTCCTTATCATGAATGCCTAAAAGAAGTGGGCGAAAAAAGTTGTCTGAAACCTTAGATTGCCAAAGCACAGACGGCTAAGTGTCCTATTATATTTCTAACCATTAGGCTATAAGCAATTGGCATTGGAAATAGAAAGGAAACTCGTTTGGTTAAACTTGTTTTTGACACCGTGTCTCAAATACTCATGTGCCCTGCAGCAAGGCAGAACCGTTTACTACCAGCTTGACGTGTGCCATATATATAGGCCAGCATGTAAAAAAAACTCTCAGTCTGATCTAAAATTATCAGGCCTATTTCGAATATAGGTCTATGACATTGGGGTCAGAATAATAATCTTATAGGGTCGCATATTAAGATATGCGCTTCACTACACACACATACACACGCCAATCCGTATAGGCCACACTGCAGCCGAGAGGGTTTAAGATAAAACCTCCATGTTTGCTTCTCAAGCAAAACCCTTGTCTTTTCCCCATGTTTCTCCTCAAACAGTTCATCTGCACTGTCCATTGGACGGGTAGGCGGGCGGGCGGGGGGGGGGGGGGTATCCTTTTAAATGCCTGATGTGAAAGCGTGGATTTAAAAAGAGGGAACAGAGACAAGCCAAGTAAAATATTAGCTCAGAACTATGCTATATGCCTAATGGTCTAATACGAATGCATATATATACTAAGCACCGGATTCTACAAAATGTTGGTAACACGGGGAATATGGTTTGAGTTTGTGGTCCCTGGACTGTGTTGTTCTTTTCGTGGCTTTTATCCACTGCTGCCCGACCTCGTTCTGTGGAATGAGGGGCCAAAGGTTAGAGCTGGACGGATTGTTCCTAAATCCCAGGACTGGGAGCGCGCTCACAGCACGTCAAACAATGCATATGAGCTTGTCTCATTTAGACGTAATTTTATAATGGAACTCGGTTTTTGTTCAACTTTGTGTTCACGCCATGTCTACACAAATTGTTGACGTATATGTTCACCCCAAAAAAGTTTATAATTCACTACAGGATATAAATTGGCAAGATATCGACCTGTATACATTTGCATAAAGTTAAGATTCTAGATTTTACTCTTTTTTGCTATATTTTATAGCATGCTGTATGTTCAACAGAAATAAAAATAAAAAAAGAGTACGCAGGTGTTGTCACAGCAAGGGGTTGTCACAACAAAAAAGGAATAGCCTACCTATGCCGTGAGTTGAAATGTAAAATTCGACCTACATGTTAATGGGCTAGTAAATGTGTAAAAAATAAAACAATAAAGTAAAAGACATTAGCAAACATAAATATATCGTATTCTCGACATTAAATGTAAAAATAAAATAAAACTGTTGGTTACAAAAAGGTTTCCTCATTGTTTTCAGCAGTTTTTTGACAACCGTGTCTATAACCTGCATGTATAACATGCATGTGTGCTCATTGTAAATGTGTTGGATAAATACGTCTGCTAAATGTTGTAAATATGTCAGATAAGCTTATCAAAACGTAATGTAACAATACAAGACTGTGCCGTTAATATAGTTTATATATAGGCTATATAATACTATAAATAATACAAAACCGTATGTCGCAGAATTAAAGAAAATGCTTTGCCTATGAACCTTACGTCGATGAAGCAGAAAAGCAGCCAAATCAGTTACATTTTAATATGGTATAAGGCCTAAATGACAAACACTTTAAAATAAATAAACAATAGCACATTTATGGTTATAGGCTATTTGGATAGAATGCATGCAGATAAGTTATCCACATCAGTAGAGTAGAGCTATACTCTCGAGGCAAAGATGACAATTGATTGAATTTATGGCTAAAACTAGGCCTACAGCATGTCCATAGGCTGTATTTTCCGTCTCTGAAAAGTATTTGCAATCGTGTTGATCTCCATGACAAAACACAAGCCTGTGATTTGATTTTTCCATTCCACTGTGTTTCAAATGCAAACATGTTTCAAAAGTCTATGCCATTTAGGAAACTACGCTGTCTTATTTGACAACATTGCTGCTATGAATGTTATTATAAGCAAAATGTATTTAATTGACTAACATTATTCTGCTTCTCCTTCTTCTTCTTCTTCTTCTTCTTCTTCTTCTTCTTCTTATGCATATTTATATTAGCAGAGAGGCAGCGAGCGGGTGCTTTCCCAGCTGGGACGGCCAGGAAGCACAATTAACAAAACAAAACTTCAGTGGCACAACAAACACACATAATACATATGTGCAATTGTTATCGTGATCCTCAAACTCCAAATGCTCAATGATTTACAAGGGTCACTTTCATATTGGATTATAAACGTGTTTGCTGCTATTTTAAATTAGGCTAATGGAACAAATTAACTTGTGAAAGAACATAGCCTATAAATAAGTGTGACTATAATTTTCTTTGCCAGTAGGATATGTAAATGGCCTGCATTTTTAGATCGCTTTTCTAACCTAAGAGCTGAACAGGATTGCCTTACATTCACACCGATGGCGATGTCAGCCATGCATGGAGCCACCTGACCATCGATAGCAGTTAGGGGTCTTGATCGACACTTGGTGAAGAGTTAGCGGGGTTCAACCACCTGTCGTCCCGCTCTACCCACTGCGCCACTGTCGCCCAATTGTCTATATCCATAATTTATTTTTTTAAACTTTTAATGGTTTCAATGTAACTCTTTCGCTGCATAGACTAACGCATTTAAGTGTCTACCACGAACCATTAAACCTTTGTAGATGGTAGCCAATACCTAACTACGGTTGTGAATTTTCCAAAACGGAAATAGAAAGGAGGACTAGTCTATAGCACATGATATAGGCTATTAAAAAGCGGGAACTATATGCTTCACGCATTGTCCAGTTTGCGTTCCCCTCACTTGTAACCTATTTGAAAAGAGTGATGCTGTTCACACTTTCAGTTTCACCACTTCTGCACAAGTCTCATCAATGCTTACAGTCAGCGCTGTTGGCGCTGAAGGGACACATGCGCGTGCGCGTATGCCCGTAGAAACCCCGCACACGAGAGAGCGTACAAATGGTTCTATTAGTTTTATTTAATGCAGGTCATCGCGTAACCTCCTTATTGCATAATGCCTACCCGTTCCATACACTCCCTTTCAGCAGCCAACACGTCAGTCTTTACGCGCTGGGCCCTAATTATGCGGTGACGCCCCATGTTGAAATCCACAAGATAGGCCTAATGATAAATCCTTAATTGTATCGCCAAGTAATATTTGTATAATGTTGCTCTATGTTGTTGTGCATTGCGATCATGTGATAGAAGCATGGAATGTTTTGAGATTTGCATCGACTTTTTAGCCCTGGCACTGTAAATGTTGTTGATTTCATTTATGGTCATGTTATTGATCCCCCGCCACAACCACCCCCCTCCCTGCACGCACACACGCACACACACACACACACACACACACACACACACACATACACACACACGCACAAACACTTATCCAAGATTCTCACAATCATTCACCACCACTCCCACTGAAGAAAGTGCTAATGACGCATATTTTGTTATTGTGTGTGTGTGTGCGTGTTTGTGTGAGTGAGCGTGCGCGCACGCGTACAAACTGGCTGGAACTTGGGTTAGGTGTGGAGCAAAATATAAAAAATAATATATTACAGTATAACCTGATGTATTGTCTTATTACCGTATGGTAAATAACGGGGACCAGATGCCCCCAATATATCTAACTTTTTTTTTTCATTATACTTTTTATATATTTTTTTTAAATCTCTGTTTTAAATATTGTGTGTTTATTTTATACTTAAATTACATGTTGAGACCTGAATGAAAGGCAAATCACAGATGTAAACATCGTGACATGATTGTTTATTTTTTATTTATTTAAAAGAACAAGTGCTGACCAACGCTGCGCATCGTTTGGTATATATACAACCCTTTAGGAAATTAAATTTAATATAAAATGTGGTAAACATTTATTTTCATACTCTGTTAAGTCCGAATCCGCCCAAAAATGTAACCCTGCATTTCACAAAGCAATGTAATGGCCGCTTCTCTCTCAGAATGGCCCCTCTACAGCATTATGCTTCTAGCCCCAGGTCCACTTATAAAACCTAGTTCCTATTAATAAAGGGAACACTGTCAAACCTGGCGGTGTGTCTGCGCAGTATTGTCCAAATTGCGGTAGATTATACTAAATATTTAAATAAGTAGGGAAAATAGTGTGTTTTTTTGCACGTTGTTTTGCGCCTTTCCTAAATTCCTATATATATGTTTATCGGCTGCCCTCAGATTGCTACCCTTTTGCAATATCTATTTTCAGCTGCATGAGTACTACACAATAAACCTTACGCGTTGATATCTGCGGTTAGCTTGTCATTACTTGTTAAGACTGTCTATTTGGTTTAAGACTCTTATGATAGCGCCAGTTGGATATGCTTCCCTGTAAATGTAACTCCAGAGACGAATTAATGTAAATTGGCCATGCTCAGTACTTCTGGGAGGTCAATTACAGTTCATGAGCGGAGCTTTGATCATCATAAACATATAGCATATCCTATTTGAATATGTTTTGTCTTGCTATCTGCAGGTCAACACGAATTTAACTTCTACTGATCAATTCAAAATAAACAAACATGTTATGACAAAAGTGTTATAGTATTTTCTTGGTCATTGTTCTAATATAAAGTTACTAATGTAATAAATAATTTGGAACTATGCCATACTGTATTTGTGTGTGTGTGAGAGAGAGTGGTGTGGTGTGTGTGTGTGTGTGTGAGTATGAATCCAGGCGCCACGCTATAGCTGATCTTCATATTTACCCAAAAACACACATATGTGGCATCTCCATTGTTCAAAAGAAAGAACATTTGATTTGGTTTACTCAGTCGCATTTAATGAATACATACTATTTCAAGGGAAAGTGCTTCAGAAATCCACCATTCAAGTTTCCATTTCGAGTGCATTTGTTCTATATTCACAACAAAGTCAATATACAAAACCCAAGAAATTCACAAAAATAAATATTTAGTGTATAAACAACCAGTGACTTCAAATTCCGTGTCAAAAAACTGACCTCAAGTATTGTATCAAAAAAGCTAAACAAATGAGTCGATGACTACAGGGGAAGAGCTGAGCGCGCTTGTGTGTGTGTGTGCGTGTGTGTGTGTGTGTGTGTGTGTGTGCGGCTGTGCGTGTGTATGTCTGTAGGGGGGGTGGGTGCAGGCTCTCGCTACACGATGTAATTGTTTACATTGATAGCGTCACTGTCAGATAGGTATTTGTCTTAATGGTGGAAGGTCCCTCCCAACAGGCCATTACCACCACCTCCGTCCTTTCCTACGATGCATTGTGTATACTGCGTGAGAATAGGCTAGTCCATCAGGGGGAGAAACCTATTTGTGTACCCTCACTGTCGATCGCAGCATTGGGTGCCGGCTGTCCCTCTTCGTCCTATGCCGTGGAGCCTATGCTTTTGACACGCGGATTAGTGGTTGAAAGCTTCCCTCTTGCAGCACAGAAACCTCCCCCACCCCGCCACTGGCCGCAAGCCTCCATTTTATCCATACACATAGCCTAGGTCACAGACTGCAGAGCAAGACAGTTAAAATGCGTTAGAAGAATAGAAAACAACATCAGATTTGCATCTTTTAGACAATTCATCCGAGGCCCATGTAGACGCTTGATCTTAAATGGGTTTAGAGCTGCATTATCTCTATCACATGGATAAATATCAGCCTCGTTATAAACTGAATTAAAAACCGTCTTATCCATTTATACATTATTCCAATACATTGGTTAAAAGAAACGTTTAATAAATGCACCCGTTCCTGGTGTAGAGCTTGTACACCGACATCATGTTTTTTTTTCGTTTATTGTGACTTGGAATTATATAGCCTGGGCCTCGGAAAGAAAACCTGCCAATTAGCGTGCAACTTTGTGATAAAGACATTTATTTGGGACAAACAAGCCAAATTATATTATTACTGTTCTTTATGATTTAATCAATGTTTGATGATTACTAAATCTGAAGTTAATGTTAATGTAGGGACAGATATGGGTGGTCATCTCAAAGTCTACATATTGAATGTGAATGTCCCTATAAAAAAATACATTTAAAAATGTCAAAGGGAATATCATTTATATATATAGCCTATTATAAAACAATGTTTATTCATTTGAATGTTTGTGAATATTGACAAATTAAACAGTCATATTATGCTTTAATATAAACATGGCACAACACACTGTCTTAAATCTAAATGATCATACATTTTAATCAAATTAGGTCCATTTGGCTTATGTGTCCACGTCAAAATAACAAAAGGCAAAGCCTCATCTTTTATCTTTTGAGCATCTCTCAGTCACCAATTTACAGACTATAGGACTATTAAAACCCTAAAGCTGAAACAAGACCCCCAGGAGTGTCAAAGTGCAATGAATTAATTTATAAGACTATTGCGTGTGCTTTATCGTATTGTTTCTAAGTAGCCAAAATAAAGCACAGGCTATTTGTCCGTATGGTTTCGTGTTTTTGTTACAGAGGATGATGAATACCAGGTTAATATTTTATATGCGTTTAATATTAGCCCAAGTATTAGGCGATAAAAATCGACCAGATTAACGTGACCAAACAATGCGATATGTTCACGAAATCTGTAAACGGGTAAATGGATTTGGAGGGACATTCACCAGCATAACATAAGACATAGCGTGATGGCCTGAGCCTGTATTATTCTGATTGTCTGTATAAGGCCTATGTTATAGCCTATGTATGGGCCTGTGTTATGCACGCAGTCAAAAGTAGACTATGTAAACCAGGAAATACTCGGGGGGGAAAAGAAAGACAACAAGCACCTGAAAACCCTGAACAAGCACCAGAATTCAATTAATGTCAATTCTAGTAAGGCTTAAATGTGAACTAGCCTACAAAGGTGAATAAGCCTTATTAAATAGGCTAATGTGACATACTTGAATCGCATCCAGACGAAGTGTCATTAAGAACATTGGCCTATTTGACGTAAAGTAACAAAGGAAACATAGCCTTTGTATATTAAGTGGCACAAATGAGAAACCCTGATCAAGTCAAACGTTTTGATGTCAAACTTTCTCTCAGCTACAAAAGTAGTAGGCTAAATATTACACGGAATGCTGCAATCTTACGAAAAATGACCGTCTCTCCCCCTTTTCCAGTTTTTCTCCGAACAAAGCACAAACCACTGAAACCCTGGCAGAATACATTCATAACACGTCGAGCATGAAGGCGAAGAAGGAATTGAGTTTAAAAGTTAGGTAAACAAGCGTTTGAATCAATGTGACGTATTGCTTATAGGATGGATATCTTATGTAAAGATAAGTTTTTATCATAAATCCAGGAGCAAAGCCTCACAGTCTTGTTGGTTTGATGCTCCAAACGGTAGCATATGCGCGCCCCTCGGACAACATTCTTCAGACTTAAAACTTCAGAACAACGCAGAATGTAAATCCATTCATTTAAAGGGGTAAATAATTAAAGTACGATAGGCCTATAGCAAAAAAAAAAAAACAAGAAGCCATGTGCTTGTCTCTCACGTTAAGGCTAGATTAGGCGGATTTCCATCTCCATAGATTGTTTTGAAAAACGCTTCAGCATTTCCTGATTCTTTGAACGGGTGGGGGAGGGAGAGGTTGGCCGCCTGGCTGCCACCGCCATACGGGGTGTGAGAGAGGGGGTGGTCGGGGATTCCTCAGCGAGTTCATAGAATAAGCAGGGCACAAATCCCCATCGCTGCCAACAATCAATGCCGGTGGTGACGGGAAATTTGCCATGAAGCTGAAAGGCTTCTTTGAGGGTGATGCTACATTGCTGATAGGCCGTTTACGTTTACTCGGACCTGGTAAATGCTCCGTGTACTTCTCACAACTATCCGATTTGCCCGCCGGACGAGAAGACAATCCCTTGTTAATCTGTGATGCGCTCTGTTTTGTTTGCGCCCTCGGAACTCGGTTTTTACGTCCCAACACTAAAGTTCTGAAATTCTTTCTCACCCGTGCGCCGTTTTTGTAATCCCCTTCCTCTGTATAAGGAGTGTCTTGAGTGGTCCTGCATTCCTGTGAGCGACAGGGGGACTTTGTAGCCTCGGACGTGTTTTCAATGGCCCTAGTGCTGTTGCTGAAACAGTCCCCTTGTTTGATGTTGCCGCTGGGATACGGGCCATTGTTACCATTGGCCCTGTCCTCCCTACATTGGAATCCAGGGACCTGGCTGCAGTATTCATATTCATCATTGCTCTCTTCCACTTTTACTTTCACATTTGGGAGATTGAAGGAGGGTGTTTTGACTGCCCTGCTGCTGTCGGAGATATGACCTGCTGGAACAGAGGAATCCTCTTTCTCGGTCTTAATTTTGAGCGGAGAAGTTTGTTTTGGGTGGTTGGCGCTTTTCAGCCCCCCCAGTGTAAAGTCTTTTGATTGAAAAAAGCCGTTGCCTTTGTCATAGTCACAGTGTGACCCTAATCCTGATTGATATTTACCTGCATGTCCGGGCTCTCTGCGCTGAGAAGACACGTTTTTACGGGTTGTGCCCAATGCGTAAAAGGTTACATCCACAGGGTCGGTTCTCTTAGGGTCACCACATATCTCTAACAAATTTTCGCTTTTTGACTCAGCCAGAAAGCTCTCTTGAACATCTGTCAAGCAGAATTTGGGTGGCTGCAAATGCCCCACAAGCCTTCTGGTTTCAGTAAATGTCAAATTTACTTTCTGATGTTTCTCGTATCCACTATAGTCCCCTACAGTTGCGACATCGTGGCCCAAATTCTGTTGTTTAAGCGACTGCTGGTGATGGTTGTAATGAAAAGTAGGCTGTAAAACCAAGGGTGTCTTAGTGTTGAAAGTTTTGGTAACGGACGAAACCCGGGCCCGTCTAAAGCGGATGCTCTGAGCCGAGACCTGGCTAGACACCGAGCTGGAATCCGACTGGGATGAGCTCTCGTCTTCTGAACTGACTTCGGAGCTCTCTGACTGACTATCATCGTCTTCATCTTCGTCGGAGCTCCCCGAATTGCTAGATGTTGAACAGTTCGAACCAAAGTCCGAATCATTATTTTCCCCGTCAGAATAAATGCTGGATTCCGTGTCACTGCTGTAGCTCTCGTGGAAAATCGGCGGGTGATGTTGGAGATGCTCGTGAGCTCTAGGGTTTAGGTAAAAGTTGGGACCGAGGTGAAAGGTTTCCAAAGTAGTCCCAGTAGCGGATGGTTTTGGCTTGCTGCAGCATTTCGGCTGCACCAGCAGCACCGGGGGGTGGTGCGTGTGTCTGCTCCTGCTCCAGGAGTGCCGCGCGCCGTCCCTGCCGCCGCCCCCATCGCGCCTCCTCTTCCTTTTGTGAAGTAGGTCGCTGGCTGAGAGCTTGGACTCAGCAGCTATGGCGGACTGAAACACAACCGGCTGTCGGTTTACTGCGCTCTTGAAAAACGAAGCTCTCGGGTTAAATGCGACGCAATTCCCAGGTATCTGTGATGTTTCATAGTTTTTAGAGGTTTTGTAGTATGACTTGGGTACTAAGTGGCAATCCCGTGCGTGGGGTTTGTTATAAAATTGAGGTAGTTTGGCGTCGGGAATCAAAGGGAGCTCTCTGTTTCCGGCATTATTCTTAAGTGATAGAGTCTGCGGAACGGTGTGCAAACTAAACCAAACTTTGTCCTTCCACAGTCCGGTGTGCTTGTCGGCGTGAAGAAGCCCCTTGTGCGCGTCCCCCGGGGAACAAGCCTTCACCTTTCTTTTGTTGGATTTCAACACACGCTCCGTCTTGCAGGATATATAAAGAGCCTCCACGTCTTCGCGTGATATGAGCGTGCATTTGGCCGCGTGGAAAGCGATAGAATGTATTGCTTTTAGCTTTCGTAATTCCTCCAGATCACAGTGGTGCTTCTTGACGTTCAGGTGGTCCATCCGCTTGTGCACGGTGGTCCGAGGAATATTCTTTAGAAGGTCGGTGAAAACCTGAGACAAGGCAAACATTTGTTTGCCTTTGATGAGCAGGTATCCCAGTTTCACTCCCTGCATTTCCTCAAAGCCACACTCCAGATCTCCCATTTTTGATTTATCCGCTTGAATGTATTAATCCATGAATTCCTGTCTGGTCTTCTGTAAAATGAAAAAAAAGGCTCTTAAATTTTACCAGAGCTCAACTCAAGGCATCCTGGTTGCTTAGACTCCAGGGATGGTGCCCGTGAGCCGTCCACACGGCAGCGTGTCAGGGAATTGCAAACTTTGACATGTAGAGTTAAATGGAGCCGGTGTTCAAAGGGTTGAATGAACTGACGGCATTCAGCCCTTCGTCCTCGTGGCCTCGGTCCGGCATGGTGGAGGAATGCGACAGATTTGTGTCCACCAAGCCGGGTGTCTTTCCTACCTGCCTTACTGTGCCCGGCTCCTCTCCCCTCTGGTCACCAGCAGGACGAGGGGAAGGTGTATGCCACCGCCTCAGCGAGAGGGATGAAATAGAGAGAAGAAAGAGAGAGGGAGTGTGTGAGAGAGAGGAGGGAGAGAGAGAGAGAGAGAGAGAGAGAGAGAGGGTTGTGAGAGCAGAAAACACGGGGGAGGGTGGGAGAGAGTCAGGGAAAGAGACAGAATTAGAGCTAAAATGCAGCTGCTATTCTGACTGCCGGGTGAGGCACGAATAAAATGACAGAGGGGAGGTGCGCGAGACTGGAGACACCTTCATCAATTAATGCCTTTCGAGTCGACGCTCATTGGACGCTGCTGACAGGTGATGCAATAAAAATGTATATTTCACCCCTTTGCACCCCTCTCCCATGCTCTACGATTACCATATCGTTAACAATTGTGTCCCAGTGTCCGTTTTTGAGTGAATAATGTGGTTATGACAAGTTAATAAGGTATTTTAATGGAAAAGAGTTGATGTTAATAACCCAGCGAGTGGTTTCCAATGACCTAAGTGATCCAATCCTAACAGTGGTAACGCTTGTAAAGTATTGATCATGGGTTTAAGGCACTACAATAGGTATACCGTATACGGACCATATCATCCGACGCAGGATCATTTAGGCGAATACACTGCTAGTACGCTATAAATTCGCCTGCACGCCATATGCCTTACATTTGCTGTTTGGTGTAGTCGTTTCGTGGCTTGAACAAAGACATTTGATATTCCACCTGGATATCTGTATTTGTAAGTGGCCTGACCAAAGCTCAACTCGCGCCTGCATTTTACCCTACAGACGTGGCATTTTATCATTTTCAGTAAACCACATCTTACAGTGCTAATAGGTTGCCCTTGCCAATTGTGTTTGTGAAATACATTTGACAGCATGTGCGTCATGCATATATGCATAAACGATAGCGTCCAGTGTTCCTATTACAATAAATACTATATCTTTCTGAGAAATAGCATTAGGGAGTATACCTCAGACCGCGGTAACCTGTCAACAATTAGGCCTACCTATATTCTTGCCGCCATTGCCCGGTTTTCACCGTAGAAACACACACACACACACACACGCACACGCACACACACGCACACGCACACACGCACACACACGCACAGGCAACGTGACGAGTGATTAAATAGGGTAAGGCTCGTGCTTTCACGTGCTGCTAAAGTGCACAGTCAGGGCTGCTTTTCCCAGAACATCTTCCAGACATATTATATAGAGCTGGCACCTTTTTTAAAGAATTCATCCCAAATTCATTTTGTCATATTTAAATGAATAATTCAAATACAGTATAGCTGAAATGTAGTTTATTTATTTGTGCATTTGCATATATGGGTTAAGGATTTTAAAATATTGATTCATCAACAAGTAGACTCTGAAAGAATAACGCACATGATTTGAAGGGCATGATTAACCATCGTCATGTTATGATGTGCATATACAAAATTAAAAACAACAATAGTAAATGCTTGTAAAACACCTATATGCTATTTGTATAATTTAGTGCATTTTTGTAAATATGATCTTCCATAGCATAATGGCTAATAATTATTCATCAATCAAACACGAACAAATAGCTAGCATATGCACACCCATATGCGCGTGCACACACACACACACACACACACACACACACACAGACCAGAGATATATAGCCTAGATAAACGTCCAATTGGTGGAATCCATCACACACCTTTTTCATAGGCCAATATAGCCTATAGTGTAATTGTTTTGAATATTGACACTATGGCATGTATGGGATTGGGTTTCTGTTCAGCCCAATACGATTTAAAAAAATATTTCCAATCTGTTCTTTGTTGTCCCGGGCCACTGAATCCCATTCCCGACGAGCAGCGGAGTGTGATGGGGCCATAGTAGAAAAATAGAGTATAGACAAATTTAAGGCTGCATAGGCACATGTCCAAACCTATCTGTAAACAAATTTGCACGCAGACTCGCTTTGAAATTATTAACGTTGTTGGAAATATAGGGAATAATGTATTTGTTTCTGCATATGACTTTCCCCTCTCTGCACCAAGATGATTTATACTATTGTGTATTTTTCCTTATATTTATTAGTATATCAGCAGACGATGGATATTTAGTCCATATAATTACAGTAGATGTCCTTACAAGGAGATCTAATCATATAAGTATAATTAAGTATAACTATATAAATATAGAATATATATAAAACTTTATTTAAAATCCATGCATGTTCATGATTCGAAATAGAATGCGCACACAAGCACACAACAACAGCATTAGTCTGATTAGATTTTTAGTTAGGAAAATAGGCTAGTATGGCCATTTGCATGCGAAATACATTGCGCATGCGCAAGACCTAACATTAGTTAAGGCTAGTTTCAGACTTATCAAGGACATGTGGCCTATTCTTGTCTTTGTTGTCACATAGTATGGATGCCCGTCCGATCGCAGGCTGTATTTAGCTTTATATATATATATATGTACGTTATCAATTAAGTGGAACTATTTAACCAGGAAAAAAACATAAGTTGCAAGCCTATCTCTCTCTATGTAGACTGGCACGACGAGTTACAATGGCCCAATACTCACATCCTTGTTTACATTTGACACAAAATGTGATACTGTACTTTCTTTCTGGGTTGAGTTAGGACAGCATTAGCCTAATTGTGCTTTGTAAATCTGTAACCTAGATAGCATGCATGTTTTCCTCGGAAACCTATATATGCATGTCCGGTGAACCACATAGCCTATAGTGACCGGAGACCTGCATCCTGCCAAATTACGAGGGCTGTTTTGTTTCCGATTGCAACCTACAGAACGTTTAGGCTATGATACATAATGTCATTGATAACACACGAATGTTTCCATATTCCGTTTTTGGACTGATCACTGCAGGATTGGCTGAGGCGTGCCTTAAGCGTTGATGCACATGACGTCTTACTTACTAAATTCTTTAACCTGTAACTCTCGCAAGGATGTGATTTGTAAATATAGGACCAATTCAGTGGGTTATGTGTGGTTTGTTTTTTATTATGTGTGACTAGTATTTTAATGAATTGTAGACCTACATGTTGATGCAAGTAATTAATAAAACCAAGATATTTCCATATAATGCATATTTGTAAAGTGTACTCATTTCTGAGCTATATATAAATACAGCCTGTCACTAACATGTGGGCCTACACATACATTGAAAAAGAAAACAACACAACAAATTATATAAATAATGCAAATAGGAAGTTATTTAATATAAATTATTTTTATATTTTTTATGCACTCCATATGGAATATGGAATATTAACATTCAGAACGTCAACATTGTCAACAATATGTGCACAAAAACGTATTGTAGCAGCAACCTATTCCCATTTTCCCATCGTCCTCCTGAATACCGGCCGAGTTTCAGGGAAGATGTGGCCAAGTCGCTGGGAACGGATCCCCGCGGCTGAGGCTACTGCAACAGCTTTAACTACGTTGGTCTTGGGGGAAATGCTGCTATTACCGACAAAACCCGGCCTCGTTCCTAATTCCCCGAGGTACACATTCATCACTCACGCAGATAGATATATTTGTTATTATGAGCACGCTTGCTGTTTGTGAGGATAGAGCTTTAAGGTTTAATTGACGGGATATGCAGCCAGTGTGAAGGTAAGGAACACAGACACGATCTTTAGAAATGTGAAGCCCCTAAAATATAAAATTGTGTACATTTGATCAACTGCATCTGAAATCTCTTTAAGAACTTCTATTTAATGTCCATTATATTAAAATTATTTACAGCTGAGTGATGTGATAGACAAAAGTTCTTACCAAACAAATCACGTTGTTAATGTGTATCATGCCAACTAACACCTACATCACTGGATCTGCGATTTCCAAATGTCTAAGAAGGGGGATATAGGCCATTGAGGCGGAGTGCCCTAAAAACTGAGCAAGCAAGTTTTAACACCTCCTTGTTCACATATTCAAAAGCATTGCTCTAAACGCAACTGGTTTGTTTTGCATTTAGTTTTATGGAGCTCCTTGGTCAAGCATGCACATGCACTTGTAAGAGTAAAGACCTTTATGACAGAAACTCCCTGCCCCATGCCAAAACAATGAATTCCAGAGCCACCGCCCCCACAAACCCTCACCCTTAGAGAATGTGATTTTACATGCAATCTGAGCCTGAAGTGTGCGTGGACAGTGGTGGGGGAGGGCTTCGTTCACCTGCAGTGTTGTGAGTATTTGTATTTTCGTGTGCCCTGCTATACCAGCACATTTTGAGCAGGGCAGCGCTCGTGGCGTGGCAACCGTATAAGATGACGATGAGGAATTCAATTATGGTATATTGGCCTATATCTACAAAACATTTAGCTTATAACGATAAGAGCACGAATTTTTGCCTCTATATAGCCTATAGGCATGCGTTACAGGCATTTATAAAATTGGCTAAATAATTGATAAGCATGTTTACGTGTCAGCGATACATTACAATAGCAAAAGGTGCACCATATCTGATTAATGGCAATGCCTGCACTCTTGCTTTTGTTTCTTAACAAAACATTCATGGGACAAAAATTACAAGGTTGATTATTTAACTTTTAATAAAGGCATAAACCAAATATAGAGATTGATATATGGAGATGGATATATGGATGCACCAGCCGCGAAATTATGTTTTAACAAGTCCAAATATAGCCTATGGTTCTTAATTAATTATAATTCAGTATACAGGCTTAGGTAGCCTGTTAGACTGTTTAGTTGTTTTATGTATCTGACGAACAAGTCAGCTAATAAATATTTAATTTAGTGCAAAATATAGCCCTATATATGTCTGGAATTTCGTCTAAATTAAAACATTCAATGCATGACACGCAAGGAGAGATGTATTTCGCCACCTCGCTAATTACTAATTACACACTGTGTATAGTATAATTATACGTTTGGGTTAATTTTAGAAGGCCATTCGATTTTTGACACAATGGCGTGCTTGCGAAAATGGAAAACACCAAATATACAGCAATGTAAAAAGGGGAGTTGCATATCTAATCGGCATTACGATTCTGCCATAACCTCACACTTATTTGAAAATAGTTGTTTTACTTATGTTGCAAATAAATCAAATGCAAGCTTACAACCACACCATGCCGTTTGAGTGCAGTGTCGCAAATGTAGACTATTGCCTATCTGCAATTTAAAATGTAAAATAACTGTAAGCTATAAAGGTTCTGGTTCGGATATTAATGAAATTACTATTTAAATGAATCTTCAGTAAAACATACAGTTGTGTTAAATTAACTATTCTTAAACTTGATAGGTGTGCGAAAGGAAATACGCAGTACCCAGAATACAACCACTTTATTTAAGTTTAAGCTGGCCAAGCTCAATGTTTCCACCCAATACTATATCACATGTTGCTTAGTCCAAGGTCCATTACTTTATACTTTCGTGCCACAAGCCCACAATCAACCCCCCTCCCCCCACACACACACACACAAACATGCGCTCGCCCGCACACCCACTCACACACACACACACACGCACAGAGAAATAATCATTGTCACTTGTTTTAAATGGAGACCAACAAATGCAAAGTCATCAGAAAATCCCATTGGCTGCAATATGCTTAACAAATGTGTAATAACAATAGGCTAACATAATAACACCATACATGTAGATACTTTTTCAACAAACATTAAATACATTTAATAAAATCTAATTGAAAAAATGTCTTATCATCGGTAAATGGACGTGTTATTTCATTGGAGATAGCTGAGTTGATTTAAACACCAATATTTAATACAGATGCATAACAAGAAACATCACTGATGAAAAATAGCAGACTTTATATACAATCTTTATAATGATAATAATAATAATAATAATAATAATAATAATAATAATAATAATTATTATTATTATCATCATTATTATTATACATACTTTAAAATATGTCGGACTCTCTTCCTTCTTTAAAATAACTCCTCTTTGAGAATGTGAGGAATATATATGCAGACGTTTTCTTAATCAAGTGGAAGTTGTAAAAAATAATTTGCCATTTTCAGTGCTTCAGTAGCTATATGGGCCCCTTCCACAACAGCTGCCCCCTCCCTCGCCTCCCTTTGTTCTCCACATCTCTAATAGGTTCTCCCCTGCCACACACAATTCACTTTTTTTCCCTTTTACTCCGTTCCCCCTTCTCCCCCTTTTAGTGCGGTGCCCAGTGTCGACTGGAGCATTTGAGCAATTTGAAATTAAAGCAAACAATGGGCAGGCACTCCGCGAGACCTTTCGCTCGCCATATTACGCGGAGGACGCTCGTGCGCTCTCGCGCATTATTGGCAAGTCATTACGTTTCTCTGGAAACGGGGAGCGCGCGGGAGCTTGCTCGGAGGAATTGGTGATGCAAGCGGCAGCTGAGTGCTTGGACTGCCTCCACTCCGTGCTTGCGTGTGTTTAGAAGCATGTGCGCTGTCACAACACACCTTTTTTTTTTAACACTTTAGATTTTAACAGGGTGCAATTTTAACTTAACTTAAAAGCATTATTTCCAGAATGGCAAATTGTATATTGCACGCATAGCCTAATATGCTCAATAAATCTTAAAACCATATGGCCAATCTATCCTAACAAGGCTTGTCGGACCTGCCTAACCTTGGGGTCAGGGGGACGCCGTGTGGGGTTCTGGGAAATCTTTTAATCATAATAAAACGTTTGTAAGAATTTCTTATTATTTTAAAATGAAAAATCTCCAGCGAAATTATGTGGCAAATTAAGTAGGGGTACTTGAAATGCAATTTATATGAGTCGTGGGGAATATGCCAAGTTGCCAAGGTAGCTTTTATGGTTGGATGGAATGGAACCAATTGGGTAATTTGTGTATTTGCACATTTCCTGCATTGTAGCTGTAGTAAGCTACAGGCATGTTCTATTCTATATATGAGTAAAGCATTATGTTACAGACTACCATAAAGCTGAACAAAATGCTGTCTACTTTGGAAGGTTAGGCCTTTTTATTAGGCTTTTTAAAGTATAATATCCTACACTGTGTAGGCATATATGTGGTTTTATTTGGTTCAGGATATGCCTGTTGAGGTTGCATCACAGGTTTTTTTTAGTCTACTGCTATTGTGTTGACAACACACCGCAACATTCAACCATATTCAACGTACACAGCGTCATGCTGTCACAAGTTTCAAAGCCTCTTCGTCATGTGGAACGAAAATGGAACGGAACTCTTACGGAACCAATCATATCCATTCTTTATTCCTCGTCAGAGACACGCACGCACACGCGCCGTGCGTATTACGCACTTCCCGTTCCCTACGAGATCCCTTCTTCTCGCTCGCGCCGTGAAGTGGATGTTTTGGTGGAAAATACAGTGTCCAAAAAAATGTAAACACGAATTAAAGATGACATTTCGACCGAGCGGAACCTAAAGCGGCGTAGCAGTGGACAGACGGACATTTTCTGTAAAGGTTTTGGGTAACCTTTGGTGTACTCGCATGTCCGCTTTCTTCGTAGATGGTCTCCGGCGAGCGGTGTCTTGCAGCGGTCGAAGTCTTCTTGGCGAATAACATGAAGGAGATGATTGGAGGCTGCTGTGTTTGCTCAGACGAGAGAGGCTGGGCGGAAAATCCACTGGTATATTGCGACGGACACGGCTGCAACGTCGCCGTTCACCAAGGTAATACAACTAGAGTATTTTCTAAAGCTAGTTAGCTGCTGCTAGGCTACATGCTAACACTATCTTATTGCAAGGTTATGGATCCCGTCAGGCTTATCGTGCGTGAGCTGCGCTGCTAGGATTGGATCATCCTTTACTCCACGCAGAGTGCTCTGACTTGCCAGCCAATCTAACACCGTGCCCATAATGTTGACCCAGTTAGTAGTAAAGCAAACATGCCATCTATTATTGCAACGTTTGTCAGAAAATGTAAGGGCCCATTGTTTTATGCAAAGCCTCCATGCCTCACTACAAACACCCAAGTGATTTTCAATGTTTACAAATTCCTCGATAAAGGCACGTCATACGCACATTGGGTAGGGTATCGGGTCAGCAATGTGAGACAGGTCAGCAATTTGAAAATCCTTCAAATGCACAATGTTTTTGTTAATGCCAGCAACAACATGGTTTTGTTTACATTGCTGTATAGATTGGTGTTTGCTGGAATGTGTCTACTCCGTTAAAATAATTAAGCTCCATGGATAGGAGTGTTGTTGTGAACTTCTTATTAGTAGACAATCTGCAGCATGGATATGTTTTTAAATATTCTTTAGTAAATAATTAGTTATTGGCTGCTTCTGATGAGTTGAGATCAATTGGAACCTTACTTATTTTTACATTTGGGTTAAATATCAGCAGTTTCTAGATCAAATGTTGGATTCTTCATTGCTCTATAAAATGTTCTCAGATATTTTACACCAACCTTGTACGTTGTTTGTAGTCATTAACGTTTGCACATTTGTCTAAAAACTGGATTAGAGCTGTTTATTACAGTAAATACGTCTGTCTATCACCAACTGTAATAAAATATGATTAGTGATGATACAAACAATTTTTTTGTCATTCCAAGTGAAACACAAACTTAAATTAGACCTAAAGGATTATTACATATTCTGTATTCTGCTCAATGAGTTTTTGCTTAAACTTGTTGCAATTTGTATTGGTTTTGTTTTTATTGACATTTTTATTTACATTTTTCTATTAACAATGCATATTTGTAGGTTGGCCAAGAGCTTTAAAAATCATGTTATTTTTTATTTTGCATTAAATGGCATTTAAAGGCCTTTGCGGCGCGTGCACCAAAGTGTGAAGACGTGAACATAAATGTGTGGTCTCTACAGAGAGGTGTCAAGCTTTCTCACAATCATCTGCATGTTTATATGCTGTTTCATTATGAATGCATGGCAATGCATTTACTGTGAAGCAATCTTTGTTGTGGTTGTAGTGGCTAACCAGACATTCTCTCCACTCTGCTCCATATCTTTCAATATGTGCAGCCTGTTACGGCATCGTGCAGGTGCCTACTGGACCATGGTTCTGCAGAAAGTGTGAATCTCAGGAGAGAGCAGCTCGTGTGGTGAGTCTATATCCATTCACCATCTTTGTGTAAAGGGTTTGGCAAAAGGCTAGCCACCAAATGCGGTTGGCCCACGTTTCACATTCGATTATTTATAAATTAAGTTGTGGTTTTCTAACCTGACATGCAAGATAAATTGTTGTCACAAGTCCATCTGGGGAGATGTACTTTGAAATTGTTTGTGAAGGGCAGGTACTTAAAAAAAATATACTTGTCAGTTGATTGGGTGAACTAGGGCTGCACGATTATGGCCAAAATGCTAATCCCGATTATTTTGATCAATAATGAGATCGCGATTATTTATCA
>JAODUH010000013.1:1527412-1540771 GCA_027564835.1 Typhlichthys subterraneus | reverse complement strand
GCTTAGATAGCGCACACGCCCTAGATCAGACGTCATATTCGATGGGCTAGCCTCATGAAAAAAATCAAATGTAAACATTTCGGTTTGCGTTACCGGCGGTTGTTTTCCACGGCCTGAGGTTGGGTTAGCAACACCGCGGTATTCCAATTTTGCGGTTATCGTGACAGCCCTACGATATAGCACACATTCTGTAAATATTATTAAAAAAAAGTTACCCCCCCCCATCTCTCTCTCTCCCGTACTTGTGCTCACATTGCGTGTAAAGTGGAGAGGGACAGCCCCGCCCTCTCTAAACCACAGTGAGGAGAGGAGATGACGGCAAAACTCTGAATCAGAATCTGATACACTGAGCTCAATACTGACTCATAGCAATTCATAATTTATGATCGCTTTATTATTGTGACCATAACCCATAGAATGCATAACGGCAATGATCATAGTGTCGAGGAACATGCGTGGTTTCTTTAAGATAACTCGTCTGAAGATTGGATATTTTAGGAACTTGCCAGATGTAACAAAATACAAAGGTAGGGAATTTAATGGAACATTTTCACCATCCTCATAGGCTACGTCCTGGTTAGGCTATTTGTCCTGAATGTAACGTCCATGTGTTTTGCCAGGTAGCCTAGCTAGTAGGGCTGGGCTATATACCGGTATATCAGAATTTTTTCAAAAGATATATAAGATTAGACAATATAGTTTATATTGATATAGTTGTATTATGCATTCATTCATTACTTTTTTGATTTGTTTGCCTCTCCCTCCATGCCTGCACTTGGTCTGAGGAGTGGAGTCAGGAGCGAGTGACCACCAGAGAAAGCTCACATATGTCAATTAATGTCGCTAAAACTTAAAAATGTCATATTTCCGTCGTGTTTCCTGTTTTTTCTCTATGCCTGAAGGATTTAGCCCACTTTATAGAAAATACCGATGTATATATCGTGTATTGGTATTCAACCTAAATATATCGGGATATTATTTTTGATCAATATCGCCCTGCCCTACTAGCTAGAGCATTTAGTTTACTTTGCAGCAGTAGCACCGATGCAGTGTGCAAAAATATACAACTTGTAGGCTGGCAGGTTAAACATTATCGACCATAAGACTCAGTATGAATCTGCCTCAACAATTTTTCTATGATCACGAGCCGTGCTACTCCACGCTGTCTGCCGTACTGCCGGGCAGGGCTCACGCCACATTAAGGCTGAATGATTAAGTGCATTTGCAATATAAACGCAATGTTATAAAGCACGATTTTCTAACTGCAACGGCTGCGATTTAGAAGATTTATAAATTATGCATGCACGTCTGACCCAGGGTTTAAACTGTAGCATCAGGCTTCATGCCATCCTCCTCGTGTGAAGCCTTATAGCGCCGTGCTCTTCATGGAGTCATGTTCACCAATCAGAAACTCTTAAGGTGACTGCGTATAGCCTATGCCCACCGACCCAACCCGTTGCTGCAAATGAGAATATGTTCTCAGTCAACTTGCCTGGTAAAAATGAAAACAATAATTACAAGGAAAAGAAAAGCATTTGTGGTGTGGCGAATATAACGTCCTCGAAAACGGAATAATTCAGATTGCGTTACGTGTTTCGAATCGACATTTCCCCTCTGCACGCTTTACGTGCGTATGTGTTTGTGTGCCGGCGTACGTGTCTGTATGTGTGCGCATGCTCGACAACTTTAGCGTTCTAGTTTCAACAATAATGCGATGCCATATATCTGTCATTGATTGAGATTTTACTTGTGAATGTAGTCAGTGCGATGCATACATCCTGCATTTGTGTGAACTTAGACTTGACTTATAGTCTGTGGTAGGGTTTCACTCCATTTTCAGTGAGGGGGCCATAACTTTACTTTAACTTTACTTTACATGGTAACAGCCACTGACCCAGTTAGTAGTAAAGCAAGCATGCCATCTATTATTGCAAAGTTTGTCAGAAATTGTAAGGGCCCATTGTTTTATGCAAAGCCTCCATGCCTCACTACAAACACCCAAGTGATTTGCTATGTTTACAAATTCCTCGATAAAGGCACGTCATACACACATTGGGTAGTGTATCGGGTCAGCAATGTGAGACAGGTCAGCAATTTGAAAATCCTTCAAATGCACAATGTTTTTGTTAATGCCATTGAGATTTGATCTGCTCATTACATCCGCTCACATAAAAATTGATACATGCCGAGCTTTGGTGGAATTGACCATATGCACAGATTTCTGCCATACTCTTTTCATGAATAAGGCCCAGTGTGTTTTGGCTGGAGCCCCTTACCTTTCCATATCCTGCCCCACTGTACCCTGGGTTAAACTGTCCAGTGTTGCCAACTCTTTTCCAATTAAAGTATGTAGCTAGCACTAGTTCCAAAAGTCTACACACAATGGATTTTATTTTAAACCAAGAACTATCGAGGAATATCCAAGTAAGGAAGGTACAGTGGCGACTCAGTGAGGGTTTAATAAATACATTTAACTTTTAGGTAAAACTGCCAGTCAATGTTAAAATGTAATACAATTTGTTTAGTGTGGAGTCAGTGATTTTAGAGAAAGGCTCTTATCAAAACCAAAGCACCTCTTCCTTAACTGCCATAGGCTGCTCCCTCAGAAGTGCCGCCCTCCACAGTCGACTGACATTGTCTGCACCACTTTGCTAATGTTCCCATTCACAAAGCCAGGGTGTAGAAACACTGTCATTTTTTTTCAGCAAGCACACAGAACGGGCAGCTAGCCGACAGGTGCGTAGGCAGGCGGGTCTTCACATCTGCACATGGCCCGTTGAACAGGCTAACGGCAGTACTCTACTGTCAGAGCAGGGGGGTGATGAAGTGTGCTGCTCTGCTCTGAACGGTCAGGCAGGTGGATCACATGCATCACGCTTCACTTTAATAACATGTAACATACTTCATTCAGATGGAGATTACTTTGAGCGGGCGCACACACACACACACACACACACACACACACACACAGTGTGCTAATGTGAAGAAGGAAACCTCCTCAGGCACATAGTAAGGGTGTTCTGTTAGTTAGCTCCTTGAAGCTCACGTGCACGTAAACACGCCCCGGTGACCTCTGAATAGCTGCAGGTTTTGCCGTGAATCTCAGCTAGCAGCGAGCGGCCGTGCCTGTTGTGTTCACCTCAGACAAGTGAATGAACCTGACTCGCTGCTTCTTGCCTGTGTCCACAGAGATGCGAACTGTGTCCTCACAAAGATGGAGCCCTCAAGAGGACCGACAACGGAGGTTGGGATCTCTCGCACGCATGCGCGCACACACTCGCACACTCGCTCGCACACTCGCTCACGCACGCGCAGATTTGTGGCCAGGCCTATTTGCGTGTTTGTTGTTATTAATTGCTTGTCAAGTGCAGGTTTAAGGGGCGTGTGTGTTGCTGGGAGAGTTATGTTGTGCCGTTGTTGTGTGTCTGTTGCGTCTCTGTGCTTGCTGTCTGTGCCAATTTATGTTTAGTGTGCACGTGCGTGTGTGTGCGCGCACATGTTTATGAGGGGGCGGGATAGGCTGGGCATAGCACATGGCCAGTGAGGAGTCTCCACTCCGGGTTCATTGGAGGGTCAGCCTGGTGGAGACTGTAAATATTCTGTGTGTGTGTGTGGGGTGCGCGTGTGTGTGAGTCAGAGGCACAGCTGTGGATTTGTGTCTGCAGGGAGGCATCGGAACAACACTAGCACACACCGTTTTACTACTTTATCTTTTACTTTACCCTTCTCACGACCTCTCTAAGTCTATCTCTCTGTCTCTGTATATATCTCTCTCTCTGTCTCTCTTTTGTTTCTGTCTCTATTTCTCTCATTCCGCCGGTCTCTCTCTCTCTCTCTCTCTCTCTGTCACCATTTCTCTTCTGCCTGTCTCTCATCCTCCCTTCAGTCTTATCTGCATGTTGGCGCTGGCTGTTTTTTCAGCTGGGACGGTAATAAAGCAGTGCAAACAGATGAAGTGTGAAGCAAGCTGCCACAGGCCTGCTGCTGCTGCCCCATACCATATACTGCAGCGAGGACGACACACAACTCTGTTTTTTATTTAGGTTTCTTTAATTACACCTACACGACTTGGTTGTTGTGAATGTTGCCCCATTGCAGAGCAGGTACTGTATATGTCTGCATGCTACATGTTGTTGAACAAAGCGGGTATGTTAGCAGGTGGCACATTGTTGATGGGTACAACATTTAACATGTCATTATTTTTAAACTGGTTTTCAACCTGATCTATGAGGGTTGTAGTTCTCCACATGTGCTAAATAGTTTTAGACAGAGAACCGAAGGTCTTAATTGCTGGGGTTTTAACTTGGTTTACCACAGAGGCCAATAAAATCCCATTATCAAGCACTGCTAGCTTTTTTGGTAGCTATTTTGAGTTTGAAATCCAGTGCAGAGGCAAGTGAGGAGACTTGGCTGCAACTCACTGGCCCACCCGTGCACTCTAGCGTGATTACGTCTTAGCATAAGGGAGGCTTTGTTGTGTGTGTGTGCCATGGTCGAGAAGGAAGGCAGCGTCGCTTTTACAGTTCTGTTTTATAGGCCTCTTCCAGGTTTTCAGGGGGACTTGAAAACAACAACATGCCCCTCAATTTACACCCTTTCCCTCCCTCTCACCCTGTGGCCTCCGGCTCCCCCGCCCGTTCGTCCACTCAGCCGGGTCAAAGGCGGGTCGCGGGTTCAACTGTAAGTTTAAGCCTGTTTTTGTTTCCACCATGTGGAAAAGCGGACACCTCTCAATCACGGTGGGAGGCTTCCACCTCCAATCTGACCCCCGGTTCACCTCCTTCAGCTCCTCCTCAGCCCATTGTCAACTGTCATGCCACTGTCCTGCGCCCCCTCCACGCTCTACTCGCGCTGCTTCTTCTGCCTTTTGTTGGTCCTCACTGACAGCTGTGTGTGTGTGTGTGTGTGTGTGTGTGGGGGGGGGGTCTGTCTACCTTTTTAATTGATTAGCCTAGTTTATACCTATTTGCACTAAACATTTAATTACATTTTTTTTTTTTTTTTATTGATTTAATTTAAACATATCTGTATTTTAAACCGTAACATTGAATATGTTGTTACATGAGCCAAATATCTTTAATTCCGAAGTAAATCAATCCAGATTGGTGATTATTTCCATACATGGGTGCTAATGGGTTGTTTAAAGTGAAGCAATTTGTCAATGAATTGAAACGGCACGTACCATTGTTGTGGTTACTGAAGAGAAGGTGAGCCCAATGGCAAATACTATCTGTCCCAAAACACATTGCCTCGGTGCCACCTGCTCATGTCAACATGACACGAGCAGTCATTTTGAGACAAGAGTTTTCATGTCACTTTTCAACACTGCAATCGGAATTACATTAAATTCAGATTTGGCCGGACTGTTCCAGTCAATGTGGTTATGTCTAATGGTTGTGAATCTCCCGTGTGTATGTGTGTGCGTGTGTTTGTGTGTGTGTGTGTGTTTGTGCTTGCACGTGCAGGATGGGCTCACGTGGTCTGTGCCCTTTACATACCCGAGGTGGAGTTTGCCAATGTCTCCACCATGGAGCCCATAGTACTGCAGTCTGTACCACAAGAGCGCTATAACAAGGTAACGCCTTTTATCGGCGGACGCACTAGCAATTGCATGCATTTCTATCTGTCTAAAATGAATGTGTGTGTGTGTGTGCACGTGCAGACATGCTACATCTGCGAGGATCAGGGCAGAGAGAGTAAAGCAGCCACTGGAGCCTGTATGACCTGTAACAAGCACGGCTGCAGGCAGGCCTTCCATGTCACATGGTGAGAGACGTCCCCATCACAGCCACTTGGTTTACGGAAGAGAAGAGTGATTTCAGCCTTGTAGGCTTTGACCGGAGGGCATCTTGCACGGTTCCGACTGTGCCGGTGTTCCGACATTCTATCCTACCTGACAGATTGTCCTACCTCGTCATACTGCGCATGCGTACATCAATATTGCGTCATTTTTTGTCATTCTTGAGACACGCTCGTAATTTTGTCCTACCCTGATAGCTGGATTTCTACCGTGTTTGGCTTTCTTGCTAGCACTGTTATTGCATGTTTTTGACTAATTTACATGGATTCTTGTTGTTTTACTTGTATAATTTAATTCGGTAAACATTATTTTGTATAGGTTGTCATTCAACATTTTATTTAGCCTACATGTTAACTTTTCACGACAACAAAAATATTGTTTGCATGTGTGTATAGGCATAGGCTTATACAATATTGTATAGGCCTATATATTTTTTTTTACATTAAAATATATTGTGCCAACTGTTTTTCAGGGACGCCTGTTACAGATGGTAGCATATTCTAGCGCTCGCTCACCTGTTAGCACAATATAACATTTATATCTTGTCCCTTCAAATAATAAATTCCTCAATTCTAGCCTGGTAGCACAAAACAAGTTGTTTTCACTCGTCAAACTATGCTACAACAACTTCGGCTTGGTATATATTCAGTTTACTGCTGTGGTAGGATAATCTGACAAGGTAGGACAGATGGACAGAACATCGGTCTTCAACAAACGCACACAATTTAGAGAACGAGTCATTTTAATGTGTTAAAACAGATCTGTTGTAACAATGATGTTGGAACAAAGATGTGACAAGTCCAGGTGTTAAGCAGTTGGACTCATTATGCTTGTCTGTGTGCGCTCTCCTCCCATGCCCGCGGCCGCTGGCTCGGCCCGCTGCAGTGCCCAGTTCGCTGGGCTGCTGTGTGAAGAGCAGGGCTCAGATGCAGACAACGTGAAGTACTGTGGCTACTGCAAATACCACCACAGCAAACTGGTAGGTGTCCGCTCTCTTTTAGCAGTTTGAATGTCAGATCAGGTTCAACGTTATTGTCACTGCACAGAGTACAGTACTGGGGCAAGGAATCACAGTTGGCATCTAATCCAGAAGTGCAATGTGGATGTTTTCAATTGAAGTGTTCACATTATAGGTCACTTCAAATGTGGGGAAAAGTTCTGACATGATTTATCTTTCCTGTTAAAACCTGGCGTTTTAACAGGAGTGTGTAGACTTTTTATTATCCACTGTATGACACTCTCTCTCTGTAAATTGAGCCCGAGTCTACATGTTATTCATTAATTTCAGGACAACTAACAGGTGTGTGTTGAGAACTTGATGTTATGCACACGCGTGTGTGTGTGCGTGTGTTGAAGGTCGGCTGCCGTAGAGCTCAGTTGGAGTATGTGTGGGGTGTTTCTTTGTTTTATCTACACACAGGGGACACAGACAGTCTATCTGTAGGCCCTTGAACTATTTGACACTCCCCTGCTTCCAGTGCAAAGAGTCATCCTCTCCTTTCCTCTACCTCCCACCATCATGTCTGTCCTTCCCTTCATCCTGTCTCCTCGCGGTCGCTTCCCCTCTCCTCCCTGCCTCCCATCTGCTGAGTTAGATCCCCTTTGTTTATGGTATCCCTGATCTTGCTATCGCTCTCCTCTCTTCCCTTTGCCTTGACCTCTCCATCCATTCCTTACTCCTCGTTTGCAGCCTCTGCTGTGCCTTCATACACACACACACACACCGGCGTGCGCTCACTCTCTCGCCATCCACCCTGCCTCCCCCCATACCACTTCCTCCCCTCGCCCCTTAACCTCCATTTAGAGCGCCACCATCTATCCATCTCCCTCCATCTCTTTTCCCCATCTCTTCCTGTCTTCCTGATCCCTCTAATCTCTCTGACAGTCTGCGGTGCCTCCGTCTCTGACATGTGGTCCCCTCCTGCTCCCCCCATGCTTCTGCTGAGCCCAGGGCCGGGTGCAGCGAGTCTGGGCTGCAGGTGCAGGAGAGGCGCTCTTGAGCCCCACTTCCACAGCAAGGTCAAGCAGGGCTAACCACGGCGTAATCCTTATTTATGTCGATTAACCCCCCCACCCCCACATACAACCCAACTGAAAGACATTCGTAATTGGTTATTATATAGTTTTGGAAGTCCCCAGGAGTTTGTAGGCTTGATTTATTCTTGCCAATGTCGTGTTTTACGTCGGAGTTGTCTTGATGCTGTTTAGCTGGAGTAGTGTGTACATCTGCCATTAAAATACAGCTCTGGTATATATCTTGACCACCCCCCTCGCACCATCACCAGAACACCCAGTGTCTTAATGAATCATGATCATATTGGCAAATCATGTTTTTATTTTAACTTTTTTATTGTTTCCTCATCAATTATTGATGCTGCTAAGAAGTTGAAAACAAAGTGGCCTTTTCAGCTCGTGACCCCCCAAAATAACAGTGCCAGAGACTTGTGACCCCCCACTATCCCCAGAGGTGGTAGAAGAATAATAAAAAGATTATTAAATATAATTTTTTGATAGTATTTACATATAGGCTAGTAGCTAATGCATCAAAGTAATGTATAAACTGTACTACTACAATCAGTTATGGCTAAACTATGCAATTTTAATATTTTTAAAATGTTATTTAATTTCTGAAAATCATTTGTGTCCCCGAGGGGTCCCGGCCCACAGTCGGAGAACCACTGTCTTACATTTTGCATTTATGTTGGAATCTTTATTGCAGTGCATTCACACATTTATTAACCTGATCAAATGCATTGAAATCTGAGTGATTAATAATTTAACAAACAAGAAAGAGCAGTTGGTTGGGCATCATTTAAATGTTATTAATTCCAGTTCCAATTCTGCTTATCGAATCCCTGTTCCGATTCCAATATTTTTGGGAGAAGAAATCTAAAAAATGTAATGCAATCCATTCTCATCTTCATTAATGTGAATTTCTTTCTTCTGATAATTCAGTTTATGATCATGTAATGACCTGGGCAATTTACATGCATTGTCAACCTTTTGAGTTTTACTAGGCATAGGCCTATCGTTGTTCAGAGAGCAAAACTACGTTCTATTTTTAGACCAGCCGCAGCACGCATTTGTAACAAAGCTCAGTGTAATCTAAATAAAACATTGTATGCATACAACGCTAGAAAACTATATTAACTGTTCTATCTTTAGCTCTAGCTCGTTATGCCGGTGCTCTACATGGCACATTCGGCCCCACTACCGGTAGAGCAGAGGGTTGGTGTGATTTTGTTTGTTGTGAGTGCTTTCGTCATATATACGGAAGTTGATCTAATGGATGTGGGTTAGTAAAGAAACAAGAAAGAGACCCCTCAAAGATGTGAACAGATGTGTCTAGTCAGTTCTGGCATGCTTGCTTTTTTCACAAGTTTAGTCAAATTACGTAACATTATTTCAGATGTCGCGTATCAGTTGCGGGCAGATAAAAAGTTATGTGCGACTGAAATGCAAACATTAGGAACGGAAGCAGAATTGAAATGCACGTGTTTTTTCAAATCCACGGTTCTTTGAAATTTGTGTCGTGAGATTATATATGAGATTATACTTTGTAGGAGTGGAAAGAGATGGCAGACTTTGCAGAATTAAACTACACCCATACAATCTGAGATGACATTTTGCAATGTTAACAAATGCTGATGGAAAGGCCCATGCTGTCATATTGATTTTGTTTGAATGGCTTTAGACAGTGGGGCATAATGTCATTAAAATGGGATTATATGGATGACAGGAATGTAAGATATGAAATCAATGGTGAAAAAGCAATGTTGTTAGCAGAGTGGGTTTCATGAGATACGACTTGATGGATGTTTACGCCATGTTAGCAACACACGGTATTTGACCAGACTTGGTTGCTGGCCAAATCTAATTTCAAACGTACATTTTCTCTGTTTAGTCTGCACTGCAAATTTGTATTTGGCTCGCTAGATGATACATCAATGATATGTTCGAGTACACACATAAGCGCGCACGCATTCACGCACACACACACACAAACTAGTCAGTTGCAAATGTTTGGGCATTAGTTTTGCAATCAACTGGGCATGGTGTGTTCTTGGCACAAACCAGCATCTGCCTGCAGTCTTCACCACAGACTGCAAAGCATCACACATCACATGTTCGTTACTTTTTTTTCTCTCAATGCAAAATAAAATCTAGTAGTTAAGTAGTTGCAGTATAGTTTTAAAAGTGGATTGTATCGCTGTCATGATGTGGAATTTTGTCAGTGGAAGTAAATTATAGAAAACCCTTTTCCTATTTTAATGGTTAGTGCATTAGGAACACGTGTGTTTGTGTTGTGAGCCGGTAGAACAGACAAAACATTGCAACCCACCGGTACACTGTACACCTGAGCTGCACGAGCCTCCAACATGGGTCCCAGAATCACATGTAAGGTTAGAAGTAACCTCCTCAGTCATAGATCGGACCTTTTGACAAGAGTCCGGGTAAATGTACTGAATACAAGCGTGGCTGCACCTTGAAACTGTAGCTGTTTGTCCCCACGGCAACCAGCACCATGTTGTCTTTTGTGGTGAACAGGCAAGGTTCAGATTGATAGCCTAGGTCCTTTTCAAAGTCTCCGACCTAGGGTATCTCTTTATATGCGCTGCATTTAATTTGGTGAAGGACATCACAAACTTACATTTAGTTTATTTTTGCAGCCTCCTGACATATTTCTTTATTGTGAATGTAAATTAAGTGATAGATTAGCATCGGTGCATCATTTCATGCATTTGGTAGAGTTTGAAGAAAAAAAAGTAATTTTATTAATTATAATGGTTATAATCTATTGCTATGTTCATTTGTTTGTTAAAAACAAATCTGTTCTGTGCTAGAACCACCATTCTTTTTAATGAATGCTCATGACATTGTCTTTTTGGATTTTGTTTTTAACTTCTGAGTTCAGTTGGCTTTATTTTAACTCCCCACCCAAAATCTTTGATTTACACATTTTTTTCTTCATTCATTTTAATTTTTTAAATACATTTTTTCATTTATTTTTAACACATTTCTCTGGACGTTATCCAGTAACTCAGAGTTCCTCTTTACCTTTTAGCAAAGGCGCAGGGGCCGTGGTAGTAGGTCTCAAAGCTTAAGTGACTCTTCCTCTCAGTGTATGGATAGACTCCCAGACCAGGACAAGAAGGTAAGCCAGTCCTCAGCCCTCCCCCTCACTGTGCTCCCCTCCTTCCCCCATGACCGTGATTGCACAGGCAGCATATGCCCTCACTGTTAACCCACCCACACTGTGGAGAGACTGGCAGTCATACTAGCTCTTAGGGCTGGGCGATATACCGGTTTGTATATACCGGAATATCTGAATTTTTTTCAAAAGAGATTAGATATAAGATTAGACAATATCGTTTATATCGATATAGTTATATTATGCGTTTATTCATTACTTTTTCGATTTGTTCATCTCTCCCTCCATGCCTGCACATGGTCTGAGGAGTGGAGTCAGGAGCGAGTGACCACCAAAGAAAGTTCACATATGTCAATTATAGTTGCTAAAAATTAAAAATGTCACATTTCCGTCGGGTTTCCTGTTTTTTCTCTATGCCGGAAGGATTTATCCCACTTTATAGAAAATACCGATATATATATATATATATATATTGTGTATCGGTATTCAACCTAAATATATTGGGATATTACTTTTGGTCCATATCGCCCAGCTCTACTAGCTCTATTACAATTGTTTTCTACAAACCTTCATTGAGGATAATTTATTAATGAATAGTCTAAATGCCATATGCATTGCATTTTACACTTTTCTACCCTTCAATGTACTTTATCCATTAGTAGCATGAATAATTGGAGAATTAACCATAGAAAAAGCTAGTTAGAAAAATATAAGCAGACATATGCAATTCCACAGTGACAGCAAAACCTTTACATTTATATGGAATATACTTTTTTAATTATATCTATTTAGCATGCCAACCATTGAATAGGGCTGGGAAATTTTGAGTGCCACAATACGTCTGTAATAACGCTAACATCATTAGAACAGACAGCAGAGGCATTTGGACATGGTTCATGTGAAGGTATGACTTTATTTCACCTGCCTTAATGAGTGCTGTAATGGAGTGAGGTAATCAGTCACGCCTGTTAGCCAATTGCAGGCTGCATAAAATCATAATCCAGACGGGGCATCACCTCATCTGTTCCACGTGTTTGTGTCATGTTTGCAAAGACCCTGTCGGAACAGAGAGCAACAGTCCACCTTACTTAATTTGTTTTGCCATCAGCGGTTGAAGCAATTGAATTGTACACTAGTTACGACTGTAGATGTCCTCTCAAAGCCTTCAGTAAGCTTTGATTAGGACAGAAATACTCGGTTTAAGGTGCATCACAGTGTCAATCTCTTTACGTTGTGGGCTGTGTTAGAGAACGGTCTGTCCACTGTCATTGATGCTTTACAGTACCCTACACCCCTAAATGTTATCCAAATCTACTGTACCACTGCAACTATTTTACAATTATTACATATTTAACAAAAAGCCAAATATCCCCTAGTGTGTGCGTGTACATGTGACGAAATTGAGTACATACACAATATCAGGATTTATAGCAATACATTCTGTTAAACACTCGCGTTGTACCTTATTTAGAATTATATGTTCAAGATTATAGAATTATTTTGCTTGTGATAATTCATGATCTGAATCAAAAAAAAATTTTTGCATATTGAAAATATACATTTTGTATATTTAAAAATAAACTGCAGTGTTTGGGTGTTTAACAACATTTAAATTTAAGTTTAAAACAAAGGCCTACTTTTCAAGCTATTATTAACTACAACAAGCTGTGATATAACATGTGCCCAACGTCTATCATGCTATCAGAAAAAGAGCTGAGTTAGAACAATAACACATTCATGTAGAATTACCTTTTACAATGTGCTTTATTAACATAAAAATTACTTGATATAAATCAATATACAAATATTTAATTAAAATAATTTAAGAATGTAAATATATGTTTTAAAATACCCAATTTGTGTATGAAAGACATTATTAACATTAAAACAGAAACGTTTTTGCTCAGCTTTTTACCCACAAGGATGTTTATTGTTTGAGTTCCCCAACCGAGGCCTGTTTTTGCTGGCCATGCATTCTTCCCATTCCTGACCCTCTATTAAATTGTGTTTTTCAACCAACATTCTCATTTCTTAATAGATGTGCTGGAAAGCTTTTTCAAATTGAAATATTTGTAATTAATTATTTAATAATTGTTTTTATATTTAATGAATTAATAAATTTTTTACTTTATTTGTTTATTGCTAAACCTTTGGCTTAGCAATTTATATTTTTTTGTCTATTTGACATTTTTTGCTGTTTATTTTTACAACTGGCGACGGTATGATTGTGTGTGTGTGTTGGTGCATGTTTTAGTCCTGCTGCCCTGGATTTTGTAGCTACAACCTGATTTGCATTAGCCAAGTAGTCCATCCCCCATGGTCGCGCGAGCACACACACACACACACACACACACACACACACACACACACACACACACACACACACACCCCCCCGGTTATGAACACA
>JAODUH010000013.1:1511155-1527312 GCA_027564835.1 Typhlichthys subterraneus | reverse complement strand
GAAAATAGCCCGTTTTGTACACAATTGAGGTGATGCAATGCCCAGTAGTGCGTAAGGGTGTTTCTGTATACTATTTCACCAGCCGTGGTCACGTGGTGTCATAAATTATGGTATTATTAGAGGTATTTATTGAAGTCGGAATAAGTAGAACATCACTGAAGGCCTAAGTTTGAAATGCACGGCCCGCCACTGAACTTAAGCAAATATAAACTTAAAATCGTAATGTTTTTGTCTAAATAAATACAGTTGTAAAAAATGAACTGTTTACACTAACTAGATCCTGGAATATACACCTAATTCAGCACATTCTCCAGAGTTTGTTGATCCATGAATGAGTCAGCTCAGACCAAGAGTCACATGAAAAACACAACACGCAGGTTGCCAGGTTCTTACTCAATCAGACATTAGAAGACAGAATGTGAGAGATGGTAAATAATAGTTTGTAGAGCTTGTTATGTCCATATTTCAATATGTATAATATATGGGAGTCCCCCCCCCCACTTTTCTCGAGCTTGCTAACACTGTTGAGCACTTACAACTATGTTGTATGTATAGTTTAAAATATTTGTGTAAAATAATTTATGAAAGACAAGGAATTTTATGTTTATTTATACTTGTGATTCATGACACAACTGTTATTCTGCATGGAACACATTTTTGAGCACAAAAATCTATTCGCCATGATTGTGCTGTTTAGGTGCAGGACTTGCAGTTGGAGTGAAATATGAGCTCACAGTCAGTAAAAATGTGACCGGAGCAAAAATTATCTTTAATTTTTTAATAGTATATTTAAAAAGTATGAAATCGGTATCGGACGATATTGCAGTCGGTATCGGACTAAAAAAAAATAATCCAGCTCGGTGCATCCCTAGCGCCCATAGTTCTAACACAGCGAATGATAATCAGAGAGATGCAGTAGACATGCACGTCAACTTGACATCGTTTCTACATCAAGTAGATGGCTTTGATGCATCCACTTTACTGCTTGGTTCTGTTTTTGTTCTGCGTCGCCCAACCCCATGCTTGGTAGTGGAGGCCGTACATGGTGTGTTGGACGCGTGGTCGTGTCGTGTGACCGCTGTGTTGTGTGTTGTGTTCCCCACAGCGCGGCTCGTCTGGGGCTGTACACTGAGCAGCAGCAGCACCGGCTCCAACTGCAGCAACACCAGTTACAGCAGATACTGTCCTCCCAGCCCACAGCGGTAACACGCACGCACGCACACACACACACACACACACACGCACACACACATGCGCGCGCATACACACATGCACAGAGAGAGAGTATGTTAAAGGTACACTCTTCAGTTGCACTATAGCGGCCTTAGAAAACCCTGTGGTTCCACTTTGTATGCAACAAGGTGTGACTGTAGAGGGGTGCAGATATGGGTGCCAGTCTCGTAGGAGGGGCAGAGAGGAGTGCGAGCCAATTGGACAGAAGCTGGATCGCTGTGCATGTAAATGCAGCACAGTAGTTCTAGACAAAACATGTGGGGTGTACCACACAGCTACTGGAACACAGGCGACATCATCACATGGCTCTCTAACAGCTTTCTCCCATCTCCTCCTCTTCTCTCCTCCTCTCCTCATCCCTCCTCCTCCCTTCATCCCTCCTCTCTCCTCTCCTCCAGGAGCAGCAGCAGGTCTTGCTGTACCAGCTGATGCAGCAGCAGGAGCTACAGCAGCTCCAGTGCCAGCTGCCCTCCTTCTCCTCCTCCACCTCTGGCTCCTCATCCTCCTCCTCGTCCTCCTCCGCCACCTGCCAGCTGACCCTGGGAGGCCCGGGGCAGGGCGCCATCACTGCCAACCCCTTCCTGGCTCTGCAGCACACGGAAGGCCAGAAGCCCCGGCTGGCGGAGAAGGCGGCGGGCGTGGCCGGCCAGGAGAAGACATGACGGCCGACGCCGAGTCACTCCGCTAGGGCGTCGCCTCGCACTCCTCCCGGTGGACCCCCCTCCAGTGACCCTTGTTGGTCGTCAGCTACCATCCCCCGTTTCCATTGTCTTTTTGTTTTTGCTGCCCTATGCTAGTTTACTCTCTCAGGGGCCTTAGCTAGCTGTGGTTGGGAACTAAGCGCGCAAGCTAGCGCGCTACACGCATTCTGTTAAAAAGAACTGTTAAAAAAAATAATAAAATCACAAGCCAGATCAGTACAGTATTTCTGTACGTCTGTCCTCAAAGTGGTCCTGATCTGTTCAGAAGAGAATGAAGGCCAAGATGCTTTTGTGATGAACCCGGTGTGCTTGTGCTGTTTCTACCGCTCTTGTGTAGATCAGTTGCTCTCAGCGAGCCAAGACGACGCAGAAGCCTTGCTTGGCTCGGCCTTGCCTCTGCGCTGGATACAGGGGGCTCATTCACCGAAGGCAACCATTACGAACCAGCCGACACAGAATTATGAGGCGACATTATGCAGAAAAAGCCGTTCGTAGTAATATTAGGCTTTGCATAGCATTGCATCTTACTTATTGAGCCCCCTGCTGCACCTACCTCTCATTCAGGACCAGCCTATCAGGACCTAAGGGCCGCCGGCAGTGGCCAATCAGAATCTGCGTCAGTCAGGGCCGGCCAATCAGGGCCCAAACCCAAGTGCCTGCGGCCAAGGGCACCCTTCTACCGGTGTCCCCTGTCAGTCAACCTATTCTCACAATGCTACTGGTCATTAAGCTGTGTTGCTATGGCAACAGAACACTTAGATGTGTTGGTTCAGACAATGTTTCTTTCACAAAACCAGGAGATATTCTGCTGCATTGTCTAATGTCAAAACCATATTTGAATTGTGCCGTTTATTTATTTGAAATAAATAGAGATGTTTGTGTAATGGGCCTAAGATGATATATTTTAAAAGCCCAATGATGTTGTTGTTTTAACATCATTTTATACTACTACTGTGTAAAGTTTTTGTTTGTTTGTTCTGGTTTATTCGTTTGTTTTTCTCCCCACAGTCAAAACATGCTGATAAAAATATTATTATTTGAAAGCTAAAAACTACTTGAGCTGTCGAGGTGGAGTGGCTGTATATAGCTGTTTGTCTCTCTGGAACCAAGGGGAGGGCTACGGGTTTAGGGACAGGATGTGGCACAATGTTTACCTCTTTAAGTGTATATAAATCTTTCTCATTTGTTGGTGTACATAAGTGATTGTGATTGGCCGTGCTGGTGTGAAAGATAGCCAATGAAGCCTCAGTTTGTGTGTGTGAATCTTATAAGACCAGCCAATTTGGTTGATTTGTGACTGGACACATAAAGTATTAATTTATTTTTATATGTGCAGGGACTTTTTTTGTTTGTTTTTTGGCACCATTATCTTGATAAGAAGTAATTTTATACTCTGGGCACTGTTTTCATCTGTGCATATGTTTGGATGGATTTTTTTTTTTACAAATTGAACATGATTGGGATGGGGCAATCTGACCTATTTCAAAACACCCAAAATAAATAAATGCTTTGCATTAAGTTGTCTTTTCTTTTCATCAGTGTTTTTTGTGAGTTATTTAAAAATAATCAGTGGTATGTTTTTTTACAAGACAAATTGAAAGATGAAAATCACAGATTAATGATCTGGCACTTAATTAGTTTGTAGTCTTTTTTTTTTTTGGGCTAAGTATGTTCACCTTATATGAGTGTGTATACACAGTGTGTGCAATGATGCACATTTTGATTTTACAGACACATTTCCAAAAAAATGTCCCAGATTTTATTAAAATTATCTAATGCTTTGTGAATGTATTGGCTCGTTATTTTTGGCATTTGTAGCATTGTTTATCTCCAAGCTGGTTATTTAAATTTAAACAGAAAATAAGATTTGTATGTAGCATTTTAAAGATGTTTTGTAATAGTTTTCCCCTCCATGTTTATAGTTATGTTTGATTTGAAAGTATATTCTATTATGTATTTAGATTATGAATTTATCATATTGTGATCCATGGTAATTACATAAAACATGTATATCTAGTAATAATACTGGCAGGGAAAACTTGGGATTTGTAAAATAAAGCTGAAGCTGATTAAGCACTTGACAAATACAATATAGGAAATCAAAATGTTTGTTTTTAAGTGCATGCCACAAGGCTCCTTCCTTTAGCCAACAGAAACATGGCGCACACACACAAACGCATACACTCTCATATACCCCTTTATTCTGATTACTTCCAGCTGCAAGTAACCTTTTTTCTCTGTGTGTATGTGTGTGTGTGCGCTTAGTGGTGGGGGCCACCATTCTGCTACATCTGCTTCTGCCCTGGTAATTAAAAGCTCACTTTCCTTCTGCATCTCTTTTGCCCCCAAGGACTACAATCCCCCTGACCGCTCTCTCTCTCCCTCTCTCACACACACACACACACACATACATCTATTCTGGAGAGCACCCCCATACACACCAGTTCTCTTCACCCAGGCACTTACTCCCTCAACACCACCATCCCCCGCCCCACCCCCAGAAAAAAAAAAAATCCTCACCATACCCCTGAAACTGCTGTTAGTCCTGCCAATCAAACCCAAGCTGTTTAAGAAGACCACCCCCCACCCCTTCCATTGGCTCCTCCTCACCTCGAAACGTCTCTTTTATAAGGCTCTGCCCCCTTGCCTAAAACGAAGCCACTCCTCCGCCTCCGTGCACACACACACACACACACACACAAGCACGAATGTTCAGTGGACCCAGAGCAGAGCTGGCTTGTCCATCATCCATCACCCACCTCACACACGTCACCCCCTCCCCCCAACTTGTGGGTGAGCTTGTTCCAGCTGATGGAGGGCCTCTGTGTGCTGCCTGACCAGAATGCCTGATCGCAAAGTCAAAACATTACTAAGCCCTGTGGAGACAGGACTCTCTCTCTCTCTCTCTCTCTCTCTCTCTCTCTCTCTCTCTCTCTCTCTCTCTCTCTCTCTCTCTCTCTCTCTCACACACACACACATTGACAGAAAGCAGATATGACCAGCACTAGGGTTAAGCTTCGCATGATTAGACCAGTGTAGGGCAGATAGCTGCGGATTTGGTGGCGAGACAGACAGACAGACAGAGATTAACCAGCTCCAATGAAAGCTTCTCAGTATAACAGATACCTGCATTAGGCTTCAGGACCGTGTCTTGTTCTGGTTCCACTTCTGCTGCTTTCTCTATTTTGTTTCGAGTTGTTATTAAGACATTTTACAGGTTATACATAAAAATCACTCTGCGGGACACTCAAGAGACATTACAACGTATAGGGGTAGTCACAAAGAACAGTGACACAATACAGAACAGGCTACTATTTATACAGGTAACTATTTAATGAGAGGAATTACAGAACAACGCTCATCACTTGTTTTTATGGACACTATGGTGATTCACCTTACCCATTTGTATTATATCCACACTTTTCTTGGTTAATTATATAACTGCATCCATTAAAATGTATTGACATAATACGAACAATCAAAAATAAAAGAAGATGCATTAGTTTATATTGAAAATATTGGCAATAGGCTACTTAATTTATCTGTATGTTGTAGAACAATATACTGTATAGAATAATGACAAAATATCCATTGTATTTTTGGATTTTACTTAAATGCTAATTTGGATATAGTGATCCAGAATTGGTTCAGTCTATTGCTAACACAGCACCACAGAAAATGCATGTGCATTCATGTTTTAATAGTAAAATAAAAACTTGGGTTTTTATGCTACTAATGTAGTAAAATATACTGTAAAGAAATACACAAAAGCAGTCTTAAAAGTGTCCACAACAGAATGAATAAGGTTACACATGACATTCATTACACATAATTATTTGAGACAAACTTGGATGGATACTAGACATATAATACTCTATCAGATTTAATTTACACACACACTGTGCTGTTCCACTAAACCCTGTGTCTATCCAGTTCATGTACAGATTTAGTTTCATACCTGATCACATTTCTTTGTTACTGCCTTTTTCTCTCTTTGAGATGCCGGTTAAAATCAATACTTTATGGAGCTTAGACATCACACTGCAACCTATGCAGCAGAGATGACCATAACAACCCATAAAACAAGCCAGGGCCGTGCGTAATGCTAACATGTGTTAACATGTGTCATTCAGCTAAATTATTTTAATTAGACCTCAGCCCGAGACACATACGCAGCAATAAACCTGAGACAGGGTGCTCTGTAATAAACAGTTAGGGGGTGGTAAGGGTGGCTATATTGGTAGTGGGTGTCCCGTGTAATTCGGTGTAAATCATTCCGAATCTTCGAGAGTTGGTCTAATCCTGCCTGCTGTCAGCGACACACAGGGGCTTTCTGGGAAGGCCAAGTGGAGCCAGAGTCTTGGGTGGGTGTGTATGTAGAGGGGGTGGACAGAGGAGCTGGAGGAGGAGTAGGAAGAGGAGAGGAGGGCAAGAGGGAAGGAGAAGAGAACAGCTGAGGAGATTCCCAGGGTGCATACGGCCCAGTGTGTGTATGTGTGCGAGCATGTGTGTGTGTGTGTGTGTGTGTGTGTGTGTGTGTATGCGTGTGTGCGTGATAATGGTGTCAGGACAAGCAGTAGGCCAGGCCCCTCTTGCGCCTTAGCCAGCCTGTATTCTCCTGCTCATAGTGACATCATAAGTGACAATGCTATGTCACGCTCCTCCTCCCCTCCCTCCTAGAGACAAACATTAACACTGCCTCTTCCTCAAGCTACACCTCTAGCTGGCCAGGCCATCCCAACACACACACATACACATACATGACCATCATCACTAGATTAAAATGCCTTTTAAACATGACACATTCTGCAGATGAATTTCAACTGTACAAGGACAATAGATGGACCTGATAAGGTGTTCAATATCTTATAGACATACAGTACTACAGTATACAGTAGATATTGTGCATAGTATACACAATATTCAGATCACCTTTAATCAGACAGGTTATATTGTCACGAAACTCACCACATGTGTTGATCCCTTAAAGAAATATATTAGCCTGTTAGAATAGTATAACATGTATTAACTTTGTACACATTTTTATGTATTTATGTTTTAGAAATGTAATATAAAAAATATATTAATGTTGCAATGGAATTTTAATTGATAAGAAAAATAAAATGACAGTATACTAACCTTGAAAACAGGAAGATGGGTTTAGCACAATGTGGTTTCGTCTTCGTGTGTGTGTGTGTGTGTGTGTGTGTGTGTGTGTGTGTATATATACGCATGCACGCCCGCATGTGCTTTACTGTTTTGACCTACTTGAATGGAGTGGC
Organism: Typhlichthys subterraneus; assembly: GCA_027564835.1. Classification (NCBI taxonomy): domain Eukaryota; kingdom Metazoa; phylum Chordata; class Actinopteri; order Percopsiformes; family Amblyopsidae; genus Typhlichthys; species Typhlichthys subterraneus. The sequence goes on along the minus strand of JAODUH010000013.1, from coordinate 1,520,096 downwards.
TGTGTTTGTTTTAACACAATAACTTGTAGAATGGAAATCCTTTTTGTAAATATTTGCATTGCATAGGCATTTAATCTGTTAATCGAATGTATTTTGTTTATTAAATATATTAAAGTGTGATTATATTGGTTATTCCGGACAAACTATCCAATTGTATTTATTAGGGTACATTTAAATTTGTTTACTTGCATATGTTGTTGGTCACTATCTCTGAGCTACAAGTAGGCTAGTCTTTGTCAAAAATCAGGTACTTGGAAAATAACAATGCCAACAGAATAGGCCTATTTTTATTCTTCATATATGTTCTGACGTAATTGTTTAATTTGATAATGTATAGAACATGTTTTCGGCTTTAATTTAGTAGGTTGTGAAAAGAGTCCGTGGTGTTACGGATCAATCCGTTTAGGTTACAGGATAACCTATTACATTTGATTAAAATATATCACCACATGACATGATGACATTAGGCAGGCTAGCCGATCTATTAGCCTGTGTAGTCGACCCTATATGGTATTTAGCCTACTAGTCTGACAAAACGCAGTAGCAGGTTTGCAGCGTGTTTCTTGTTCTCGCCGAGGCCTGCTCTATATTCCTGCCGTTCAGGGTGGATCGTTCCACGGCTGCAGAGCGGTCTCCATACCGCTGACTTCGGTTCCTAAAATCGTGAGCGTGAATTTATATGAAACTGGTAAACAGCAAAGAGGCGACCATTATCTTGATTTAACAGATACTTTGATTCTGTGGTAAATAATAGAGACCAAGCATTTCCTTAGCTATCGCTGTTATTCCCCTTTGATATGAGGAAATGCAACTAGCCTATTCGCCACCACTGCATGGCTGCCATGCAAGGGTCCTTTGTCTACTAGACTACAGAACGCGTTTTGGTTATAGGCCAATACATTATATCTTGACCCACCTCTTGTTTTGGATTTCATTTTAATTTACAGTAAAATGTAATAGAGTGTGGCACATGCCAAATGCTCTAAAATAATTAGAAATATTATGTTTTATTATGTTTTAGGGAACTGTGCTTGCAATGCATAATTAGGGTCTGTCAGGTGAAATGCTAAACACGTTTATTTGGGTTAAAATAGGCTAAATAAATGTTTTATAATATACTTTTTATATAATTTTTTAAAAATAAAATAAAATAATACATAATATTTATTATTTTGCAAATAGCCTAGCCATATTTGTCTGTAACTATATTTCTGATATGATCATATAGGATATGTCACATATGAAGCATACACAAATTCACACATTTTAAAATGGATGGAATAAATGAATAAATAGATACAGGAAATAATATCCCCACCCAAGATATTCAGTATATCCAACCCCAAGCCCCCCCCCCCATCTTTACAAACACACACACACACACACACACACACACGCACATGCACACGCACACACACACATAAACACACAATCTAAACACATAAACAAACACATTTCTGTTTACATTACAAGATTTAGAAGAACTCATTGTTTTTTAAGCACATGGTCTCTGTAGGCTGAGGGTCAGTATTTACTGCTGGAGTGAATAGGCTTTGATGAGGAGCAGAAGAGGAGCACGGTGGAGGTGGCAGAGACAAATGTGACGTGGAGAGTAGATGATGAATGTGAAGGGATATAGATTTGAGATTAGACATGCTTTCACCATCAGGTAAAAATAGATCAGACAGCAGCGAATCATTACGGAACCACAGATAATTAATTTTAAAATGGTGGGTTGTAGGGGAGCCATCTCTATAGTGTGAAATAAAGTCCCTTTTCCACTATAAGGTGCGTCATCTTGACCCATTTGTCTTATATGTTATATGTAATATAGTGTAATACTATTTTTCAGCTCGGCAAACTATGTTTATATTAATGCATATTAAGTAACAATAATGAGTGAGCTTCTATGTGAAAATGGTTTCTGCTTTGCGTGTGTGTGCGTGGGTTTGTGGATTCATTGAAAAGCGGTAGGCATAAGATCCGATCTGGTCTTTATAAGTCAAAATATTTTCCAGTGATGTCAGGCTTAGGGATGTGTGTGTAGCACACTGTAATCAATCTACTTTACTGCAGAGTTTTAACTGTTCTGAAGAAATGCGTCAACAGTTTTATTTTATTTTCTGTTCCACCACCATATTACCCAGAATTCATCAGAGAATAAATACAATGTGCCTGTTTAGTCATATATATTTATACATAAACGCATCACAGCATTTATGTGTGGGCACGTGTTTACATGTGTGTGTGTGAGTATGCGCGTCACCTATGTGGCAAGTTATGGCAAGTTAACCGTTGACATTACTCCAAGATATGCATTCGAACCCCACTTCTTTATCAGCCAGCCTCATTTATTATGCAGACTGGAGACCTCAGGGGAAGTGAGCGTGTGTGTGTGTGTGTGTGTGTGTGTGTGTGTGTGTGTGTGTGTGTGTGCGCGCGCGCGAGTGGTGGTGAGAGAAGGGGGGCGGGGGTTATATACATTTGTTCCTGTGACCCCAAAACACACACACACACACAAACACATTCTCCTGCACTAACCATCACCATGCATTCACAGCAGATTCCATGTCTGTAATTGTTAGCATCCACCCACGGAGTGAGAGAGGACTGTACTCTATTTATGAGTGTGAGAGACAACTGCTGAGATTTGTGTATTTGTGCTTATGATCTTTTCTGGTATTGTTTTGTTTTAGTTTCATTACACTTGCCTTTGCAATGTACATGTGCAGTATGGTTCCCATGCCAATAAGGCCTTTTGAGTGAAGCTGAATTGAACTGAATGAGAGAGAGAGAGAGAGTGAGAGAGAGAGAGAGGAGGGGGGGGTCCACAGATTGAAGCAACAAGGTAATGGTAAGCAGAGCTGAAATGTCTCTCTTTCTTTGATTTGATGGGGACATTATTTGACAGAATTGTTATATAAAAAAACTGAATATGTCTGGTATATTCCTAGGAGTTTGTTTGTGTGTGTGTGCGTGCGTGCGTGTGCGTGTGTGAGACCTTGAGCTCCACATATGGAAGAATTGACAAGTGCGCTATACTAACCCCTCTAAGTCTGCTTCCAGCTACAGAGAACACAAAAGGCCACTATTAGCAAACTTTAATTGCATCTTGACCTCGGCATTCTGGCAACATACTACAATCCCGGGAAGGCTGCGTAGAAAGCATTTAATTAGCTTGCTTGTCAGAAAGACCACACTTAGATTTAAATCACTTCTGGTGCTTGGAATTTATTGGAAAAGTAAGAAAGACAAATTAAATGCTTTCTAAAGTCGGCGTTGAACCAGAAAATTCTACATGTACAGTATATTTACAGTAAATACATCATGTTTATGTCTGGGAAACCCAGACATTTGTGTCCGCTGGGATTACACTCGAGTTGTACAGTACATGTAAACTGGGAATTTTAAGAATCTATTCCCGTAACAACCAACCCATATGACTGGATCACTGACAATGAGAACTCACATTAACCATTAACCCTCTCCATTAACCTGTATCACACCAAACTGTTGATGTGCACGTCGCCTCCAAAATTAAAAGCTCCCTTCTAATCTTTTAAGAGTCCCATGGTATGGAGGGAGGATAAGGGGAGAGAGGGGAGGAGGTGGAGGAGGAGGAGGAGGAGGAGGAGGAGGAGGGAAAGGGGAGGTGTGAGAGGAAAGGAGGAGAGGAGAGAAACTCAATCTGAAGCACCAGGTGCACCTTTTGTAGGCATAATCTCCGAACCCTCGAGACCTTGCGCACGCTGGCCAACATATATGGCCTTTTATATGCACGGACGGATTATTCCTACTGGGATTTGAGTCCTGCACTTTCCCCCGGTTGTGAAGAGAAACGCCGGGGTCATGGGGTCACTCTTTGTCTGTTGTCACACAGCCACCCTTAATCAATACATTAAAAACACTTAACCTTGCATATCGGGGAATGTAATGATGTATCTGCATTGCACGCAACGGCTTGTGTGTGGGTGTGTGTGTGTGTGTGTGTGTGTGTGTGTGTTTCATCCAGCAACACGTTCTCCATGTGAGGAACAGAAACCTTCAGAACTTTACAGAACAACCGTTCTCTACTGTGCTGTTTGCATGTGCTTTTTTGGAAACTCAACAATACATGTAAACAAATGTATATTTGAACTTAACAAAAGAGACAACATATGGAACAAAGAATTTAAATTAATACAAAAGTCATATTGTAAGAACTCCCAGCATTTTGTGTGCTGTAGCAGGCTGTAGCAGGGGGAAGGCCCCTTGACCACGAGCTCGCCTGTTGTCCTCTGAGCCCGACCCTTAAACTCATTTAAATCCTCTAGCGGGGACGATGCCAAGGACAGAGCTTCTCTTTGTGATTTAATCTCTTTCTCTTGCGCTAGAACAAACATCAAATATGGCCTCCTTATCAGAGCAGGCCCGCTCTATCTATCGCCAATCAATATCCCCATTAGTGTGTGTCTGTGTGTGTGTGTGTGTGTGTGTTTGTGTGTGTGTGTGTGTGCGCGTGAGGTCAAAGATCAGGTATAGCCCTCCAGCATGGAATGACAGATGTGGCCCGTGGAGAACAGGCAAAAAAGAACTGGGGCTAAGCGAGGGGTTGGGGGGAAGAGGAAGAGAATCTAAACAACAGATAAGAGGGAAAACAAGGAACTCGTTATTGTTGGTTCCCTTTTTTCGCAGCCGGTCTAACTTTGCCTCAGGTGCCGCTGACACAGGATCGGCTCACCCGGCCTCGAACTATTGGCTTGCAAGCGTAAGGCCGATCTCAGATCAGCTATGCAGCGAGGACAAAGCTGCATTTTGTCATTGCGTTTATTTACTCCTCCGCCCTGTGGTTCCATTTTAAAATGCCACAGGCCAAACCAACAGTGTCTTACGTAGTTGTAAATGCAAGCCTTTCTTAGAGACAGTGACACTTCCTCTAATGGTAGGGAAATGGGCATCTTTTGGCCTCTGGCCGTTCCTGTTTGAGGTGAGCAATGAAAGCAAAATATTTAGTTATGAATGCGTAAACCCTGGATCGCATTTGGTTTGCACATCCCCAATTGTGCAGGGCACGAGCGCGCACACACCCTGGCCACGTGAACACAAACTTATTAAAAGATACATTAATTTTTTAGCAAGTGTTACTGTATATATACCTGAATGCACACCCCAAAATTAAGTCACTATACATTTGCAATATTAACACGCATGCGCGCACACACACACGCACACACCCACACACACGCACACACACACACAGTGGATCAAGCAATAGGTTGCAGTCATGCATCAAAGCCAGGCCGGACATGAAGCTACATTCTATGTGTAAAAAATATACACATCTAATAAGGATCCTTAAGGGATATGACACTCTGTCTGAGCCTCTATACACCATGAAACAGCTTCATAACGTGCTGGAACAACTGTTAGAGCTACCGCCAGCTGCCATCAGGGAGAGAGAGGGGAGGGGGGAGAGAGGGGACGAGAGAGGTGATGATAGAGAAATGGGGGGAATGGGCGAGGAAGAGAGATAGATAATGAAAGAGGTGTGGAGAGGGAAGAGAGAGAGAGAGAGAGAGAGAGAGAGAGAGAGAGGTGTGCAGGGGGCAATCCTTTGTTCTGTGGAAGACTTAACACACTCAGGGTGTACAGTGTGTCAGGAGCACACAGGCATATATCAACTTCAATCTCTTTTTAATGAAAAATCCTGCCCTCTCTAATATGTGCAAATTAACCTCTTTTCTTCCCTCCCAGCTCTCCTCCCCCCACTCTCTCTCTCTCTCTCTCTCTCTCTCTCTCTCTCTCTCTCTCTCTCTCTCTCTCTCTCTCCAACTCCCTTCCCGAGACACCACCACTTGCACACAGACTCTCTGTCGCTTGCTCGCGGTCTCTCGCTCCTTTCTTCCTATTCCTCTCTCTCGGTCCTTTTTCATAGCGTCACTTGTCCCCCCATTTGACAATTTCCGATACCTCGCCCATTCAAAGGTGCAGGGCAGGAAAATAGCACAAAATTGAGAGAAAAAGATTGAGAGAGAGAGAGAGAGAGAGAGATATTTCGCTCTGCTTGCCATTACCATGTTGCTTCAATCGGTGCCCCCCCCCTTCACACACACACGCGCACACACCAATACCACCACACACGCTTAAAATGGACAGACTAGCAGCAATAAATATTCAGTTTTGTACTACACATCGAACTACAGCAGTCATATTCTACATTGTTGCACCCTCTCTCTCTCTCTCTCTCTCTCACTATATATATATATATCCCTCCCTGGCTTTTGATCACTCCCTGGCTGTCTGACTGGCCATGTTGATTGTAATTTAGAAATTACACCTAATGAGGAATTTTTAAAAACATGGCAGATGTCTGTTCTGCTGGCTACACAGTGTTCCCTTCCCTAATGGATTTCCTGGTATGGAATCCATTTTTCCGTCATTCGGCCCTGCAGGGGGTTTAGTTTGCCGGCCCTCCCTTGCTGCTTTACACACATGCACGCACGAATGCATGCGCACACACACACACACACACACACACACACACACACAAACTCCCTCTCATGCACGCTTTCCCCATCGTCTAATTGGGGGCGACTGGTTTTAGTGAAACGGAGTACTAATCATTGTTTCTGCTGTTAATTTAAGTACTTAACCGTACGGGATCAGCCACAGCCAGGGAAATTAGTATGATTCAAATGACATTGTTAATCTCAAGAGCTAAAGTACTAATTTCCTTCTTCTTTATTTTTATTTTTTTGCTGTTTGAAAGTTAAACTCCACATGGGAGTTATCGCGGGGCAAATGCCGGTTCCTCGTGTTTACGCAGCCTCCCAAAACATTTGCAACAAAGCCTAAAACAATAATAGTAGGCCTTGTTTTTGAGGTGTCACTCAAGTTTAATTTAGGAACTTACTCCATGAGAGCAGTAATAATAAATAAAATATCATCTGCTTTTACAATAAATACTAATAGTAATAAATAGTCTACTGTAAATTCAGTAAATGACATACACAATTTTAGGTTTAGTGATAGAAAATATATTTTATGCTATGGCATATGGCGGCATGGCGTGTAAAGAGCTTTGGCTATTTTTTTTTTTTGTACAGATGTGCTGCTGTTCAGATAAACACTGCATGTTTATGCATGTGCATTTACACACATATAGCCTAGTATTTCTGTAAAGCACAAACATGGCAAAACACACACACGCACACGCGCACGCACACACACGCACACACACACACATGCAAATCAAATCCATCAACAGCTTGTGATGAAGTGAGACGTTGTGCCGTAAACAGTGTGTGCTGTTACCATGGAAGCCACTTTCTCTTCACACAGCTAGGGAGGGAGAGAGAGAGAGATAGATAGAGAGAGAGAGAGAGAGAGAGAGAGAGAGAGAGAGAGAGAGAGATAGATAACACAAAGACAGGACAATATGGGGAGCAAGAGGAAATCACTGATGGAGAGTGCGATCAAGACGGACAGACAAGCGTGTGTGTCCCGCCATTCCCTCTGTAACAATTTCTTCTTTTCTTACATGTTGGGGCCTTTCAGCGCCATTCCTGGGCTGTCTTTGTGCCCACTGAGCAATAGGAGAAAAACTTAATTGAATCTTTCTCTGCATTCTCACGTTTAAAGACATGCACATACGGTGCCAGAAATGTTTTAAAGTTCAACTTTTCTGGTTAATTTAATCCATTTGGTTTTATAAAACTACTCTGCAGAAGAGTATGTATGTATGTATGTATGTATGTATGTATGTATGTATGTGTGCGTGTGTGTGTGTGTGTATTGTGCTTATTATTTTTATTTATTTTTTGCCATTTAAAACATACACTTAATATTTAATATATAGTTAAAGCAAAAATGAGTGTAATCTTAATTAATATTACTGCAATGTTATGTATGTTAGTTGTATGTATTCAGTATGTCAGAAATTTGATAAATATAACACATGAAAAACTACAAGTGGAAACTAGAACTCATGTCAGAACAGCTTGAATGTTTACATTCACCAATTTATAACAATAACATCTCGTACAGGAAATAAGACATGGCAACGCGATCATCTGACCCCAAGACAGGACAGACGATTGGGCGACAACAAGCAAGGGTATTCTAGATATTTTTCTTCATTTGGCAGAGACACTAATGACATATTTCCTTCCTTTATGCGCCACAACTAAATCATATTAGCCAAATGAAAACCATAATCCACGTCATGTTCTCTCTGAGGTCTGGAGAAAGAAAGAGGTTTCATAACATCGACCCAGGACAAATTACAACAAATATAAGGTAATAATAATACAACAGTTCTTACTGAAACGGGCACGATAAGGCACTTTGCTGAAACAGTGTGTGCTCAGGTGGACCTATACAAGTGTGCGCTTAATCAATCAAAGTAAAATGAGAAAACATATTTTGTGTAGTTATTGTTGGTATTTTTATGGTGACCATTATATGCTGCTCTAGAAGCATTAATATAATTGGATGTGTTTACTGTGACTTTGGATAAATTACCAAAATGTAAATGTTTAAAGCACTTTTAACCCCTCCCCCCCCCCCCCCTTCCCCCAACCCACATTAGGCTTGGGGTGGTAGCTACAGCGCTGAAGTCATGGCTCCAGAGTTGCTTGAGAAAGGTCAGGTGAAGCTTGTCCATTGTAGCGCCGCAGGTTTGTCAGCGAGGCTACAGGAGGTAATCAGAGAAAAATATGTCCTCTCCTTCTTGTCTTCTTTTAGACCTCCATTAGACCGGCCTGGCACTCCATGGGAAAATTGATTTTCACCCTCCTCCTGCACTCCTCTCCCTTTTCTCTTTGACTTCTCAGATTCCATTTGGATGTTGTTCAGAGAGAGAGAGAGAGAAAGAGAGACAGAGGGAGAGAGAGAGAGGAAGAGAGAGAGAGAGAGAGAGAGAGAGAGAGAGAGAGAGAGAGAGAGAGAGAGAGAGAGAGAG
>JAODUH010000013.1:1492558-1511055 GCA_027564835.1 Typhlichthys subterraneus | reverse complement strand
CGAAATTAATATCGATATTGCAATTTTCATGATCAATATCGCAATATCACATTTGATCAATATCGTGCACCCCTACTATGCATACACACCTGCCTGCCTACAGTATTACCTAAGCAAACCGACACTTACACAGAACAGATGTGTTAACCTAAAGACCTAATGCATTTTAGAACATATTTCAAATTAAATCCTAGTAGCTGGTGAACAATTTATAATAGCTTCAGGCATTTAAACCACTTGACAAATGCTTCAAAATGTTTTTTTTTTTTTTTGCATTCACAGTATATTCCTATGGTCACTTAAAGTGCAAGTGGCAATTTGCATCTAACGTCAATGAATCTGTAAAAGTTACTTTAACATTTATGAGGTGTGCCGCCAACTTCATGCAAGACAGAGGGTTTGAGTCTCAAAACATCTCCGTTTCCCATTCCTTTTATGTTGCTCTCATATTTTCTATGAATAAACTTGTCTGCCTCACCTCCCAAACAAATTCTACAACGGTCTGTCCTTAGTTCACTACAATGGAGTACAAGGAATAAACAGGTCCTATGCACCCTGGACAGCACAGGGTAATCTACTGGAAGCTTAACATCTCTTGAATACTTTCTGTAGTTGCAGTTTTCCAAATCACTACCCTCACGCTAAACGAAGCAAGCCCAGTTGTTCCGACGTCTTTCCAAAAGCACAGCAAATAGACTAAGATTCAGATTAAGATTAAGATTATGCCAACTAATGTATTCATCACAATTACAACCACTTTTGTTAACATCTGGCTTGTCTCAGGGGTTTCACTCTCCACCTCCACCATGCAATTTGTCATTGCACGTGTCCCCATCAGCTCTGTGAAAATTACTTGGATAGTAAATATCACTGGTGAGTGACCGGTGGGAAGAGTAATGATCTGTCTGGTCAAAATAAAACTGGTGCCAAAACAAGGAGCGACTGAGATGAGATGAGAGGGCGTGCGAAATGTGCCTTTGAGAATAATAATCAAAAGGAAAGCAAAGTGGGGGAAAAAAAGAGGGGGTTTCCATAGATCATGCCTGGTATATGAGCCCTGGTTCTCTTACATCTCTTACGTGTTTCATGGCGCAGTAAAAGCGTGTGGCAATCCGCAGTGTTTGCAGCCTTTGCTGAACGTTACCAGATTTGGGCCGCAGGGGCACATCCTCTGCCGGGCGTGGCTGCTAGAGAAGGGGGAGGGGGGGAGCGAGGGAAGGGTGAAGGAGACGAGAGAGAGGAAGAGGGAGGGAAGGAAGGAAGGAAGTTGGAAGTAACAGTGTTCAGGAGAAAAATCAGTGCAGCATTTCATCTAAATGACGTCAGCGGCAGAAGACTGTTCTAGCGCAGAGCGTGGTACCGTGGCAGTTGACTGGACAGTATAAAACGCAGAGTAAATGCTTAAAGGACAACGCCTGTACAAAACTATTGCTATGCATGACGCGGTATTCTGTAATATATCAAATACGTCTTTCAGAGATACCACTATACAGTTAAGTAGTGGTGAACGTGCCAGTCTACACTGGTATACATAAGAGATTTATGCAGTAGCATCATCCTGGCAGAGGAAGGGCCCGATCACACAGAGTCCCGTCACAAGCAAAGCCATTACTTTCCTATGGTACGGGGCGATTGGCATGCACTTTTTTATGGTGGCACGCTTTTTTTTTGTTTTGTTTTTTAGACACACATAAAAATTACAATCTCAACTTTTCATCGCAAGGCGCTGTTCATCAATGTGACAGCTTGTGATCGGGGGTTCATCAAAGCGCTTTTGACGGGGCCGCGCCTTCTCAGTGTGATCAGGGCTGAAGGGAGCAGACTGAGCCTCTGGGCACTAGGAACCGAGCAGAGCAGGGCTACAGTAGCAAACTAAACCAATGAGCATTTTACTGTGGCGCAAGTATGGTGACATCGTACAGAGCCTAAGAAAACACAAAAACAGACACAGCCGGGTACTGCACTACGACCGAGGCAGGTCACGCACACAGTCACACTACCATGTCAAAGCCATGTACCCCCACCGAATATGTCAGCCGGTGCTGGAGGGAAAGAGTAAAGGGAGAGGGGAATAAATAAACCTGGTGACAAACAGAGGTGGTAGTCCACAAAGCAAGGGCCGCATCTTTTGAATAATATAGCAGAAAATAACAGGAGCAGAAGCAGAAATGTCCTACACCTGTTCAACTGCGGGCCCAACCTGGCTGACGATGTTGTGGGTCATCAAATGTTTCTGAATTTTGTTTTGTAAAGAGATCATTTGCACACATTAGCAATATAAGAACATGTGAGATATCTTCAAGAATTATGGTTGATTATAATGAACTAGCCAAGTGACAGCCGGAACTAACTTAACCGTTACAGAAAAAGTGAACAAACATCCCGAAAATGTTAACTACAAAACCCAAAGCTGTGTTTTATATTAAGAGAAAAATTAATGTCATGTATGAGTAGGTAGTGTCTGCATGCAACAGGATAAAGCTGGTATCCAAACACATCATTATGCCAGTTAAATCACAATTTCTTCAGAACTGATGCAGAAAAGGAATATGTACCATGCAGAGACATGCATTAGAGGGTCGGCCATGCAGTCAGGAGAAAACACTGCTATGTTTGTTGGTTGGTTGATTGATTGTGTGTGTAGCAGTTCAGAGAAACCTAATACTTTAGAAATGCGAACTGTATCTGTTTCTGCTCAACGCAAGTGAAACACTCCATCTGTACATCCTAATTTGTATGCAGTGTGTTGTAGGCTAACTAGTCTCACTGAGGTGCTATTAGTTATTCTTCAAACACAGAGAGATTGTGTGAATACGTACTCCATTTAGGTTGCCATTTACTAACACATGGCTATAGCTCTGTGCAGATACAACACAGCTGTAGCAATAACCACAGACCAACTGAAATTATGTGTGATGGTTATTAGAATCAGTTAAAGGTCAGTGAATGTCATAACAAGCAGTGTTTGCATCAACATCCTCAAAATGGGTTTCTAAATGCTCATGTGAGCTATTAAACATCCATTACCTTTCATATTCATCGTTAGTCTTTAAATAATGTTTCACACATGGCTGAACGGTCATATGAGAGACAAAGTTCATGTTGAGATCATGCCGTTTAATCTTCTACTTTCCACATACAGTAAGTTCATTCATTTTAATACACTAGTGTTTCCTTTACGCTATTGCTGTATTTAGTTTTAGGGGATTCCCTGAAGCCTTTAATGCTTGACTACCTTTAAACCCCCATAAAGGCCAGCAGGAAGACCAGACAACTTAAAGGCAAACCACAGCACTTCTCGTACAGAAGGCCTATAAACTTGTCCACACAGACATTTACACACAAAATGACCTAAGAGAAGTGACTTAGCTCTTTCTCAATTATCTCTGTGCTGTCAGCAACCAGTGACTCATTTCTCTCTATGGCCTAAAATGAACATAGTTGCTATGCAACATTTGCCAAAACCTGTTGCCTGACAGTCAGCATTCTCATTAAAAGGTACATGAGACTTGGGTCCATGGTAGGTGGCAATGTTTGATCAAATTCATACCCACGCACACGCATGTACACAGTTCAGCCTCTCAGACACAGCAAGCAGTGGAGCATAAGCTGGGATAGAGGTTCAAGCGTGATGAACACAAATACACATCGTGCAGGAGCTCGTGGGAGAGCAGGGATGATTGCTAACTGACGATGATGGACATCAGTCATTGTCATCTCCACCCAAAGGCAAACTAATTCAGATATTGGACTTGTGTTAGGCCATTTGGGAGATGACAACAGGCTTGGGGTGGAAAGAAGCTGTTTTTCGTTAACTAAAATGTTCAAAATACTGTTCCGTTTATTGCTATTCTTTCACATGGCATTTAATAGAGTCGTTACTTGTATACCGGAAACCCATAGGCCTATACATCAAGCTAACGCATGTAAGTGCATAAAGAAGTTTGGTGAGATTTCCCATGTGTGAGATATTAATTAAAATTTGAAGTGTGTGTGCATCCAGAGTTATGGCGTGGTACCTTCTCTTTGTCACTGGCCTCTCTCGCCACAGTTGATCCCTAGGACATAGAAGACATAACTATGAGTCAGCTTTCATATACCACTAAACAATTCAGTAAAGTTGAGAGACCACACACGGCGATAATCAACAATTTAGAATTTGAATTCTGGAAGGCTTTGGGCCAGTCGGAAACAATACCATTCGTTCTGTAAACCCCTCACCCCACAGGATCATTTGGGATGGTGATCGGTCTGTAAACCCCTCACCCTACAGGATCATTTGGGATGGTGATCGGTCTGTAAACCCCTCACCCCACAGGATCATTTGGATTGGTGATTGGTCTGTAAACCCCTCACCCCACAGGATCATTTGGGCTGGTGATCGGTCTGTAAACCCCTCACACTACAGGATCATTGGGGCTGATGATCGGTTCCGACCAGCCTCGAGTTGGTAACGCCCCTTAGACTTTGTCAATGACCACCAAGCTCTCCCCACCTTGAGGTCATATTTCTTGTAGACAGAGAGGCGGTGGGAGAAGACATTGCGCGTGACGATCATGTAGGTCTCGTCTCCGTCCACTGTGAGGCGGTACATCCCCAGGAACTGAGGAAGCAGCGTGTTGCCATGGCACTCCACTATGAACTACAGAAGGAAGCGGAAGAATCTCAGTTCAAAGCTCTCAGGAGGAGGATATTCACCATTTGTTAGCATAGTAGTGCTCCCGAACCCGTGTGCCTGCTGGGCCCAAGAGCAAGCGGCTAATTCCGCCATGTAGCCAAGTCAACAGCATTGTTTTCATGTTCAATAAACTAAAATGTACAAATGTAAGAACGTGTAAGCAAACACTTTAACTTGCAGAACTTTTATTTTTTACCCCACCCACCACACAAAACTAGATACACGCGCTTATTATGCCTGTGTGTTAATGTGGAGCATGACAAGGGAGCCATACCTGGTGGTACTTCTTGAGGATATTGTGCATCTCTGCCACATCCTCGCTGCTGATGGTCTTTATGACATAGCGCTTGTCGTAGGAGGTGTGGAAGCGGGCCCCGCTGCGCCCCTGGGCCTCGCTGTTCAACAGAGCTCTGCGCGTCAAGGAGTTCTGCCGGAAGACGAGCCAAGCGAGAGAGACATTATTGTGGCTCATTGTCTGCTGCCAATCTGGTTAGACCTCCTGACATCCCTCCACTTGTAGGAGTAAATAATAGCTGCAATCCAAGACGGCCTGTGTATTTTGGCTTCACACGTCGTAACAGTAATGCAAGGGATATGCTAGCACAACTACAGTTGGGCTTAAAAGAGACAGTCTACCTCTGAGTTCTGTTTGTTTATACGTCTAACATAAATAGTTGTTTTCCCCCCAGTTGCTATATATTAAGAAAGATGACAATTTTATCACACACAACAGAAACCATTAATAGAAAATCAGTTCCTCAATATTTGGCAGGTTGACAATAACGCCTCTTATTGAATATGGCACCGATCAGAACTTTTTATGCAGAACCACATTCTAATGGCAATGTGAGAAGTTTCCACACACCCAAGTAATTAATGTCTTGCATCGCAGGACCACCTATCTTCAACTATCCTACAGGTTGCCTACAGGTATATACAAGTTTTCATTTAGGACGTTAAGACCACTTTCAACAAAACGTTAAGACTAAGCCTGTAACGGAAATACCAGATGTGAAAGACATTAGTTAATAAAGTTAACATTTGGTTGAGTTAAAGAAAACTGGCCAGCAGTGCATTACAGACTCATTCACTTGATCTAAATGAACAGCAGTTATTTCCTCTATGATTCTTTTTACCCAGCAGTGTGGGTAGGGGCAATTATTTTCTTATTTTTTGTGTGTACCTGGGTAGGGAGGGATATCATTTTGATTTGAGAAGAGTTCTGGAGAATGACTAACCCTGGCTTTAATGTTTTTATGTATTTAAAAGGGCTCCAAAAGGCTCTGTTATAGGCATGGGCATTTTGTTTCTACATTAGAAAGGGCCTCGTGGAGGGGGTGGGACTGGTCTGGGGGCCCTCCCCCATATAGGTTTGAGTGTCAAACACTTAACTTTGTTCATTCTGGTGATTTTAAAGTACCCATTTGTGTATTTTCTGCATCAATTAATGGTGGAGATACTGTAGTGTATAGGAAAACAAAATTCAGGCCTAAGGCTCTAAGGCATTCTGTATTGCTTTCAAATTATTTTCTCATTGAGTATTTATCCCAGCTGAGTCAACACGTACTACTGGTGTGATATAGGTCATACATTTCTGCACATTGAAAACAATGATCATTGAGACCATATCTTTGACATAAGGCATATTTCTACAGAAGAATTTTAACAAACTCATCTCAAATGCAATCAGGAATACTTTAATGCATATCTGTTGGCAATAGGCTATTATTATTTTTATTCTTCCAACGTTTATTTAAGTAACATTGCCGATATTATGATTCACTGAGTTCACCAATGTTAGACTTCCTATAGAACGTCAAACGTAGCATTGACTAACACATGATATACATTTATTATTAATAAATGGTAGTTGGCCATTATAAGAGGATGATGTGAGAGTATGCTAGCCTATTGAGTAGCCTACAAGCACAGATTGAACAAGAACCAACTCTGAACAATGAACAGAAAAAACTTGCACAAAGAAGTGTGGCATCTAATTGAACATTATGCTATTCCAGAAGCATGACACATGCAAGGAGCAACACCAGATCCCTCATAAGCCCAAACACACACATACGCAAACTCAACAGATTAAATCAAAGTTGCTACCAACTGATCTTCCAATGTGTATCCAAGGCGCGCTGGATTTATAGTGGCTCGGCCACGTAGTTAGCACACCGGCGAGGTAGAACAGTTACTGACATGTTCATTAAATCTACTTACTAGTACTCCGGTAATGTTATTATCCTGTCCTCTACTCTGTTTGTCATTGCCTAAGAACAGGCTGTACGGCGTATTTGCGCTGCGCTAAGCAACGCAGAGTTGCGTCTTCATGACATTTCATAACATCTTGAAGAAGTGCAACCATAGAGCAACAATAGTGGAATTGCACACATACTTAATATTTCAGATAGACCCATCCATCTGAATTTAAGACAATGTAAGACTATTCAAGGCCTTATAGGGTGTTAAATGTGTATTGAAGACATTTTAAGACTTTTTAAGGACCTGCGGCCACCCTGCTATCTGTCCACCAGTGGATGTGTGAGTCTGTTCCAATGTCTGTTGAACCCATTCTCACACACACAGCTGATAGACCAAATACAACCCCCACCTCTGCCAGGCTCCATTCCCTAAAAATGATTTGTGTCCTCTATATACCCTCAATTATTTCCCTCCTCCTGCAACCAAGCCATCCTGTGGCAGGACAGGAATACTAAAAAGACCTGGGCCCCAGGGTACGGTCTCAGATTGGGCCCATAGCTGGAGCAACTTCGTTGACGAAAGGTTTTTAATCAACATTTCTTACTTCATATTCTACATGAAACATTAATATTTGATATCTTTGCAACATGTTGTTACGGGTAACTGTTTCGCAGACAGAGATGGCTACAGTATACTGTAGTTTGTTCTTTCACTATCAGAGGAAGGACCTCACGAGTGAGAAATATAACAAGTGGCCAAAGAGTCAGCAGTGAGCTTTAGCATTGTGAATGCCTTGACATTCACGATGTAAAGGCATGTCTTTGTGCTAGCCAGTGTCTTCACACCCCGCCACTGCCTGCTGACTGCAGCCAGCCTGACTCTAATGAAAACATGAGAGAGGGACAGCTGCTCTGAGCTGGGACACACTGACCGCAACAAGCTGCCAACTCACTGCCTGCCCTGCCCTGGGAATTGGGATTTACAAGGAGAGACTTGAAAAAAAGAGGGGTGGACTGAAACAAAGGAGAGAAAGAAAAACGGTTGAGGGCCAACAGAAAGTCAGAACCATATCAAATACCAAATATAACTTGTCACATACACAAGTTTTGACATAAATAAACTATTATTTACCAGAAAAGACATTGACTTTGTCTGTCTAAAGGGAGCCTTAATTATAACTTGTCCAACAAAAGACTTTAAAAAGAGCATTTCTGACATTCATTGTCTTCTTTTCAAACTCCAACCTCCACCAATCTGGATCTCCAAGAACAGGACAAACCGGAGGGAGTCCATTTGACTCGGGCATGGCCCAGCACTGCTCAGTTGGCCTTATTTTTGTTTTCTCCATTTGTGTGTGTGTGCGTGAATACCTGGAAGTCCTGGTCATCAATGCAAAATCTCTCTCTGAGGTTCCGGAACACCAAGGGGCAGTACTCCTTGAACTTGAAATGGCTTGGCATGTTCTCCCTGAATGGACAGATGGACAAACAGATGGTCGGACACACACAGCTTTTTCAATATGTAATCACAGATTAGAAATAATAAATAATCTTCAAATACCCTGACAAAAAAAATGGTTTGTTAATAAAATCATACACACCGGAACATAATGTTCAGGGGAATTAACTGGGTAGAACACGTTTAAATGTAATCTGCCAGATGAAAATGGCCACGCTTTTTACAACAGTCAGTTGTGTAACACACAACGCAAGAACAAGAATGGTAACCTACTTGTTAAAGAGGTGGTTGTCCACCTTAATCTTGGAGTAGGCCTTGAAGTCATCTGGCATGAGCATGATGGGAATCTGAACATGGCTTAGCTCGTTTATCTTGGCAGAGACATAAGGGAGAGAATGATATTAAGGATTTCACCAGAGAGACTGGGCAAGTCACAACTCTCTCATAACATTAATAATGTACTTCTAGAGTAAGTACGGAGCCATGTAAAGAGAGTTGTGTCATCTCCAATCACGCCAATGGACCGTTTTTTCACAGCAACGGAGCCTCAAAGTTGTTTCCCGGAAGTTAGCCTAAATACTACTTCCGTCTGCGTAACTTGTATTTCCATGGCTCTAAGTAAATAATAAATACTGCTCTACTTTGGATCGACATTATATATTCACAATATATGCAGAATTACGTAACATTATGTGAAAAATATGAATTATTATTATTATTCTATCTCTCTCTCATATATATAAAAATATATAAAAATATATAAAAAGTATATTATATATTTAAAAAAAAAATGTATACCCTATATGAATATAGATCCAGAGTAGTAAATTACATTTACAATATATAGGTAAAATAACCCTGGACTATTGTGTTATTTAGAATTTCTCTGCAGCTGCTAAACAAATGTCAACAACATGGATTCTGGCATTATGGTTCCACCATGGTGGAAAACTCAAGTCTAGCTTTCCACAGAGAAAGGTTATGCGAAAGTCAAATGGCTGGTTGTTAAATTAAGAAGAAAAGAAAGGTAAGCCAGTTGACTGGGGTGCCTGCCTCATAATGTGGCTCTACATAGCCTAACAGCGCTATTTTCATTGTCTCACTATCTAACCTGTTTTATTTATGGTGTGACTGCCACCATCACCCTTTATTGACTAATGTGACTTCAACCTTCTCTAAATATCTCAGACATTTTATTCACAATGCACACCATCCTATTTCAGTCATATATGGCTATTATAAATGAAACAAATGCTCAGATTGCTTTAAAACACTTGTTCCTTTAAGTCAATAAAACAAAACTATATGCATTGCTGATAAAATATTACGTGTACGTTTCAATGCGTATTAGCAAAAGAATGTTGGCGACAAGCGGAAGATGCAATATTGCTATTACAGTATTAAATGCTTTAATTAAAAATAATTAAAAAAAAATATATATTTAAAAAATTTTCAAATGTAATTTGCTTTTTGCGACACCTCAGTTGGCAGATCTGATTCTGGGGCATAGGAAATTTATACTGGGGTGAATGCCTCAGTAAATTGGGTCTGGCAATGTCCCTGGATGTGAGAAAGCCTTAGAGAAAACTCATGGGTTATTCAACACCTCAATTCTCACCTCATTTTGACTCGTAGTGTGTGAACAAATGCTAATTAAAACTTTCCAACTAATTGGCAATATGTACAAGCAAAGTATAAAACACAATGCACAAAAAGCCAAATTATTATAATTGACAATAAACTTTACTTAAAAACATTTAAAAGAGTCAGTTGGTCTCTTTAAAAACACCCAGGCTAAATGCAACCTTGGAGTCTAAATGGATATGCGTCCCTTCCCACACGGTGTTGCAATACTGTGATCTGGCATTGAAGTGATTCAGGCACAGCTTGGTACACACATGGTCCAAGCTGGAGTGTTTGTCTGTCACAGGCAGGTTACTTGGCTCTATTAATAGCCATAGTCATTTTTCTACAACCAGTGACAGCAGCCACTGACCTCTGAATTTATCTGTAAATAGGTATCCTTCATTTTAACATAAAAAACAAATAGTAGTATATTTTTAAGGTTCTGTGTTGCCACAAAATTAAACGTTAATATTAATTCACCCATCATAGACCGTCTGCATCACTATTTCAGCAGCTGCATTACAGGATAGTGTCACTATTTTTGCCATTGGGACTGACAGGAGGCCTGAATAACAGTAGGCTCACGGCAGATGGTGTGGAACATGGCCTCAGCATGACTGACTGGCTGACTGATGAGAGCATATGGCACACTTAAGGGGTATGGGGTAATAGCCCTGCTTTAGACCACGTCCTCCTTATCAAGAGAAAGGAAACCGTTGTGTTACTAATTTTGTTGAATAGAATGAAACCTGCTCTGTAACAAACCTACTGATATTTAAACAATGCTTAAATTGTCCATAGAACCAAATAACCAATACAACTACAAATAAAGCACATTGCAGCTGCAGAGGATGACGGTTTCCATATTTGTGGTGTTCAGTG
Organism: Typhlichthys subterraneus; assembly: GCA_027564835.1. Lineage (NCBI taxonomy): Eukaryota > Metazoa > Chordata > Actinopteri > Percopsiformes > Amblyopsidae > Typhlichthys > Typhlichthys subterraneus. The sequence goes on along the minus strand of JAODUH010000013.1, from coordinate 1,500,206 downwards.
GTCTGATGTAGCTGCTGACGTCACATGCCAATTGGCATTCTGGGTACTGACAGGGAAGACAAATAATGCCAGATCAACCAAGCTCTATTTCAAATATGACGCATAGTAAGCACGCGGTTCAGTACAGGTTTTGGGCCATGGTAACAGTATGGTTTCCATACCTGTATTTATTTTATATAAAAGAACATTGCATGGGTCCTCCTACCCTATTACATTTTCAGAGTTAAACACTTCCTGTATTCTGGTGAATTGTTACCAATTTCTGACTTGTATGCAAGTTATTGGGCAGGGTAAATAAGGCATGAGTGGGCATGAAAATAGACATAAGGATTTTTATATATTTATGCAGTTTCCTTTTCACAAATTCAACATGAATTATTATTTTTGTGCCCCCACTACATAGTCTTTGTTGTGCTATGCAATGCACGAAAACATTGTGGCTGATTATCAGTTAGTCAAATTATATGTTAAGGAGCAAAAGGATGAACATGAAAGTCACGGCAGCCGGACAAATGTCAGAGTTAAAGTGTTTTGTTAAGTATTTGAATAAGTAATGTGAATAACGTGAAACAAATTAGCCTAAACACGATTCAGGGTTTAAGCAAAAGCCAGGCTCCGCACCTGGAACAAGACTAGGCTACTAGGCTGCGTCTTCCAAAGTCTAGTCATTATACTGTTTAAAGCTGGTGAAAACTAACCATTATCTACCTATCAGTCATTACGATACTAAAGAATATCTCTCTCAGAACTATCTTAGCGCATGTTCTGCCAGTCGTGCTTTCAATATAAAGTTACATAATTTTTCACCCCTGCAGTCCAATTTTTGGGTGGGACAAATGCAAATGTTTCCCATATTGGGGGGGACACGATGTCTCAACACGTCACACAGCGCATTATGTATGCTTTGGAAATGATATGAAATTTACATAATGCCAATAACAATTCTGGTGAAGGCAGTGATTTAGTTTAGAAATTAAGAAAAACTAAAATAAGAAAACTTGGTTGGAAGCCAACCTCATTTACAGAGTGATTAAAGTGAATGATTGATATAAGCCTCCTTTATTCTATTCAAGTATTAATTTAGGCCTGCTGTGATCAAACAATATCCTATTACTCTATTCTTCCCCAACCTCTTTTTTTTTGTTGCTAGAATACACACAGAAGACTCTGCTATAGGCCTACACTGTACATCTGCCCCACTCTGCTCATTGATTAATATGATGAACTCACAGTTCACTCTCTTGCTTCTAATGCTGTACACTGAGGAGGCAGCCCGGGAGGAAAACAAACAATAAGAACCACTGCTGTGAAGTGGAGCGCGTGTCGCCGCCGCCATCCTTCCCGTGGGAGTGAGATCCATATCTATAAGAGATCTATATCAAGTTGCCACAGCACCAGGCCGTCAGGCACAGCTGATGTACCCCACAGGGGGGGTGACACCCCCCACCCCCCTCCCCCCGCTCCTTTGTATACACAGAATCGCATTGTTTGCATTTACCTCATTGCTCTGCCAGACATTCATAGGCTTTGTTTGGTTCAATTGTGCAACATCTCCGGCTTAATGCATTAGCTAAAGAAACAAAGTAGGAGGCGGAGCGACCGAGAGTTGAAAAACATGTACATATATTATCCAAGACAAACATCCCTCCTGGCTGTCTTTTTATTATGACAGAAAATATGTCAAATAAAATTTATAAAATATAATGAAAACTAATGAAATTTAACCTTTTATAAATTAAGACATTAGGTGAAAGCATCAAAGTGTTTAATTTAAGCCAACAGACATTGTTAACAAAATCTATTTTAATTGTATTTGTGATGGCAGCACGATGTTGTGTTTCCAGAACCTCAAATGTCTACGCTAGCTTACGGTTTATATATTAACACAATTTTTCAAAGGGTGATTGCAGTTGAGCAGGAAGAAGTGCAAGCTAATGGACAATTAATAATAGGTGCGTGGGCATGGCCTGAGATTCAAACTAAAACAATGTAGGTTTGTAAGGCTGGATTCAATTATATGGGGGAATTAGTCACAAATAAAAACAGGTCCTAAATAGACTCGACATCCACAAATGTGCAGGTTACCAGAATGAAAATATTTTTTTCATACAGGGCTGTTTTGAATTCTGCTCAGATGTGTTGATTGAAGAGCCCTTCACACACTGGGAGGAATACATTTACTGTAAAAAATTCAAAACAAAAGTCCAAGAGAGTGCAGCAAGGATTAATAAAATAGGGAATGATGGAACAGAATGCTTTATCTCCTAGCCTATCCACTCCAATGTCATCGTCAGGAGCCTTATCTAGCTGCAACTGCCGTATAAGCCCTGCAGCCATGTTTTACACCGATTCCTGTTTGTCACTATGGCAACAAAGGTTGGTTTCCGGCACAAAGCAAAGCAACTGCATGGTGTGCCTATATTGGACAGGAAGCTAGTGTACTGAGAATGCTTATTCAGCAGAATAGCAAATTGTTAAAGTTAAAGTGTTGACAGTTGTACCTCTCTTCACCGTTCTTCAAATGCAAATAATAGAATTCACTTAACAGACATAATTAGCTTTTTATTGGAGCAAGCATAACTTTTATTTTGTACACTAAATAAGTCAACTCAAATAGCTAAAACTGATAGTACCAATACTGATATTTGTATCATCAAATGTAGATTGTACAGAATGTAAACTAAACTTCAAGTTGAAAATGAGTAGTCGAACATACAGTGTAACTAGTAACAATTGTTATTTCTATCTCAACTGATAATCAGAGTATATAGGAAGCATGAGAGTGAGTACCTGCATTTATTATCCCGATTGGAATTGGGTTAAAAGCACAACCCAAATGAAAATGCTCCATATAAAAACACCTCAACTGGAAGAGAAAGGCCCAACCCGGTTGATCTTTCATTCCGAAGCAGAGGGGTAATATAACTCTCAAAGAGTCCCACAAGGGTCAATGTTGGGCTTGGACCCATTTACATTACTGATATAGGTACTAATGTAAGACCTGCTAATTTTTTGCAGGTTTTAACATGTATAATGCTGACAATACAATACTCTTGTGTCTCCAAAATAGAGGATGCTTTTAGCAATTTACAATTGGCATTCGAAGGATATTGAAAATAACTAATCACATTAGTCAAAATAAACTTTTGATGGTAAACAAAATTCAAAAGGTGTTTTCCTACAAGTATCTTGGCATCTGATTAGATGACAAATGCTATTTTAATCAGCAAATTTCTATTTTAATTAAAAAGTTAAGCTTGGTCCTAAATCGTGTTTGAGTAAAAAAAAAAAAAAAAAAAAAAACCTTGTTCAAGGGACTTTTTTTGGACCCTTGACTATGGTGACGTTAATAGACATGATTCTGCTAGCACCTTAAAAGAAAACTGGACACTATCATGGTGCATTACGATCATAGATTATGATTTATTAGTAATGGAGGATCACTCACTCATCATTGCGATCTATACAAAATAGCCAAGTGGCCCTACCTTCATACAAGAAGGTTGAAACATTGGTACAAAAAACAGTGTCCTTGTATACCCAGCTACTGCTGAACACCGTACTGTACTGAGCGATGATGTAATTGGCAATCACTGGAAACTCAGCACCAGAGACTGGATAAAACTTCTAGAACGTAACCTGGGGTCACAGCCCAATATTGTATGCTACTACGGCAATGCATTCTTTCAGAACTAACTGACAAATGGCAAGCCAATTAAACAATTTCTGAACATGTTAATACTCTATTAACATGAAACCTTTTTAAAAATAATAATAAATAATAAAACCAATTATAATAAACCAATTCTAATAATCAATATACACTCACTAGCCATCTTTATCTTGTACACCTGTTATATTTTTAAAATGCAACTACTAGCCCACCATCAGCTGCATGCAACTCAGTAGTGCATATGGAGTAGAGAGCTTGAGTTGTTGTTTGACCAAATATTAGAACAGGGCAAGATCAAGATGCTAAACTATGATTGTTGGTGCCACACATGATGGTTTAAGGATTACAGAAATGGCAGCCCTTTTCACACACTGCAGTCCAGAGTTGACAGAGAATGCTGCAATACATTTACAAAACTGAACCTGAGGCCCCTAATGGTCAGAGGCCCCTGCGCCTAGGCCCCATGTGTCCGGTCCATAATCCAGCCCTGCTGCACACTGAGTAGGAAAGCAAGAAAGAAAGAAAACACTGACAGGCAGAAATTTCAATAGACTGATATACAGTATATTACCCATTTAAATGATAAACCTATTTCCATGCATCAGATCTGTGGGCAACACTGCACATTGTTTGCCAAGTTGAATGCAATAAAATGTTGTTGATAACTTGGAGATTTTCTTTTGGTGGAGGGGGTACCAAACTGAGAAATGGGAAGGTCTAAACTTTTAAGCCTATACTATGCTTGAGTTATTTTGCGTTAATGATAAAATTAATAATGATAATGAAATGCCAAATCGGCGCAGTGTACATATTACATCCTCAAAGCATAGAGGAGGTGTCATTTTTTATTATTTTAGGAGTGGTACCTCCGGACTCAACCGGGCGCCATATTCCTGCATCAGGTTGCAAAGGGCTACACGCAAAAAAAATGATTAGTGGATGGAATTTTGTCTTCCTGTTTCAGGTTCTGAGTAAAATATAAAACATGCGGGTCAAATTGTGAGTGTTGGATTTATCAAATATAATAAAAAATAAATCTATGTAATCTTTTAATATTGTAACCAATGTGCTGCAAAGTATAACAAAAAAAAAAACTGATCTTTGTTTAGACAACAGACGTGTCTTCCTTCTTCATAACAAGTTCGCCCCCTGTTGTAAATATGGCGTTTTGCCTATCAGTGTGAACCTAGGGTGAGAGAGATTCTAAAGGAAATATTAGCAAATGTATAGTTCTGAAATACACTATATTGCAAAAAGTATTGGGACACCGCTCTAAATTATTTAATTCAGGCGTTCCAATCGCTTCCATGGCCACAGGTGTATACAATCAAGCACATATGCATGCAGACTGCTTCTACAAACATTTGTGGAAGAATAGGTCGCTCTAAATTCAAGCGTGGTACACTGTGATAGGTTGCCACCTGTGCTATAAGTCCATTAGTGAAATGTCCTCACTACTAAATATCCCACGGTCAACTGTACCGCCACTGCTTTTACATACAGGGGAAAGACTAATAGTATGTGGCTCTGTGACACAATATGTAATAAATGTATAATTAGCTCATGAGCTAATTAAAACCTTAATGGGACATAATCTTTCCACAGCCCACCTCTAGTTTCTATTTCAGCACCAATTGGATCCTGTATGGGTTGTAGGAAGTCAACATGACTACAAAAGGGACAGTAGCTAGGACATTAGTATATTGCCTTATACCATATTGGCCTGCATTATTCTGCTCACTTACAAAAATGCAGACAATTGTTGGTAACCGTTTCACCACAACACCCGGCAAAAGTTGAAGACCATTTAAAAAGAATTATCTGCCCTATTTCCAAATAATCTCATAATTTACACCAAGTAATTAAATATGATATTGGCTATCCATATTGTCCACCCATATGACAGACCATTTACCATCCAAATCCTTATGTTATTATACCAATATTACAGTACCTCCCCAAAAGGCTTCATCCATCATCCACATTAAATACATCCCCAGACTAACGACATAATGGAGGTTTCTCAGGGTGAGAGTTCAGACAAACCTGCTGCTGAAGACATGATGTCAAAGGACTACTACTTTGACTCATATGCTCGGAATCCTTGAACATTTGTATGTTTCAAGTGTCAAAAGGTGTAGCGTGGCTTTAGAGTTGACCTCTTCTCTATCAACAGTTATGATATTATAACATTACCTGACCTGTTGTTTTTATTAGACCCATTCCTTGCTGGGTGGAAACTAAACATAAGAAAAGTACTAGGTATCAAACCTCTTCACAATAATGTTGTGTGTGGTACAATCATAAAAGACTGTAACTTGAATATAGCATTATACTCATATACAAAGTAACTGGAAAAGTTGAGGGAAAACAGCAATGTCATCCAATGTGAATGTGGGTTGTATATCAAATAACCCTGAAAGCCAAAAAAATAAAGAGGGGCAAGCATCTCAATTAATAGGAAACAAGGAGAACATTTTAACGATTATATAAAAATGTGTCATGATTTGCTTGAGACAATTAATCTATTATCCTAAAAGAGTTAGTTCAGAAATTGTATCTTCCATTTACAAGGCATGGGACGACATGAGGCGTATACATAGATGTGGTGCAGTCAGCCAGTCAGTATTATGAAAGACGTAATTAAAGGATCCAGTGGTGTAGACTGACTAAGTAACAAACAGGCTTATGTTCAATGACCTGTCCTGCTGACTAAATCAATCTTTTCAGCTGTGTGTCACATTATTTTTTCCTATGTGGCTCTCATAGTAGACAGTAGACACACACTCAACTTAAAAGCCAGCATGAACACATCATGTCAACTAGTGTAGACACTGCAGTGCTGCTGAAATACAAATGCAGTGTAAGCACATACACAATTATGTTAGTAGTCTGATTTTTGTTTCTGTTCCATTCTGCATCACACAGTATTAGCCATGGGTTACTACTCCTGTGGTTTATAATAGAAGTTTGTGCAATCCCAATAGCTAACCAAGACACCATCCCTAAGCCTTCTGGGTCCTTGGTGTTTGTGAGCATGTGGGCTCAGTTTGATTACAATCTGAAATTGCAAATACGAGTGACTTGCATTTGTGTGTTTGTGTCAATGTTTGTCCGTACACCGCAGCCATGGTGACTAAGTAGGGCTGTCCCGAATACAATTTAACAGGTTTTGAATACTTGACGGTATTTCCGAACGAGTATTCAAATACTCTCTCAAAAACACCAGAGTGTGTTGAATGAATAGCCCCACTCTCTTCTTACAAACAGAGCCAATTGCAATAAATTGTGTTGATGACACAGTGTAGGACAGGCAATTATTTTTCAACATGAGGGTTTATATGGAGACGGTAGGGATTAATGGGAAAACATGCATGCATAATGTGAAAAAACTGATACTCTATTCCAAATATTTTAATCAAATACATACCCAACGAATTAATACCCGAATAATTGAATATTTGGGGGCATCCCTATGACTGAGGTATAGATTAAGCCTCGCTCTTATGAATTTTCATATTTTTGATAGTTTATGTGGCTTTATCAGTCAGCAACAGAATGACAACTGGTTAGGCTACACTTCGCTTTGTAGCCTAACAAAATGTTAAGAGTCACAAGAGAATAATAATTTTGACATGATTATACAGTACAGTACATGCATGTAAAAACTCATGTACAACAGCTCAGTCTCACACACTCCCATATCGTTGCATGGGAGGCGTGTAAGTTCAGCTTGATTTCAATCAATTTCCTATTGCACTCACAGAAGTTCTGCAAAAAATATGAGTGGAATTAATTTCCTCTACACTCACTTTCAACAGTAGTGGAGCACCAACACAGAATACAATCAGATGGGTGCAAGTAAATCACAGCACACCATTGTCTAGGCAAGGGGCTCCTAAACTTTTTTGTGCCAGGACCCACCTAGATGGGACTAATGTATTTAGAGACACAACAAACCCCAAGTACTGGTAT
>JAODUH010000013.1:1477976-1492458 GCA_027564835.1 Typhlichthys subterraneus | reverse complement strand
GTACTTGAACTCCTTCACTTGGGGTAAGGACTCATTCCCTACCCGGAGTAGGCACTCCATCGGTTTCCTGCTGAGATAATAATATGTATTATAATACTGTACATTATATTTTTTGGTGAAAATAACTTCTAAATTATTCTCAGGTAGATCTTTAAATTAGACAATAGCTGCTTTTATCTCCTGTTCGCTAGACTGTTGAGCCTCCATTTTGAGTTTTATAATCAGAAATGAACCAAGTGTAAATAATTTGCCTTTCATCGCCCGTGCCAAAGTGCTTAATTTCCAAAACAGCCTTGGATCTAATTATTTTACCCAGAAATTAGAATGGAGTTCTCTTAAAAATGTACAAAGGCCTTCTCTGTAAGCATGTAATTAATTTCACATTACTATTTACTTGTTCGTCAGTTAATTATAAATCAGGTTTCTATAGTTGTATACACGCACACACGCACACACGCTGTGTGTGTGTGGGTGTGTGTGTGCGCACATGCGGGTGCTCTCCAAGGGTGGTAAAATATCTCAAATACGGTTTCAATCTAGTTGGTTCAAAACTATAAAATTAACTAGTGAAATTGAGTGAAACCATTTGAAATGAACTGTTTACACTTTCTTCTTGTAAACATCCTTATGAATTGTACACAATTGATGCTTAATGGCATTTCTGTGTGTGTGTGTGTGCGTGTGCGTGTATGTCCATAACTAAATATATGTTTCTATATACTGTAAGGGAAAAATAACTATTTGGTCAAAGCATTATCTTTTGCAGCTATTCATTTATGCAAATTATAAGCAGTAATTTGTATTATTCCTCAAGTGTGCATCAAATCTAAACTAACTTGGATATCTTACCTCTCATTAAAATAACAGTCACCTTCATAACAGCTTGGGAAATGTCCAGAGCCAATAGAGAGAGTCAAATGTGGAATTGTGCCTGGGGATAGCATGTCACAATAAAAGTCCCCCGCCTCAGGTGGAAACAGTTCTAAATCCCAGCGGTGGGCCATCGCTATCAATCAGAAATAAAGTTTGCTGGCAGACAGCCTGCATTTTTTAGCAGAACGAAAGCACCAGGGAGGTCCTTTATTTAACTAATTCTCCTGTATTTGCGATGTACATTATTCCACACCGCTTTGATAAGGCCTTGGGGACATGCGTGTTATAAATTAGACCAGAGCAGCTTGAGCAGCCCGGACGAACAGCTCACAGCAAACTTTCAACATGTTTTCTGCGTCTCTCTCTCTCTCTCTCCTTCTGACAGGCATTGTGTAATTAGTGGCATATGCATTTATGCACCCAGTGACATGTTTCTACTCATTTGAATAAGTAGACATGTCTTGGTGTGCTATCCCTGTAGTGAATACATGAATATGAGGTGTTAATTATACCAATCTTGCAAATTATCTAATAAAATTTTAATATTTCTCTGTGTGTGGCTCTATGTCAATTTCACCAAGGCAGCTTATGTCCTGATGTGGGGTATGTGAAAATACAACATGACACAGTAGTGCTTACAGCATGTAAGCCTGTACAGGCCTGTACAGGCCACCAATGTTGAAATTAGGTTATCGAAAGCAAATGATCAAAAGTCAATTAACATAGCAAGTAGATATTTATTAGTGCGTAAATCAATCTGTAATTAACCAAACTTTCCCTAAACCCGTGATTTTCAAAGCCTTTCTTTGACTCACATCTTTTTAGACTGCCAGCTAGTGGTGTGGCTGCAGCTGTGTCAATACTAGTCTCAGCCTCTTCCGTTCACATTAGCACTACATCACATAAGCAATTCTGTGCTGAACGTCTGATGCATAGACCCCTGTAAGCCTGAAATCATTCTCCGAAATAGAGAAGTAGATTTTCATTGGATGTTAGCATTGTCACTCACAAAGTCTGTATGTGTGATTCCACTGCCAGAGTCATGTTGGTAAGTTTCTCAACAAATTCCCCTGTATACATTTTACATCAGACTTTGTCACTGAGTTAAGTAGCTGGTTGACGTGCATGTCAATCAAAATACATTTCCTGTCAAGTAGGTGGACCTTGCCGCGGTTAGCCAGCGCGCAGTGTCCCAGACTTTACGTAAGGGAAGGCTGGCTCTGCGAGACTATGTTGAGTGTAGCAGAGGACTTTGAAATTGGAGCAAAAATTGGTGCATACAAGTTCAGCAGAATGTAAGAAATTGGGTGTCTGACTCCATTCTTATCTCTCAACTGCAAGCAAGGCGTCCCTTAGTTTACCTCATTCATGGTGGCATCCCTAATGACAGAAGGCCTGTAAAAATGGGCCTAATCTAATTTGAAAAAACTCTGGAAAAACAAAAATGTTATCAAACGTTTATACACCTCCCGAATTGTTTTAATTGTCCCTTTTCATTCTGACTTTTAACCAGTATCATCACAAATGCGAGACTATGTCAACACTAACCCCACAGGTTTTCTCAATTGTTTACAGTAATATGGTGAACACTGCTAACCAATGGCCCGCTATGTGACTAAAAATAGCTACATGTTCACCTCACATGTACATGGTTTAAAACATACTGAAGGTAATATTTATTTATTTTTATGTGTTGTTCTTAAACATTGCTAACATGACCCTTTAATTACTTGGCGTACCGGGTTGCTGCTATTTAATCAGAAAAGAGGAAAGTTTGGAAAGTCACGCAAATGTGAATTTGCTACTATCCAAACACTAAAGACGTGCGATGCAAAACAGGTCTTGCATCATGAATAAATATATAGTACTTCTATATAATCAAATAGATGGATATGGCACAGGCTTATATAGCTGCGTTGTACAACAAATGAATATTATATATGGCATCATGGAACTTGGAATCTTGAATTTATTGTACATGCCAACACAATCACCAGTTTATTTAACAAGGTGACAATGTTCTGATATCATTTCCCTAGCGCCACGCCATAATAATGGGCCATGTAACTGTTTTGAATCATTGACTTTCACCTAGGCACTAGCAAGGAGCTGATCACAGTGTCGGAGCTATAATGCTATACATACAAGATAAAATTGGTTACCTGAGACGCTACAGACTCAGTGCCAATTGTTGTGATCGGGTAGGGCTTAATTGATGCAGTTATATGAACATTATATAATTGAACATACATATATCAATCCTACAGAAAGCACTGCTACAATATCCTGTAGCATTTCAAACGTACTCATAACAATACATAAGTCATGTTCTATGAGCAGCAGGATAATTTTTACAATAATGATAATATTGTGTCCCTAGCAAAAGGTTCTAGTCTTGCAATAAATAAAACATGAAGGACAAATACATCATCTTGCAAAAGCGGATAATTTTTCTGTTTTGTTCTTCTTTTTTTAGGAATGAAAGGTATATTTTGAATGCGCAAAGATTTGGCAGGATATTGATGGTATGTAATTGCATCTTGTCTTTTGATGCTCTGCGCACCAACATTGGCTGCTAAGTGCGTTGGACAATGAGAAGCCTGTGGACAAAGCCCGACTAGGGCGATGATCACCACTCCGACTTAATTGCAGGCTAGTTCTGATGTAAAGCAATCATGGGGGCATCTCTGTGAAGTGGATAGGTTTGTTTGATCTACCCTGGTCTCTCTCTCTCTCTCTCTCTCTCTCTCTCTGTGTGGCTCCCTAGCTACCTGGTGAGATAAGTCAGGCATAAGGAAATGTACGAATGTTAATGTGCTTTAATGCGTGCTTGTTTTGTGTTCGCCCACACACCCACACCCACACGCACACAGAGGCTTAATAGAGGTCCGTCTAATCCTCTGCTGTATGCCTCAAACGCTCAATCAATCACCGCCACAAACTAACGGACGTGGCTTCCTTCAGACTCATTAAAACAAGCACAACGCAACAGAGAAATATACCCAGTGCAAATTAAGTTGTGAGTCCTAATTGTTTTCGTGTTTGCGAGCCCTTCGACAACTTCAGAAGGCATTTGTTGTTGCTTGATGTATGCTCGCTGAGCCTCAGGCAATGTTTTTTTATGACCATTATTATTCAAATGAGCTAGAAATGTGTTTTGAAATTCCTAAATCATTGAGCATGAATGGCTACCCTTGGCGTTTATAAATGACTTTCCACACAAGCGACCCTCTATCTGCATGGCTTACTCCAGTGAGCTCATTTAGATATTTGAGTTGTTCTGATATTTTGTCAGTTGGCCATCAAGTTGACAAGTTGCATGAAAAGGTTTGACAATACATCCTTGCTGTTCTCATGAATGAAATAATATAATCTATTGATAAATGTATAGTGATAAAAATATTAAAACTTGATGATGCAAAACTATATTTCTCTTTCTCAGAATGCTAAATTGGTGTATGATTTTTTCTTCTGCATGACACTGTTTATTAGTGCTTGGAATCAGGTTCTCAGGACTAATTAGTACATTGTACTGCAACGGCCCCCAGATTCATGGTACATTTTTAAGAAAGTACTGTATGGAACAGACACACAAATGTGCAGATACCCAGAGACAAAAGTTTCAGGTCTGACACACACACACACACAACACACATCTTGATTAGGTTTTCATAAAGTCTGGGTCTGTGCTGAGTCTGTAATTGACTTTGACAGTGGAAGCCTTCATGTCCTATGGCTATGTTAAATGAACAATTTACATCTTCATTTCAAATTCTACATGGATAAAAAGCTATTAATTACATTAGTCTGGGAACTGTCATTCCAGCACTGTGTATGTATGAGTGTGTTTGTGTGTGTGTGTGTAGCTGTGTGTGCGCGCCCACGGTTGTGTGTACATTTGACCATTTGTTTATTCATAATGTCTTGCGGCCATCATTTTAGTTTTTTTCGGAGTTGATGGAGGATGTTTATTCCTCACATTTATCACATAGTGAAACATACTGGCACAGAGAAGTAGGATTAAAAATCCTGGTATTTGCTATGAGTTCAATTCCATGAAGAGTTAAAATGCTGCAAGCAAACACACTCAAGCGACAACGATAAGGTTAAGTGGTCATACTGTAAGAACACGTGTGCCATGTGCAGCCGCACACACACACATACACATTATACACACCTACCTACATACATGGTATATATACTGTATACACAACATATAATATTTATAATATATAATAAGAAATATTTATAAGAAATACATTTTTTTTTTGTCAAACCAAGCAACTTCTCTTTTTCGCATAGAGCTCTACCTGTTAGCTTCAAAGAGCACTTTAAGTGGTCGGCAAAGGGATTGTACGGAGCCCGTACAAAACAGAGGAGTCCCAGTGCCATCATCCCCAGGCCATCTGCGCACAGGGAGGGCACACACACACACACACACACGCACACACACCCCCGTGTGTTTGCTTTGGAGACAGAGCGATCAAAGAACAACACTAACCATATAATGAAAGGGTAGATGGGCCTTGCATGAAGTGGATGGAGGGAAAACACAGGCAGAAGGGAGGGAGAGGTGTAGACAAAATCAAGCCGCAAATGCAACAATCTGTGGAGAGAAGAGAGAGGGGGGCATGTTGTGAGGAGGTGGTGGCTGGGGCTGGGGTTATAATGTGGTGAAAAAGTGCGAACCATCTCGTTGCATGCAGGCTGCCTGCGCTGAATGAGAAAGCTAAAAGGTAATTTCACGGATAAAGAGGAGGCCTAATGCATAGAGGTAATGTAGCAGGCGATGGAACAAAGGGAAACTTTCATCTCTTTAAGCCTGGATGGAGAGAGAGTGAGGGAAAGCTTTGATGCTTTGAAAATGATAATAACAATCTCAAAGTCAGCCTCAGAAACAGAATATGCCCTCCCCTCCCCATCCTCCATCCTGGTACTCCATCCTCTCCTGTTCTTTTCCCAACCCCTCCCGCGACGCTCGCCCGCCCGCCATTTACTTCAACTGCACAATGACGTGCACAACTGGAGGGGGGGGGGGGCATCCATGGCAGTTTGACGGGACGTGATGTAAATTGTGACACTTAGGGTTCCCCTAATTTCTCGTGGAACACATATGAAGGTGATGAGGGTATAGGAGGAATCATTATGACATAGATTTGGCAAACACATTAAGCAGCGGATTAATGTACAGATGGTATTTCGCATTGGTGATATATTGTTATATTGAAATATGAATGTTGATAAAAGATTCATGGATTGAACCTTCTCTGCCTCTCTCTCTCTGTCTCTCTCTCTCTCTTTCTCTCTCTCTCGCTGCCCTATATTAAAATGGAGCTGATCTAGTTAGGGGGCTTATTCAACTGTTGGCTCTACAGTGAAAGGCTATATTGTTTTCTCTGGTTATCTTGATTTTCTAATGCACACCTCCAATGGAAATGAAGTGAGACTCTATAATGACGCTGGTGCATGAAATGTCAGTCTACCTGTTGGCTTTCAAAGAATATACAACAAATAATATTTTTTGGACATTTGATCGCGATTGTATTTTGATTTAATATACAACGTTTAGTGTTTAAGGGTTGAAATAGAAAACTACAGTAAAAAATAAGAAGAAAAATCATATCTTACGGTGAGTAATGTAGCTTCATTCTGGGCTCAAAATGACAAATAGAAAATAAATATACTGTATATGTATAAATGTATATAAAATATACAAATATTTACTATTGGGAAGAATTGATAATATGAATAATTATATGGGATTCAAATATAATCTTCGCTATCAGTAAAAAGCCCAGCCTAGTAAAATAAACATAACTTCACATTGAGTCTATAGCTTTAGAGAAAGACCAGTCCAGAAGTCACAGCAGAGTGTCATTAGCTAGGCGCTTAAGTCGATTGTGACCTAAATGTACCAATCAGCAGAAAGATGCAAGGCCAATTTCTTTCTTTCTGAGGTGAATGGACAATTCACGTAACAGCGTTGAATCGCCTGAGTGCATGAGCTCATGACCTTTGACCCCCATGCTGTGGGATAACCATCAGCGCTAATGTGCCTTGTCACTGTGTGTGTGTGTGTGTGTGTGTGTGTGACCTAGTGGTCACCCCCTTTGTGACAAAGGAACATTTAAAACCAGGTCTTCAATTCTTAAGCATTAAAAGTTGCTTAATACCTCTTCACATCAAAACCATGTATATATTTATATACTATATATTTATTATTATACAGAATTTTTATTTAAAATTAAAAGCAATATTTTAATAAATCATGTAGCCTACTAATCTGAAGCATGCAAAGATACATACCCAAACAGTACTAATGATTGGTTACATTATTAATACACTCTGCATAGCTTCAATGTGTGCTACTGTATGTTGCAGTGGGCCGCTCCTGTTGATATGGAGGAATTGAGCTCTGAGCAGAGATTGAATTCCGGCGTGAAATGTCCTTGTGTTTTACCTCACTGGTTATTCTGCCCCGGTTAGCAGCAATTGCACACCGAGAAAAGAACAAAATGTTTTATCCTCCCTCCCTTATTCCGTTTTCTCTCCTCTGACCCCTCAGAGTATCACCAGACCTCAAAATTGCATTGAATATATAAATGCTAATGCTAATAAGTGCTAGCAGGAGCAGATAATGTCCTTGACTGGTACAAAAAAAGACCCTTTTCTCTTACATGACTCACTGCCTCTGAATAACATTAGGAGGGCTCAGATCCAAAGCTCTTATTTCCCTCCTGTTCTGTTCTCTGCTGTTCTCTTTTATTTTTTCCTAATTTACTTGACCCCCTACCCCCTCTATCCCTTCCCCCGCTAAACTCAACTCAATTCAACTATATAGGCTTCCTACAGCAGTGGAAATCCAGCTGAAGTGTAAAATATTAATGCATTTATCTGCGTGATAACGTCTTGCTGTCTCGCTCAAAATTCCAACGACATCCATTTGCCATTAAGTCGACGCAACAGACAAGCGATGCGGTCTCTGAAGCTCATCTGCCTGTGCGCCCCCTCATGTACTGTGCCTCTGGAAGCTTTTCACGGTAGGAATTAAACTATAATACGTGTTTCATTGGCATGCATGTTAATGGCTCCTGCAAAGCTGTCATTTAAGAGACGTGAGGAAACAGCGGCAGCGGACAAAATGGCCTCTTGTGGAAACACCCAGGGACGCCACTGGGGATTTTTATTATCGTTCCAAAGATGGCGATGCTAAAGATATTGCAATCCCCTCGATGAAAGCTCATATTGCTCATGTGCCCTCTGTTTGGTCGCAAGTTAGGACTGTCCAGTGGGGTCGGAAAAGCCTCTTAGGCCCTTGGTGGAACAATGATGGAATTACAGGACGTTGGTATAAACCCCACAACATGAATAAAAAACCCAAATATATCTTTGTTTCATATATAAACTAGGCTCCCTGTGATGACAGATGCAAAGAGAGCTGCACTGCAAAATATGCCCTTGACTCAGTTATAAAGAAAAAAAGAAAATATGTCTTGGAAGGCAGTTCTCTGGAGGTAAGAGACTGCCTCTTAGTGTGAGCAGGTATCAGTCTTAAAAAACACTCAAAGTAATTTGCGTTTTGACATTAGACACACATCCCAAGCACAGTCAATATTGCACCAACTTGTCAGTGAGTTTTTCTCCTACATCTCCTCCTCCTAGCAAAAAGGAAAAATGCATTATTTGTAACTAAGAAGTCTGTGCTGCAATCACTCATGCAATAATATATAATCATCAGCCTGTGCTTCATTTGCATCATTTGATAAAAAATAAAAAAAATATGTTGAAACCCAAGTGAGATCCAGAGCTACATTTTGTTCTGCATATTCGTTTAATGGCATATTTATCAAATTGTGTCAGCAGCATTCAGAAGGATTGGCAATGGGTAATTATTATTATAGTTCACAAAGTTTCTGAAAATGTAACTTTGTTTCTTAAGTTTTCTGTTATTCCATTTATTATTCAGACTAACAAAAAGGAACGATTGAATGACATTTCTAGATTATTACAAAAACCAAACAAAAAAATCGAATTAATGTACTTAATAATATCACACTTATAAATGCACTGAACCATCAACCATATAATTTCAACAGTCACATCTAATATTCGTGTGTAATAAATAACAAATTCCTGAAAGACATATACCCCATAAGCGAACCCACACCCAAATATGAAAATATATTAAGCGTAAACACCAAATACATGAAAGAGGCCATGTTCAGCAAAAATACCACACGTGCCATGGTTAATGATTCAGGATAGGAAAGGTCTTCCATTTGCTGTTCGGTATCTTTTAATCTGGTGTCTGGGCGGACATGCAGACCTTTCAGTGTTTCCAACACAAAGACCTTGATTGAATTGCGTCAATCAAAATACAGTATCGAGAGACAGAACTGTCTTTAGACCAAACACTCAAGGCTGCATTTCTTGCCTCCATTTATAAGGTCTGACTGGGGCTCAGTTCATCTCAACACACATCAGCGCACTATACACTCAGGCACACCTCAAGATGTCTTTCCCGCCATGTAGGCTGACATAGCCTAACCCTTTTTAATTGTCCTTGAGCTGACTCTCTGCCAACAGCAGAATTTGTTGGAATAAAATAATGAATCAGGGTGATTTCAGTAAGTATGTGTGTGTGTGTGTGTGTGTGTTATGCTCTTATCTATAAACCTCCCCTATTTATGCATTCTTATGCAGTGCATGCGTTTTCCTGAATGTGAGCGTGAGTCTGTGTGTGTGTGTGTGTGTATTTGTGCTATGAGCATGTGTATGCGCTTGTGTGTGCTGACTGTCCATCCCTCAGACCAGGAAAATACAGTAATGAGGTCATATCAGTATTCATCTCACAGGCCGGAACAGGGTGGAATGTTGATAGAAATTATATTAGGCCATCGAAGATTAAGCACATTTACTCAAATACATAGTCAGGTACTTTAAGCCTAACCCCTCATAATGGGCCCATCCAACCAATGCATAATGGGGCTCCAGTTACAAACTGCATTCAAAAGAATCAAATAAAGCATGTAATTTTTGTCAAAAAGTAAGAAACACTCACCAAAATGCATCATTAGGGCAGACCTTGCCCACAGTTTAAGGCATTAGGAGCATTTAGCCACAAGGAGTGGTGAGCGTAATGGGCTGGGTGGGGGTTCATCGTGCTGTCTGCTAACATTTTTATTGCCTTTCTGCTCTGTACTTTAGCCATTAAAGAGTTGGAAATGTGCAAAAATTGTGTGCCAATTTGTCTGTTATTTGCCCGCTAAATGTCGAAGCACTTTGCTGTCATTTGAGGTGATCAATGCTTAATGAATTAGCCTGTTTTTCACCTCTGTTAAAGGCAGACATGCTTAGCACCTTCCCAGTACCCCTCGAGACCCCGTCTGATGGAAGCCTTTCCAGGCCTAATTTATGAAAAGTGAGGAGCTAAGCAGTTCACGCGCATAGAAGTGCCGGCTTTTTGGCAAATTGCTTTTTGTAAATTCACTTGAGCCCAAAACGGAACTCAACCTCGACTTTCATTAAACATAACGCAGAAGAATGTCTTGAGAAAGTGGTGAAAATAAAAGGGAAACAGAGGGAAAGAGGGAAAGACAGACGCGGGAAGATAAATGGCAAGAGCTCAGAGCAATGTTTACATGCGTCCTAATGCAGTGATGATTGCACAGTGTCTCCAGTGATTCCATTTAGCCTATTGAATTAACCAGCGCTGGAGTCATTGCGCTAGCCATCTCCCCAGCACTCCGGAAACAGACGTCCTGGCATCAAAATCCAATTAAATACATTTGTTAAATAATGTAATGATTGTCCAAGCATACATTTCACTCGGACTCCATTCATTTCAAGCTGTAAAAAGGCCATCGTTTTTAGGGGCGTTTGGGAAAGGTTATGTAGATTGATGGAATTAATTGTCTGGCAGGGGAAAAATGTCATTATAACACTTAGATGGCCACAACGGTCCATTTATATTCTCAGTCTGTTAGCGGCAAGGCATTTTAATTTGTAACTTGACATGATAATGTGGCTGGTAACCACAACTCGGCGACACAAATATTACTCACAGTGATTAAAAGGGGCCGTTCCCCCCCATGATAGGAGAAACACAGGATACATACAGCATTAAAGTTTATCATCTTAACCTTTAGCACGGCGCAGGTCCATCGCAGTTGGCAAAGAAAACAACATTTAAATTTGCATTGTAATGACATTATGCAAGTCTATTATGCTGTATCTAGAACGGACGGTTTGTTGGTCTGTATAACAAAAAGTACTTTACTTTTCAACTGCATATCCTCATGGGCATTCAAAGTGTAGATGGCTGACTGTATCACATATAGAATGTGCGTTCCATTTCATTTGGAGAAACCGTTCATCACAAAACAGCAAATGAAATATGTTCGCATTTAGACTGTTCATATCTTATATAACGTGTCCTGTCAGTACAACTCCGTGCTTTGTGCGCTTTGTGGTACAGATTCATATACACCTTTACTAGACTGAACATCAGTCACATGACAAAGAACCTGTATTTCCTACACTTTTTATGTACTTTAATAACAGGATAGAATGTTCTGGGTATAATAATTTCAGAGATAAAGATTAAGCACATACATAAACAGAGCTCTTCTAAACAATGGGAAGAAATTGGTCTTTTGACTGTGCCAGAGCTTCCCCTTCAGTGAGGGCCGAGGTCTTCTTGTCCCAGAGGAGCTCCACCTCCGACTAATGTGGGAGAATTTCATTTGTATCGGTTTCAATGGACCGCTTCGTCCCACGCGGGGTAAACGTGTTTGCACTTTGTCTTTGCAGAGGTCACCGCTAAAGACATTGCACATTAACAATAGAGGGAATGAGTATATTTGTGCATCACTGCGGCAAATATTGTTACAGACACTTCTCCTAAGGTCACTGACTTGGCCGAAGACCAAATTAGACATGGATGGAGCGTCTCTCTTGCATTATGATTGGGGGTGAGGGGGAGGTTATTGGTTTTCACAGTAACCTGTTGAAGATGGAGCTGGATCATTAAAACCTGGCTGTGCATCTCAAGGTCAGGGGTCAGGACTGCAGCTGCTCCAATGGGAGCGGCTGGTGACTATCATTATAACTCATAAACATACAGAACACGAGCATTGGGTTGGCATAAATATATGTGATGGGCCACACACACACACACACACCTCCACATTTACAGATTGACACTGATTGATTTACTCTTTTCTTACACTTGTAGTCAGCTGTTGTGTATAATATAAACTTTTGTAAACTATAGTGTCAACTGTTGAGTTTATTCTAGCCTTCTTAATAATCAATAAATATATAAATTAAATATTAAATATTAATTAATTTAAATAAATAATTGAATCCAGAGTTAATGGCTCAACCATGATTGCGAGTGAAATACATATTTCTTCATTTTGCTTTGTTATTTTCTTGTGTTTTTAATTTGTGAATGCACACAAAATGTCCCTTGACAGAAGTCAACATTTACAAATTGTGTGCTCCTACCTAAGGCAGTGGACCACCTGCAATAAACTACACAGAAAGAGAGAGAGAAGAAGAAACAGCATCTATGAGTCTGTACAACAACGAGTCCCTTTATTGAATCTCGTCTCCTCCAGGTGTCACAACTGCCTCGCTACTCTGACATGTTTCCATGCAATAATGTCTTTGAAAATGAAATGATCAAAATGCCTGGAGACAAATGGAGAGCTTCTGGTTTGGTGGTTTGATTTGCACAACTTTAAGATGCTACACAAACACATAATGACAACATGTAGCGTCTGCATCACCTAAACCCTGACATCCTTTTTAACAAAGCAACCAGATGTCGTACTGTACTTGTACTGTACATGTCTGTACTTTGTACTGTGTGCATTTTACATTAAAAAGGCCACATTAATGTCTTAGTACTCTCCTTTTCAGTAATATACACAGGCTCAGGATGTAAAATATTTAGAACAGCTTCATGCCCGTTTGCACAGTCAACAATTGTCTCAAGGTGTTAACATCGTTCTTTGTTTACGGCTCATAATATTTAACCAGGTCGACCTGAGAAAACACACATCCACTGCCCATCAGCATACATCTGAAATCAGCATAAAGTTGTCAAATTTCATCCTTACATTTTATCTGGTATAGTGTCTGCACCTCAGACTCATGCAGAAGGATTTATTGACCCCCAACAACAGCAAGGGGTTATGGGATAACAAGTGTGAGTGAGAGGTGGGGCGAAAATAACCTCAATTTACACAAATTTTCACATCTCTTTGGCAAATGTTGCGACATCTTGGGCTTGGTGTGGCTTTGCCTTTGTGCATCTGTCTAGTTTGTGTGTGTGAGTGTGTGTGTGTGTGTGTGTGTGTGTGTGGCATATGTGGACAATGGGCAGACTCTCCTTCCTGTTCTCACCCCCTGCGGTGAAGCTGAATAACACACCTCATCCCGCCTCGCCTTTCTTTCGTACGCTCTCATTTTCACACTCCACTTTCCTCCACTTCCAAAAGGCTGAGACAAAGGACTGCGTTGTGGCCCATCTGCCTGCTGTCGTAGAGATTCCCTGTCTATTGCATCTCTGGAGGGGGGGCACCAACAGGCATTATGCAGATGTATATGAATAGGTCTCACCAGTCTGCTTCTCCGGTTCTTTCTGCCTTTGTCTCACAGAAACTACCCTTCGTATAGTAATTACATCTATTCATATAGAGATGGAACAGCGGGGCAAGCCTTTTAAGATGCTCTGGGTGAGTCAGTGCTAGTTTTAGTGAGGTGTGTTCTTCATTCTGTGTCACTGGGTAGGCTGTGTATAATCAAGTGATTGTTGCGATGGTAAACTAAAGCGTTGATTAGCTGTTGGTCAGTAGGGATCACTGTGAAAAGGCAGCAAAGGGTGCTGTTTGCAGATTGTTTTTAACAACACTTATAGAGACTTTTCCTTAGTAGGTACAATAGTAATGGCTTAGGAGAAGGTAGGGGTTACACTGCACATATAGCTCACAGTGAGAGTGATGATGCCAGGGACCAACCCCATGTCCCCATGGCTCCAGAGAGGCTGGAATCACAAATACAGCAAAGTATGTCCTTGATAAAGCTGCCAGCATGCTATTAGAAACATGTCATACTGTATACATTACTACAGTATACATAACCATAATACTGCATGTAAACCAATGCATTTAAATACATTCCTTATTATTTAATCTAAACTCTTTACTGATCCTATACACCAAGCCAGTTACCTGTCTCCTATTCCCATAGCATGGCTGCTGTAAACATCGTCAAGACCTCGTTAATACGCATAACCCTAAAGTGAGGGGAATGCTCGTTTGCCCCATGAACAGGCCCAGCGTGAGAGAGAGAGAGAGAGAGAGAGAGAGAGAGAGAGAGAGAGAGTTCACTGTCGAGTGCGGGGTAGGGGAATGGATCACCGCTCACCCAACCCAAGGTGCTGCCGAGTGATTAGGCTTCAGATAGGAGATCATCAATTCATACAGGGATCCATAGCCCTTGAAAATGATAGGGGAATGTGTGTGTGTGTGTGTGTGTGTGTGTGTGTGTGTGGGGGGGGGGGGGGGGGGATAGTCAATTAAATTGGGTGGCGCGCTAA
>JAODUH010000013.1:1453677-1477966 GCA_027564835.1 Typhlichthys subterraneus | reverse complement strand
CCCCCCCCCCCCCCCCCCCCCCCCCCCCCCCCCCCCCCACAGCCAATTAAAATGTGAGGCGCGCTAAAGAGAGTGATTATGTGCTGACCTTTCCAGCATGCTTGGGCACCTTGGCTGTGAAAGGGTTATAAGGAAGTATAAATGAAAACAGACATGGGTGCGCGTGCACACACACACACACGCACGCACGCACAGACACACTTATATACACTTATATACTGCAAGCACACATACACCCACATACATACACACACACATATATAACATATATATATATACACACACACAAATAAATCTACATACATTATCCATATACACCCCCCAACACAAACACACACACAAACCTACATACTGTGTGCGCACACACACATACACACAGACACACTGTGCCCTATGGCTCGAAATTAATTAAACTGTTTCTTTTTTTGGTGCTCTGGTGTGGGGGGCATATCAAACACTAATGTCTTTCTGAGTGTTTACCTGCCCAGAGCTGAAACAACACACACACACACACACACACACTGTATCTAATGGCCGGAGGAGAGAAGACAGACAGTACAGCCAAACAGACAAACAGCCAATTTCCAACACACCACTGGGCAATTAAAGGCCAATTTCCTTAGCTGATATTGAAGATGATGTAACAGCTCTCTAACGCTGTGCGAGTGATTATTAAGGGCAGCATTGTGGTGGTGGGAGGCTGTAAAAAGTATATATATTATGGCAAGCCAAACATTAATTATTTAAATATTTCTGATATGTTATGAACTCTGATATACAGTACATATAATGATCTCTGATATGAACTCTGATATACAACAAACTGATATATATGGAATCATTTTGACAACTTGTAATTTTAAATTAAGCACATAATAATTCACTTTGATTACCCATGAAGAACACTGAGCTAAGTGTATTTTTAGACAGCCTTTAATTGACCCCTTCTCCCCAGGGTAAATGCAGGTATTCCAGCAGCAGATAGCTCAGACCATACACAATATGAAATACATGGTGGTTAATTAGAATATATTTCATATTAAATTCAGATGATTGCAGGAACATGCTGAAATACAGTGGTCCTCAAACCTGGTCCTGGGGATCGACTTCCATGCATATTTTATAGCTATGTCTCCCTGTTCCAACACACCTGAATCTAATGAACAGGTCGTTGTCAATCTCTGAAGAAACCTGTTAAAAAAACCATTCATTTTGAGTCAGGTGTGGGAGCAGGGAGACATATCTCTAGGGGTGTAACGGTTCTGAAACCGAAGCCGAGACCGTGATACAAACCACGGTTTTGCGTCATGTTTCCGAAGACAGAACCGCGGTCCGCACGCACGCACGCACACACGCACACACACACACACCCAACCTGCTGTTGAGTTCTCATATACTTTGCTACTGTAATAAAACAATTTTTTTTATTTCACATTTAGCTCAAGACTAGATTAGAACCACTGAGCCTTTCTGTCATTATCAAAACAACACCAAGCGATTCAAAGAATGCATGTGTCCTCATTCATGGATGAATTCACTATGATAAATTCACTATGATGTTGGATTATGGCAACGAGTCCAATGCCAAGGCGCATATTCGTCTCGTTTTGTTTTGACTTTTTGTTTTCAAATTCAGTTTAGTATAAATTTGTTTTAAAAAGGGTTTGCACGTTTATATTTTTTGAAAATGCTTTTTTTGTTTTTATTAGTTTGTTTTATTAGTTAGTTTTAGTCTTTTGTAATATGGGTTATTTGTCAAGGTCAGAAAAAATATTGTGTAATAAAAACTCAACAAAAACTTCATACCATTTTAGAAAGATGAAAACTAAGGTAATTTACTCTTATCATTTTTATTTTATTTTAGTTAGTTTTGTAACCAGACAATAGTTTTAGTTATAGTTATCTTTTTTTGTAATACATCGTTTTTATCGTTTACGATTATACAGTAACCTTGGTTCACACACGAAAAGCTGCTATAGTCGTGGGTTGGATAGGCATGACGCAGCATACATTTACCTTTCATTTGGCTCTCTCACAAAGAAGCCTACAGTACATGAGGTGTGTCAATACAGTATCCACGATGTCCACCAAAGTCTGAAAGCTGTCCAAAACTGCCAGTTTATTTTTAATTCGGTATCTGGCCGCTGTCTCTTTTGCCATCACCGTAAAAGTGGTTTCAAACTATTTGTTCATCTGCTTGCATTGTGTAACTCTTGTAGCAATGAAGCTACAGTGTTCTTCTTAGTATTCCAAATTGTTGATAAAAATGTGTATTTTAAACATGAATATAGCAGCAAACAACTACTCAGCCCCTCTAGAATTTCTAGGGCATTTTTTGTGATTGAAAGACATATTTCATGGCATTGATTATTAGGTCTGGACTACTACATTACATTTACAAACAGGCTATATCATGATGTCTTGGCTGTAGTTATAATAACTAATTTACAGTTACATGATTCGTATAGTGGTTCTACAGTATATTGAACTAATGTATAGTGGTCAAGGGTGCAATCTCCATGTGGACCACATGGGGGCAGCTGGTGGGCCGCATTTGGCCCGCGGGCCGCCAATTGAATAGGCCTGCACGATACTGGCACGATAATGGAGTCACAGAAAATAGTTTTTCTAGCATGGCTCATTAATCCTCTGCTCGAGACTGTCTGGGCGTTTACACCAAGCGGGAACATCCGGTGCTGAGAAATTAACAATGCGGAAGTGCAAAAGCCTGCGGTTCATCGAATGGCCGCTTGAGAGTGGCTGCAAAATGGAGTCAATCCCCATAGACTCCTATGTTAATTAATATGTTAAAAAGCCATGCATGCATCCCATTATACATAGGGGGGCATTGCAGATGGATTGAGGTACTGCAAAGATGGTGACAGCCAGAGCCAGCACAGTGCGGTATCCGTTCTTGAGAAAAGCTTTGGGTGACATCACGGAGCGTTTGTCCATTTATATAAACAGGACCCACTCTGTTTGATTGGCGTCTCCATGACATGGTAGGGCGGGACATCTGATACCTTCGTTATGATTGGTTGGTTTGAGTATGGGGCTCACTAACTACTGCTCATTCAAGATGAAGCGATCTAACCAGCCAAAATGAATTTCAAACTGTGTGGGTGTACAAGGTCTTTAAATGTTTCTGACAAATGTGTCCATTCCACAATCTAGACTTGAAAGCTCTTTTTGTCTCCAGCCTCATTCTACGAGACACTACTTAACATAGACAAAGACAGAAATAGAACACGGACAGCGATCAACAAAGGAAAAGAGATGGCGGGGATTTGGAGGGAAGGGGGGGAGTAAAGAGAAAGAGAGAGGAATGGCAGGAGGCCGTGCATGTAGAGTATTTGCACAGCAGACAATTGGTGTGCAGGTTGAATGTCCTTTATGACTCCCGGGGCTCATAATAACCCAGCTAAACATTTATATTAGCATGGCTATCAGCCCTGCCATCACAGCAGTCAATGATGGGGGGTGGGGGAGGGGGGAGGGCGCTTACGTATTTATACCAGGCCTGAAATTAACTGTCCTTAGTTTCACACACAGAGGTGGGAGGGAACAGTAGACAAAAAGAGACACATATATATATATATATGGAGAGAGATATAGATAGAGAGAGATAGAAAGAGAGACAGAGAGAGAGAGAGGTTTTTCTCGGTGTGTGAGAAAGTGAGAGCGAGAGAAGAGAAATCTAATTTACCCCTTCAAATCACATTCATAGGCTGGGACTGTCAGATACCTCCTGAGAGAGAGAGAAAGCAAGAGAGAGAGCGAGAGAGAGAGAGAGAGAGAGAGAGAGAGAGAGAGAGAGAGAGAGAGTGTGGGAGATGGGTATGTGGTGACTTAGGAGGCCAACGGGGCCAAAGGACCTCAGCTTAGAGGAGATAGCCAAATATTATGCTAATGGAGAGTACATTTTACGTGCAGAGTTAATCAGCGTGCCCCAGCATTAAAGGGCCAGATAATTAATTCCGGAGTAAAGGGTTATCCTGCCCGCTCATTGTCTCGAGACAGAACAGAGTGAGGGGCCACAGAGAGAGAAAACCGGTCCCTCGGCCGGTGTCGAACACGGCGCGATAAGAGGGCGAGCTGGGACGTGTTAGTGGAGGACGGTGGGGATGAGAGAAGAAGAAAAGAAATAGACGAATGAGAGATGGAAAGAAGTGCAAAATGACATTGGACAGAAGTCACACGCAAGGATAAAAACTCACCACAAAAAATAAAAAAGGTTGCAGTGCTGGAATGATGCATTGTGGGGGAGTCTGACACCCTTGTTCAATCACCTCATCTACGCCTTCATCTTCACCAGCTGGCTGTGGTGTCAGATGAACGGCTGGTTGGGGCAGGCCAGGTGACTGCTGGCGGATACAGGGGTGTGATAATGACATGTGACCTGCAGCTGATGTACAGGGCCACGCAAATGCTACAGGAAAAGGTGTCAGTGACAATAAACCTGTTCTTGTAATTGCATATAGTATTTAGCATTCACATAGATACACAACACATAGGTACATAACTAGGAACGCAATGCATATACAGTATATCTTAGGGATGGCACGATCCAGTTTGTTCAGTCCCGATAGCCATACAGATACCGGCACCTTGGGTATCGGACGATACAGAGTACCGATCCAATTCCAGTATTAAATTAAGTTTTAAGTTAAGTTGCAAAGTAAATGACAGCCAATCTCTATTTTAGGACTTAGATGCATTTTAGAAACCTGCTGCTGAGAATGTGGCTGGGCAGGATAGACATGGCTGATG
The DNA here is from genome assembly GCA_027564835.1 of Typhlichthys subterraneus. Taxonomy (NCBI): domain Eukaryota; kingdom Metazoa; phylum Chordata; class Actinopteri; order Percopsiformes; family Amblyopsidae; genus Typhlichthys; species Typhlichthys subterraneus. The sequence goes on along the minus strand of JAODUH010000013.1, from coordinate 1,473,196 downwards.
CTTGACAGTAGACCTACAAGTGTAAATTAATTGAACTGGATTAGCCCACCTGTCCAATTGTCACCAATACCGATCCAGCTATTTTAGTCAGTATCCAATCTCAGTATTGTATCGGTGCCATCCCTAATATATTTTCAAAATTATGTATTGATAAGCTTAGTATAAGATCTCAATATTTCATCATGTGATACAGTTTTATGACCATATATATGTTCATAAATTAATATAAGGTTTATTTATTTATTTCTACTCTAACTCTTTCTAGTAATTCTACTATGTAGCCTACAGTAAACAATTAAACCAACATACTTTTAACAAATCACAGAAGAGAAGATTCATCACTAAATTTGTTTGAGGAATGGCGAAAGATCATTTTATTTATTTCCCAGGTTACTGCTGGTGCATTTCAGAACAGGGATGGAATCTTCTAGTGGTATTTCTTATTTAATCTGAGTTGTATGAAGAAATGTGTTAATAACATTTCATGGCTACCTGATGGTCATATATATTATAATTCATGTGCCATACTGACAGAGGGCCCCAGTCTTTGTCATATCTAGTATATTTGTGTGGTTGTTTAAGAAGCTGATACTGTATTTATGACATTCTTGAGGATCCACCCAGAAACAGGCTGTCTTCTTTTTTTATATCACTTCCTGCTGATGGAGGCAAAATGGCCCCCTCCTCCACAGAGGCGTTTTCATGCCTCAAAAGACTAAATTAATCTATTACTGCTCGTATTCTCTCTATCGCTCTCCTCCCTGCTCATGTTTAAACAATGAGGGTGACAGCCTCATTACATTCAACTGCTTCACCTGCCATGGAGACATTATGACATGCAAAGAGACCACACACACACACACCTGGGCAAAACAAGACTGTGTGCATGCCAAAACAGTACAACACCGCACAGTATGTCAGTGTGTCAGTATGACATAACACATCACATGCACGTTCACACACAAACACAGACCCCCACATGTGCATGACCAGCTCAGGTAATGTGTCCTGTTTACACGAGCTAATATCTGCTAGCTGGAGCTGAGCAGTGTTATCGTAATACTCCTGAAGAACAAGCCTAGATTATGCTTATGACCTTCACTGTAGCTAAAGACTATAAACACACATGCACGCACGCACGCACACATGCACGCACGCATGCACATATATATATATATATTATATCACTCTCTCTAGGCAGTGGACACACATCCCTAGCCTAGTAGGTGTATATTCCGTGCATTTACACGCTTTACAAGTGCAGGAAACAGTCCAACTCACCAGCCTCCTCAAAAAAAATAAAGAGAAAAGAAAAAAAAATAAAGAAGAAAAGACTAGGCATTGCCACATGAAATGGTCCAGCTCCAGTCAAATGCAATTTTCACCAAACATAACGCCCCCTATATTGTCGACGGAAGAAGCCGGCTAAATGACAAGAGATAGGATGTGAAGAAGAAACCAGTAGCAGAAGAAATAGAGGGAGAGATGGGATGGAACAGGTGGAAGGGAGGGATAACATTGGTGGTGGTGCTGTCATTTTGATGAGTAAATGCGCAGGGTGGAAACTTATGCTAACCTGCACGCTGATAGAGTAGTTGGGGAGAAAACGATGAACCTTATGCTAACCTGCACGCTGATAGAGTAGTTGGGTTGAGAAAACAACAATGGTTGATAGTGTACAGTAGAACCTTATGCTAACCTGCACACTGATAGAGTAGTTAAGGGGAAAACAACAATGGTTGATAGTGTACAGTAGAACCTTATGCTAACCTGGACGCTGATAGAGCAGTTGGGTTGAAAAAACAACAATGGTTGATAGTGGACAGTAGAACCTTATGTGAACCTGTATGCTGATAAATTAGTTGGGGAGAAAACAATGATGGTTGATAGTGGACAGTAGAACCTTATGCTAACCTGGACACTGATAGAGTAGTTGGATAGAAAACAATGATGGTTGATAGTGTACAGTAGAACCTTATGCTAACCTGGACGCTGATAGATCAGTTGGATAGAAAACAACGATGGTTGATAGTGGACAGTAGAACCTTATGCTAACCTGGATGTTGATAGAGCAGTTGGATAGAAAACAACGATGGTTGATAGTGTACAGTAGAATCTTATGCTAACCTGGACACTGATAGAGCAGTTAGGGAGAAAACAACAATGGTTGATAGTGTACAGTAGGCCCTACTCATTCTCTCTCCCTCCCTCCCTCTATATTGGCGCTCCTTGTCCAACTTGGGACTCCTGAATCAATTGACCCCCATTGTGGGCTAATCCTTAACTGTGGCGAATTCATTTAGCTCAAAGAGTCATTCGACTTTACTACCTCCACTATCTTTTCAATGACATTTGTCCAAATGAGACTAATATGACCTCAAAAGATTCACTTAATTTCCATGCACTCAATTGGATGTGTGTGTATTTGTGTGTGCGGGGGGTGGGGGTGGGTATTTTTGGGTGGAAATAGATTTCATCCAGCCTTTTGTCTATCCTCACTGTTCAAACGTCAGCTAAAAGTATATGTTTTTATTTTTATTTTTTATTAAGCAGGAATTTGCAGACGTAGGCAACATACTTTAGAAGTCAGGATTATTTTATGACTATTTACATGATGTGTTTCCCTTCCCGGGGTTGCTGTAGTGTGGGCAAAGTTAAATGAAATGCTCCCAAAGTAGAAAACTATTTCAAAATGTATATATTTCATTCTGCCGAGGTTGGGCTGTTTAGTGTCGCTGTGAGTTTATGTCGGAGTGTTTCATGGAAGCTGCGTTTCCCTGCCTTCAATCTAATCACAGCTCGATCCTAATGTGATCATCCAAATTTTACTCCATTTTCTGTCTCTTCTAGCTCACAGACAGGGGCACCTACTGTACACACACACACACACACGCACGCGCACGCACACACACGCACACACACAAAAGAGCACAACTATACAAAGTACACACAAACCTTGCTGTAATAACTACACTTATTAGCCTAATGCTCAAAACCTTCATTAGAGACATTCCTTATGATTGTAAACATCTTTCTAAACACAGCCATTGGTGCAAAATACGTGTTTTTGTGAAATACCACGAAAACATAGATTCAGTAACCCAGACACAATGCAGTTATGCATGCTCAATTTAATTATTGAAACAACCAGTAACTGTAAAGCTCTCCACTCCACCTTTCTACCAATCCATTCTCCCTGCATTCTGGCTTATTGAAACCTGTTTACTCCCTCACTCAGCAGAGAGAGGGGAATAAAGGAGGAGAAACAGATGAGTTAAAGGAGACAGGGAGTTGTAGAAAGACAGAAATAGGGACATAATGAGAAGAAACAGAGTAGAGCACACAACAGTAAAAGGAAAATAAGCAAGCTGTAAAATTACAAAGTGACAGAAGGCAGAAATACTGTATGCAAACGTGTTTAAAGGGTTTACTATAACATAAAGACAATAAATTAGACTCTGAGAGAGATTGAGAGAGAGTGTGAGAGAGAGAGAGAGAGAGAGAGAGAGAGAGAGAGAGAGAGAGAGAGAGAGAGAGAGAGATGCGTAGTGTGGTAACTTGGGAGGCAAGTTAGTAACGCGGAGGACCTCAGTTTATGGCTTAGTGGAGATAGCCAAATGTTATATTATCATGCTACAAGATGGTACAGTACTATGGGGGGTGGGGGGAAGGGCTGCTATACTTCATCAGATTATATGGTTGATCTGGAATCTAATGAATATTATACCATTCCATCATGGCAAGCAAACATAATAGAACCATTACTTCTTTTCCACGCCATCTGGAAATCATACAGACGCAATTACTGGCACGTCTCGATACAAACAACTCACATACGGCAACAAACAGTTATGCTTTTGCCCACCGCACCCGTTTAAAGAGCGGCGCTATGGTGCGATCTGTGGAAAGCTAGCACGATGTCATTAAGATGGTACGATATCACGGCTCGGGCCTTGCTAAATAGAGTTGTTTGCAATGGTTATGGTTGGTAATGGTTATTCGTCATTTGTTTTAATATGGCATATATCTGCAGCACAAGGTAGGCTATACTTAATTTGTTCTGATGACGGTACGATAGCGATGTTTCCTAGGCAGGAAATGGTTTTGGTTGTTGGCAATAATAAAGCTCTGGCACAAATGAACCCCATCTATGTAATTGTTGTGTTTTCTGTTGTTGAGGAGCTCTTTTTTCTGTACAATTATTCCCATTTCCACTGTCAGATATAAGCTATTGGATGGAGCAGACTGTGAGATGGTTATCATAACTCAGAAACGCATTAAAAAAAATAACTACACGGCCGCTGTCAAAGACAATTGCTTTGCCACACACACACACACACACACACACACACACACACACACGCACACACACAGAGTAAGCACTTATGCACACATTCCAGCAAACCAAATGTATACGTGCATGCAAACACAAACACATCTAACTACTGTACACACACACACACACACACACACTCACACACGCGCACGCAGGCTAGTGAAGGTGTTCCCACAGATAGCGGATTCTGTGTTCTTAATCCGAAGCAGACTCCATCTGGCTCCCATTATAAAGACTCTCCCTCGGCCCCAAGAATGTCGACATTTCATAAATATTATCTGGGTCTGGCAAAAGCCAGCCGGACAAAAGCCAGAGCGCAGAGCATTTCTGGGGGCCGCATCACCGCATAATTAGCAATCATAACATCATCCTTACATGCCATAACGCCTTATATCCTAGAAGCCACTTAATTGCCTTGAGGTACAGGGAAGAAGGTGAATGGGGCCTCCACAGAAAATACAATTAGATGGAAGTAATAACAGCTTAAAAGTGGGTCATGTAATCTTCAGTAAAGGCAAAGTTTAATGAAGTTACTGTACTTGGGGGCGTGGTATTATTTTGGCATAAAATCCACCAACTGCTACGAGACAGGCGCCTCGGGGAGCCATGGGGGGACAGGGTCAACTTGAATAAAATAAAAATAAAACATTGACCGACATGAACATGACACGTCACCGGTGGAGGAAGACACAAGGAACAGACCAAAGGCACATCACTTTCACCTTTTCCATCTTCCGCGTTATTGAACATGCCGTAACACCTGCCGAAAAAAGAAACGGCGACTGATATGTGCGGAGGAAGCTTAAAAAAAAAAAAAAAAATAAATATTAAAAAGATGTAAGCTCATTATGGAGACAAGTTTAAAAAAACAGAGTGAGAAAGAGGGAAAAGTAAAAGTTAAGCACTTCCTGAAACTTCATCTTCGTTCCTTCTCCGTTCTTGAAGATTTTTCTTTTTTTTTTACACCCCCCGACACCCCCTCCACCCCCTTACTCATTCTCCCTCTCCACTCTCTTTGAGTTAAGGAGGGTAAGGTAATCGTAATGAAATGACCCCGCTAGGCACATGGCAGCCCTCCCCTGATAAGTTATTCCTGACTGCCTTTTAAGCTGCTGTCAAGCAATTTCCCTTGAAACCTCGCTTTGTTTTTTAGGGCTGGTGGTGTGTGTAGTCATTGGTGGCAGCGACTACTCTGTGGTAGTGTGTGCGTGCGTGCGTGCGCGTGCATGCGTACAGCGGGTGAGTTCGGGGGCGGTGGGTGGTATGAGGGTTGTGGGGGGGGGTAGCTGTGACACCCCTTGCTTCTCTCCCATGAGGGGTACAGCTGACAACCTTGAGCTGCACGCACGAGTGTGTGTGCGCGCGCGTGCGTGAGGTCTATGTGCTTGTTGCAGCAGGAGTCTTCCCACAGATGACAATCCCACTAATTGAAATGACAGATTATTCTAATGCGCAGAAAGTCATTAAAAAAAAAAACCCCAGCCGTGGTTTTTCCTGCCTATTCTCTGTTCCCGCTCGCTCGGAATATATCTGCCTCTGAGCCTGAGATGAAGAATCACTGTCTGAAAGAGGCGCTGCACGACTATCTCTCCTTCAAGCTCATGATTATTACCAGAATAATGTGGAACACTGCTGAAACTCACCAGATATGTTTCTTGTTATGTTAGAGTCTCACAAATAAGTTAGTTGGTTGGGAGTGGACAATATACTGGCTAACAACATTGACTTTCAGATCAAGCTGTGACACCCATAAAGTTGCCCTCATTTCAATGGACCCTTGTCGCAATTTATGAACCCCTTCTTTTGATAAACTAATAGTAATATTAGCACACTATCATTTTTAGATTCAGAATATAACCCACAGACAATGTTTGCAACTTGTATCGAAGACAATATTAGATTTGTACTGTAGTTACTACATTTTCTGAACAACCTTGGGACCTTCCATAAGCACCCATCGGGGGGATTCCAACCTGCCCTTGACCAACACAGGATGATAAAGTTCCAACAGTAATGGAATTTACACACGGTTAATGTTGAAAATATTAATGTTAATGTTGAAAATGTTGAAAACTATCCTTACTGTACATCTGTTTTTGTGGGCATTATTATGCATATGGTAGTATGCAATGTGTAGTCTATGATGATGTTCCTCCACAGTCATTACCTTTCTTAGGAGTCAGTAAAAGGCAAATACATTAAACAGGTGAATATCCAGGTCATACAGCAGCTTCTGAGTGCAACATTTGTCACGTTATTTTCTCCTGTCGGTCATCGATTCAAATCTCCACTTGACGATATCTAATAAAGGAGAAACGCTTTCATGCCCATATAAACAGAAGACATAAACGCTCGGGAATGCCTAAAACGGCATATTGCGTTCATCATCAGACACATGGAGAACAAATTCAAAAGCACAAGTGATCATACGTGGGAATAAAAAGCAAATGAATGTGTAGATACAGTAAGTGTGTGCCCTAATGTTCTAGAGCATGCACAGTGCATTGGTATTGATTATGTCATGGAAGTAATTGCTCAGTTCCTTTGCTGGTCAACAGAGACAATGACGGCTGGCTGACGATGACGTCCAGCTGGTTCTTCACTGCACAATTCTTGCTCAGAGGCATGTCTACATGACAGGGTGACACCACCCACACACACACACACACACACACACACACACACGTGCGCGTGTACGAGCACAAACACAAAGACGACAGGACAGGCAAGTTTCTCAGAATCCAAACGCTTCCCCCTCCTCCTGCCTGTCGCAGTCACAAATACCCCACACAGTTTTTTCACATTTCAAATTCTTGCCATATTTTCTTTCCACTCAAGTGAGCTCGTGTACATTGGTACGCCGCGATACTAGAACATTCCGCCGGCTGATAACGGGATTTCTCCCAGACTGCCTTGCAACATATCCAGACAGCGATAAATAAATAAAAAAAACACCAGCCCGGGGGGAGGGGGGGGGGGGGGAGACATTTTCCAAATTTTATCCCCTCTTCACACTCTCTCTTTCCCCCTTTCCCCCTCCTCTTCCTCTTTTCCTATCCCCTACATTGACATTCAGCGGAGGTAAATATTTAACAGCATGCTATTGAGTGCCGTGTGCAGCGCGCGTGTGGGGCCGGGGCTATGGTGGAGATATGTATATAGACAAGGCTGTTTTATTAAGAGTCGCTGCAGACATATTAAGGTAAAGTATGCCTGACACCTGGGGAGGAAATTGCCAGTATATGACACTATTCCTCAATGCTGTGGCAGCACGCCTCAGTGCAATTTTGCACGGGGCAAGTGACAGAGAATGACATGCAGAGAGAGAGAGTGAGAGAGAGAGAGAGAGAGAGAGAGAGAGAGAGAGAGAGAGAGAGAGAGAGAGAGAGATGAAATAGTGTGTAGGTCGGCCGAGAGAAAGGAGTATCTCTGAGTTGAGTATATGTGGTGGTTTATGAGTGCACGTGTATGTGTGTGTGTGTGTGTGTGCACGTGGTATTTGGCACAGTGTGATGACATGCATAGTTTGTAATTGCCATCCCCCATGTGAAGGATCGGCCCAGAGATAGGCATGTTTACCTGTGGCCCTGCAACGTCTGCTGCTGGTGGGTGTGATCGAGGGGCACATGACAGACAGACAGACAGACAGACAGACAGACAGACGTGTCTGTGTGTACACATATAGTATGCACACAGGCACAAACACAAGCTGGGATTTGATTGGGCCATCTACAAGCAAACTCTGTTCTCGTATCTTTGTATAAGATACAGACAATTCTGAAATCAACCAATTCCTTAGTAAATCACAACATTGACTGTTTATGCTGCACTGCTGCTACAAAGAGATGTACTGTAAAACATTTTTTAATTGTTTTTAAATGCTGCCGGTTATCACAACTATGATCTGGAGCATTACAATATATTGTATGTATGTGTATCAACCTAGTCACACAGAGCCTTCATTCCTTGAGCAGAGGGACAAAATATGCTTTACTTTCAGTGACCTCTAGAGGACACTGTTGCCCACAGTCTCTGTCATGGTGTAAACACCATAATGCTCGTGTGATGGGCACTTCCCTTTGAAAAGACACCAATTCCCCGCAATTACATTCTAATTAAAAAGAACAACCTAATTAACGGTGGAATGTATCCCATAATTCTGTAATATTAACACGATCACCCATGTACTTGTAAATGATAGCTGATAAAAGCAAAAGCCGAAATTTATGTCACTTACTAATTAAAACTGGGAGATACTGGCTTATGAATATGGGGGAATGCAGAGGAGACATTATAGCTTTAAGTAGACGCATTATTACCGTGTCAAATGTGAATCTTTTTTTCTTTGAAGACTCAAAGCTGTGACTGGGAAGAGCCGAGCGTCACAGAGCGCAGCGTGCACCGTAGCCACCGCGCCCTGCAGAGGCAGATTTCTCCGGCGCCGTCCTACATAGAACGCACAACACAAGAGCAGAGCTGAACGTCACATCCCAGATTAAATTGCTGTATGTGTTATTGCAGTCTTCACAATTCAATAAATAAATAAATAATAAAACAAACATATACACAAACTGTGCTAAATAGACGAAGCCTAGCGTAACCTCTTTGGGTCTCTTCCTTTGGCATTCAAAAGTGTGCCATTTTGCAGTGCGATGGTGGCACATTGTCCCTGCTCCTGCACTTGATATGAAATAATGTATCAAAGGATGAGGAGGTAAATGAGTGACAGGCAAGTGAGAGAGGTCCGGGGAGACAATAACATCACACTCCTGCTGCAGCTATCACCATCAGCATCTATTCCCGCTAAGCAATATATCTGTCAGAGGCCTCATCGCCATCTCAAGGCACAGGAGCCTTGCACTCATAATAACCCATTTGAAGCGAATAGCTCTGATCATCGGCATAGTTACCATTACCATAAATATATAGCATGGGTCTATTGCTGCGGCATCATCATGCTGAATGCTTGTAATGAGTGCGTGTGTGTGTGTGCACGCGCGTGTGTGTGTGTGTGTGAGTGAAAACATGCACAATGTCATTTTATAGCATCTACATTTAACCTAATGCTCTCTCCAGAGGCCAGTCTGTTAGTGACTAAACATCTACAATATATAGAACATAAACAAATGCAGAGCAGAAAATGTTGTATACTACAGTATACAGAAGTAACAGTTTGTACACTTAATACTATATACTACATAATATACTGTATAATGTCTAAAATATTTAAATATTTAAAATATGTTATAATATTGAAACAAACGCTAAAAAGAAAGTATACGCTCCGAATTCCCCTGCGCAACTCAATTTGAGGTTTTAAGTTCTCCAATCTCATGCATCAGCAAAGAAGTACACACAGTAACTGGGATATGTTTTTGCATCGCTGCAGATTCCAGTCATTTCCTCCTCCTTCAACAGCCACTCACTTTATGCGGTCATTTCAGTGTCAAGAGTTTTAGATAGGTAGATATATACGCTTTTTGCTACATTTTAGCACATACAGTACAGTACTGCAACTTCTGCACTGGCACAGCTAATAGTCCAAATATAATAAAAAGATATAAAGGTATAGTTTAACTCACTTTAACACAAAAAGTGGGCCATACTGTAACTCTTGACACAAGGGAGTTGTGGGGGGATGGCTACAATCTGGCTTTACCCATGCATTTGAGAACCACTGGTTTAATATATGCAATGCCAATGTAGCCTTACTAGATATAGGTAATAATGACACCAACTGTATGTCCTTATGGAAATTGGTATAAAGGCAAGTGTTGTGCATTAGCATAATGTCATGCATATTGCATGCCCTAGTATTGCATCTTTTAGTGCCGGTCACATCCAATCGAGAGAGATTGTGCAAAATTTTGCATTTGTTTTGATACGTTACTCCGTCGCAACACCACCAGAGAGCGGCTTCAAATGTAGTAGTAGGCAAACGTAACGTCCGAGACCTACTGTAACGCTACGGGGAGCACACGCTGTCCTCGCCATCATTAGAGATGTAATCATTTATGTATGCGGTCTCATTTTACACATTTACTATTTTATAAAGCAGCATCATTTAATTCCAAACCTACAGGATGTTTGTTATTGATTTGTGTACATACAATGTGTGACGTATGTGAATCATATACACACACACCCTCAGAGACAGTGCAGTTGGTGTGTGGCACAGCCTGAGGCTATCTGTCGATCATGGTGGCCCCCGATACCCCTTTACTTCTGACTTACCGTCAGACACAATAAAGCAGTTTTCAAAGCAACGTCTTGGGACGTAAAAAAAGTGTTGTCTCTGGTGAGTCCCCGCATGGGATGGATTCAAATGTGTCTTAATGACGCAAGGGGGTCAAACAGGGGAGCTTATTCTTTTCAAATTAACTATCGTGTTTCCTCTTTGTTCCCTAGTCTTTGTGTCCCAGGGATTACAGAAGCGTTGAAACTTGCCTGAAGAAAATCAACACTAGCACTCGTGTTGACAACACGTTGGGGTATTTCTCACACTGCAGCATCAGAAATATGCCTGAAAGTTGCATATACCGTATATAAATGCAGAGTTGAGCAGGGGAAAAAAAAGAGCTGTCTCTTACCTCATCCCTTAGCTCACACTCCAGTCAGACTTCACTTCTGACTTTGTTCGGCCCGGGGCACGATTTCCTCCGGCGTGACACCATCTTTGTCTGTAAGATAATAACAGGAGCAACAAGATGTTGAAGGTCTGCAGACCTCTGTAGACCTTACACACTTTGAAGTTAGCAAAACATAGCTTGCGTTGCTCTGCGAATTTCTTCTATTACGTCCTCTATCCTCCAACCGATCAGTCTGCATATCTGCGGTTGGAAGGGAAAAGATTTATTGTAAAATATACAGATATAAAACCCACAAAACGGCAATTACATGCCTGTCTTTTGTCAGGGCATGCTTATAAAAATAATATATTAACAAAACAAAATACATTTCCATTAAGGTTAATACATACGGTAGGCAGATATACAGTACATGTGAAATGATCACTGGCATGAATTCATGTAATTATAATGATTGAATTCCCGTAATTTCATAATGTGTGGCTTCATAATTATTTATAATTTAATTTCAATGCGGGGCCAGGCTGAGGAATTTTACTTGTGGTCTGAGCTGGGTTGGCAGCAGTAAGGGGTGGTGGTGGGGAGAGGGGTTGGGTGGCTGCCAAGTTAAACTCCTGAAGCATGCAGTGGGGCTAATGCCCTGCCTGTGATGTATGTGTATGTGTGCGTGTGTGCGTGTGTGTGTGTGTGAGTGTGCCACCGGGAAGCCACGCGGACGCTCCCTGGGTCCACTAAAACGCCATCGTTCACTCACGCCCCGGGACAGACGGGAGCAGGGTGGTCAAGAGAGGCCAGGTAGAGAGAGAGAGAGAGAGAGAGAGAGAGAGGGGGGGGGGGGAGATGGTAGGGGAGGCGGGGGAGAGGGGAGGAACCGCAGTGTTTAACCACATCATTGAAGAATAGCTGGTATGGAGAGGAAAAAAAGTGGGAAAGATAGAAAACTCCCGATAAATACAAAATAACTCCAGTCAAGAGCTGTCCCAATGTATATTCCATTAATCTTTCCTCTGCAAAAAATTCCTCATCCCGCGGCACTGTGGTGGAAATCAGATCAGCCCGTATCAGATGGAGGCCAATGGAAGATTCTGGAATAGATCAAAGGTGTGACTGGGGTATAGATAAGTCCAGGCCGCCATGCAGACACAGTTCATCTATCTTAAATGGCTGCTCGTTGCTCTTGTCACAGAGGGGAGAAGGTCTATTCATAGCAGTGATTAAGATGTCTGGTGAAACTCTCTGCTCTCCAGTCGATACAGACTCGTCCAAGACCTTCACCAACTCCATAACATTGCCACATACTGAAGGGGTATTTATTATTTACGGTCAGGTGTATGTTGAAGAAATACATGTTAGATTGTATTCCTCTATTTGTGAGCAAAGCAAATCTGTTACCAAAAGAAAAATATCAATATTGCGATACGAGTGTCTCCTCCTTCTCTGAGCGACTATTCATTTGAAGATATAGCAGTATGCATACCCTGTGTGTAAACTGAAACCGTATACCAGCCTGGAGGCTCACTTTAGGGCCCTGTGCTCTGGCCCAACCAAAGCTAACTCCACACAAGTGTGGTCCAATGACTGGATTAGAGAGCGAAGTCGGAGATAGAGGTTGAGAAATGCTTTCCTATCCTGTTTTCTCTATCAGTTTAGGAAGCCATACGGTTGAATCTTATAATCTCTGAGCACCCTCTGGTATACCAGGGCACACATCCCACACAGACACGCACGCACGCACGCACACACACATGCACACTACTGCTCACTACAGGCAAAGATACTCTATTGCTGCATGATGTCACTGACAAACACTTCATGTGAAGAACACGCGGCCAAACAGCTAAACAATTTGTTTAATCATAAAGTGCATTTACATAAGGCAATGCCCGCATAAATGAATGCATAATTGAGCAGGTTAATGCATAATGTAGCCCTTCCCGGGGGACAATAAATAAAGTGCCTTTTGAAAGACGTGAGGGGGAGAAATGGGGTAAAAAGACAGAGAGAGAGAGAGAGAGAGAGAGAGAGAGAGAGAGAGCGAGAGAGAAAAAAACACATCAAGCCAAACAATGGTGAGGCCACCAAGGTAGGCCGTGGAAAGAGAGAGCAGCGAACAGCAAACATGGCTGTAAATAAATAAATAAAAAGCTGAAGCCTTGTTAAGAGGATTTCAGGACATGCTTCGTTTCCTTCCATAATCTGTCTATTAGCACCGACGCATTGCAAGCTGCCATCTCCCATGGCTGGGACACTAATAGTGACACGCTCAAACACCAGTGCAACTCAACCGCATTACTGACATTTCATCTTTCACTGCCAGTGCTTTTCACTCCCCTCTCACAGCCTTTTGCATATTCTCTCTTTCTTTGCCTTATAATCCATCCTCTTTCCCTCTCCCTCTTTCTGTCTCTCTCTCCTACAGTATATCCTAATGTGATTTCCTTTGTCTTGACAGCACCACCCTTTCACCAAGCACAGGTGGCATCTTAATATGTGTGAATGTTTTGGTTCTAATCAAGAGTGCACTAATTGGCCCCTGATCGGTGCACACACACACACACACACGCACGCACACACACACACACGCTGTGATATAAGCTCTGCTACTGTGTTGATACAGATGGCTCTAAAGCAAATCGGTGACATATGGAAATGATGACAATACACACACACGCACACACGCAATAATATATGTATGTTGTATACAATTGTGTTTGTATAAACTGTAAAAGGTAACGCCATAGTTTCTTCAGTGAAGTTACATTTGGTGCACTTTACATTTACAGCATTTAGACACTTTTGTCCAAAGTGACTTACAATTAGTACATTTGCAATAAATCAACTTTGTCAGTAGATTAACTTTACTTAATAAGTAAGTTGCACTTTTACAGTGTATATGGTATACTTTATATCCAAATTGTTCTAGTGCCCCCATTTATTGGCCCAGCTGATACTTTTTGATATTTATTATATGATTTAAATCTTGTTACAACTGCTTGCAAACGTGTTTGACTTAAGAGGATTAACTATTTAAAAAATGCCAGTAATAAGACATGATATGTGCACGGTTGGATATGAATCTCTTCATGAGCTCTCTGACAATGACCTCAGTTTGAACCATTTCAAAATGTGACATCCTTTCCTACAAAATAATTACGCGCGCAACACCACAGCCCTTTATGAAGGACAGCAGGTGATTCTTGGATGTCAAAATGACAACACTTTCATAAAAATATTCACCTCTTCATATTGTTCAGACAAACATGGACGCTTACTGTAGCTCCCTGCAGACCAAACATAAAAAAGTAAAGAAAAAAATAGCGACCGTCTCGTACACCAAGCCTCGCCTCTAAACCCCAGTTGAGTATCACAGTGGGTAAAACAAAACCCAGATCGCCTCTTTACATTAAAGCCTCGGTTATGTGCATCTCTAAACACACTTAGATACCTGTCAATGTCTCTTCCCGTCAAGCTGGTCCACAAAGCCAAATACAGTCTGTGTTTGTTTGGCGGGTGGGTGTGTGCAGTTGTCAGATGAGATTGGACCATTTATGCCCTGATGTGTCAAACCTGATTATGGATATGTTTTTTTTTTTTTTTTTTCTTCTCTCCCTCTCTCTCGCTCGCCTGTGAGTGTGTGTGTGTGAGAGAGATGTGACAGATATCAGTAGAGCTTGGTTGGTCGGCTGATGACAGCGGCGCGACCTCTGATGACGCCCTCCATTTTGTCAGAGCCGACTCGCGCATATAACCCCCCAGCGCCATTTTCTTACTCTGTATGTTAATGAGACAGAGAGAGAGACAGAGAAAGATAGAGAGAGAGAGAGAGAGAGAGAGAGAGAGAGATAACACAGCCAGGACGAAACAGATAAAACAATGTCAAGCAGAAACAACCGTGCAGACAGAAATGTACAGTAGAAATATGTTACTGTGTATTTGTGATAAACCCAGCAACACAAACAGTGCCACAAGTGTTTGACAGACCAAAAATAAACATGGATAATAACTTGTATTCACAAGAGGCTATGACAACGCAATAGAAAAGGTGGCGCTCTAATAAATGTGCTTAGTGACAGACAGTGAGAAAAAGGGAGACACGCAGCGTGCTACATGCTAATGAAGGTCATCAGACGCCATATTGGGGCTCCTTCGGATATAAAATGAAAGTCAGATAGGGGTGGCACTGCCGAGTATGATGAATATGATTATGGCTCTGTGAATGTGCGTGTGTGTGTGTGTGTGTGTGTGTGTGTGTGTGTGACAGCGACGATTGCAGGGTTTGGGACAGAGAAGGAAATGGGTCCCTCTGAATATTGAATTTCAAACAGAGAGCCACTGACGGCAGTGTACGCATGTCGTCCTGTTAGCATGCCCGTGTGTTAACACATAAATAAACACACACGCGCGCACACGCAACGTGCATGCACAGTACGCGCACGCCTCTCCGCAGAATGAGGCGGGCGCAGTCCGCCGGTCCCCAGTAATTTCTCCGAGCGAAAGCCCAACAGAGCTGTCCCGAGATGACATTAGCAGAAAGTACATTTCATTATTGCTCTAATATGGAACGTGATGAGTCTTTCTGATCTCTGCCAATTTGTCCCTCAACTCCCCCCCCCCATCCCACCCGCTCATCTTCTTCTCAATTCCCTTTCTTCTCTCTCTCTTCCCGCTTTTGTCTCCTCACTCACGTGCACCCCTCCCTGTGCCTCTTTGTCCATTTTACCCCCCCCCACACCCCCCTCTCACCCTGCTTCCTCCCATTTAGAGGGTCTCCTTATTCAGGGCTGTCTTCCCTTTCAAGGTTGACTAAAATGGCTGTGTGTGTTGGAGAGAGTGCGGGGGGGGGGCATAAAGAGAGAGAGGGAGGGATGGAGAGTGGTGTTGGGGTGGCAGTGTGTGATTTCAGTCCACCGCCCTGGCGAGCCGCACAGACGATAGTGACTCTCACCTTCAGCCAACCCCCCCCCACCGGTCTTGCTTTGATGTGAGGTTGAGTCGATGGCTAATCAGCTAGCATCAGGCCTAGCGCTCATTTCCCCTTCACAACAGCCCCATTAGGGAGCGGCCTTCCTGCCAGGGGCCGATAAGGACAATATTCTCCTCCTCCTCCACCGCTCCCCAAATCTCCCCGGTTCCCTCTCATTTCGCTCTCTTCCTCCCCTCTAATGCATCTTTTTTACCTGTCTCTCTCCTTAAGTTTGAGTCCCGCTCACCCCCTCCTCTTCCCCGGCGCTCCAGCCACACTTTAATTTCCTCGATGCGCCATTTCTATTATTGTTGCTCATTCCTTTATTTTCTTCCATTTCATTCTTCCTCTCTATTTAATTCTCACACTGAACCCAGATGACGTCTTCCTCTTTTACAGCTCTCTCTCTCTCTCTCTCTCATTGGTCTTTCACCCTTCCTTCTCCTGCCTGTCTAATCGCTTTAGCGTTGTCTCGTCATTTTAACACCTTCTCGTCCTTCCCGCTCATCCTCCCCGATCCTCGTCCTTTCCCCTCAAGCTCCCAACTTCTTCCTCTGCCACGGCTTATTGTTTCACCTCAGACCCACTCTCTGTTTATACACTTTGTGTATTTATTTTACTGTCTTCTCCGTACAGCATGGCGCTCAGATGCCGGCTGCATCTCAACAGTTAAGACAGACCAGCAGGGGCATAGTACAGACTGCACACAAGAGAGATTACATCCATTAAGGCCTGGCATTAGACATGAACACAGACACCCGACTGTTCAAACTGCGTGTAGGCTTGTAGCCTTACATGTCTGCAGGTGGTATATCACAAACAGACATAGCTAGTGTTGCTATGTGCAGTATGGAATGGAATGGAACTTTATTAAGTCAGTCAAGTGTCAAAGATGATCTGCCCTTAACCGATTAGAGCAAAGAACTGTGTATTTCCTAGCGCCTTTCAGAACTCAACAGTCAATGCGAGACAAGCAGCACACTGACAATTATTTTGACAGGAACTTTCAAGGCTGTGTTACATTCAGTACAGTATATAGGCCTACTGTATATCATTTGCTCTTTCACGGAAAACAGCATATTATTTGCACTAATGTTTCTTTTCCTATTTAATGTTAGGAATTAAGAGTCTAATAAGGTATTATAGCTGTTGGCACCCTCCACTGCCATATTGAAATGTAAAGCTTTACAGTATGTGGGATCCATGCTGGCAGTCATCGTTTCATGGGTGCAGTATAAGCATGACTTTGCCAAGAGCAGGGCTAAAGGGTTGACTGTCAGTGGGGCCAAACACATGCCAATGGTCTTGCCTTAAAATAGTTTTGAGAGCCAAGTAAAAAAAATCTACAATGCATTTCATTGTTAACAATGAAACAATTCAACAACTCAAGAAGCACCGGATTAATAAACAAATCCATCCAAATCCTTAGCGAGAATGAGAGAATGCCTTAATCTGTTCCGCAAACCCATCTGTAAATCCCCCTTAATAACTTAAAAATAAGTGATCAAAAAGTCTAAAGACAACATTAACTACAAATACCATAAATTAACAACAAACTAATGTTTACATTTTTCCACTGAACTTTATGTGGTGGCCCTTTACATGAGAGTAGCCTACATCCACAGTACACACTGATTCGGTTCACATTTGCAGATCCGTGTAGCTTTATTAAAACACAAACATTACTTGCAAATCAGACCGCAGCTATCTGCAGGTTTGTCCCCAACATGGGCTATGAACACAGCCTCTTTGTGTGGTTATTTACCTGGACAAGCATATTTACATACAGTGGAGTCGATAGTGGAGTGATCCAAATCATCTCTATAAGACAGGGCCAAAATAATGCTTGCTGAACACTAATCACCGTGCTACTCCCTCACTCTAGGCCTACGTTATACAGTACACCATATACTGTACATATTGCTTTTGTGGGCCCACACTGTTCGCAAACAACCCACTGCTAATATGGGATGGAAAGAAAACACTGACTTGCAATATTTTGTGGGTTTACCGCACAGTTTCAGGGGGACCACACATGCAGGCGCCCGCCCACACAAAGCAGTGAGGAACCACACACGTTTATTTGATGAAATTAGGTTAGGAAGCTGCGATGGAGGGGAAGAGGAAGGAGCCAGCACTGTGCACTCTGTCTTTGTGCGAGGAGAGCTCACGGTGTGGAAATTAAGAGCCTTTATTTGTGTGTGTGTGTGAGAGAGAGAGAGTGAGAGAGAGAGAGAGAGAGAGAGAGAGAGGCTGACTAATCCCTCCGTAGTGCCGAAACGAGTTAAAAACACATCAAAGGGAAGCTTAACCTTTGTGAAACCTCACCGGGTTTTCAAGAACAAGAAATGATCATTCCTCTCATTGTTTCCAGGGGGACTCTTTTCACCACCGCGCCGCTGACTTTTTTTTTTTTTTTTCTCTCTTTTTTTTTTAAAGCCCCTGGTTCCATTTTTAATGACTGTGCCGTTTGTGTCTTGGTGTGTCAGTAGGAAATAAAAGGGAGTGTGTGTGTGTGTCACACAAAAAAGGGATCGTTTTATGTGTGACACCACAAATGAAGGAACCCAAGCTAACAAGGATAAGCAGTTCGGCTCGACATCATTAGAATGTGTGATAGCATGATGAGCTATAGTACAAGAGTAGTGCATATAGACAGGGCCAGTGGAAGTAAGGAGAAAGAGAGAGACCACTGACCACTACAATGACTAAGGGAATAAGGAATAAGGGTAACCTATACCCTGCCTAGAACCCTAGAACAGATGGCGGGAGACTGTGAAAGACAATGTGATAAGACTTTGCACTTAGCATTTTTTGCACGCGTCTCGTGTGATAGAAAAGCCACCAAATAAACACCAAAACATAATGTAGGGGTAAAGAAGCACTGCAGTCAGAAATGTATATCATAATTATATGTAAATGTAATACATTATAAAAAAAGACGAAGGTATGTGACACTAATGTAATTTTAATATTGTATGAAAAAACAGACTCGATTTCAATATGAACATAGATATCCTAAGTAATTTATGTTTGATTATTCTGATAGATTTACCGTGAGAACCAACACTACATACAGTATAGAGTACAGTATACAGTCATACAGTATATCTTCCTTGAAGATTACCCAGAATAATACTGTTTATTAGTGCCAAATTGTTACATACTGTAGTGGTTCATTGCAAGTGAGACATCTAAGGCCATAAACACAGTAATGTCCGTGAAGCTTCGGATGAGGACACTTATGAGGACCCTTGTCTGCCTCAGTGACTCATTCCTTTGCACTACTGAGTCAAGCTAACCCTGTGGCCTATACTACGAAGGAAGGTAACTGGCTTATCCATAACTTTGTGGGTTACTTGCCGAGTAACCCATAAAGGTGGAGAGGTTTTGTACGAGCTACTGTATGCTGCATGACAATTTACAATGCATGCTGTACCGCAAATTGATAGTTTATTTTAGATAAGATTATACCTATAGCAGAGCAGAGCAGCTATTAAAATATACCTTAAAACATGTATTAATGTATGTATTAGTAAACATGTATACTTAAAACACCATCCTTTAGAGTTGGGGCTTGGGATCTTGGGCTCCTTCTCCAGTGCTTATGTTTTAGTCAAAGCATGGGGACTG
>JAODUH010000013.1:1440478-1453577 GCA_027564835.1 Typhlichthys subterraneus | reverse complement strand
ATAGAGAGAGAGAGAGAGAGAGAGAGAGAGAGAGAGAGAGAGAGAGAGAGAGAGAGAGAGAGTCCTCCCCCCTCCACCGACACAACATTAGGGAATATCAGGGAATATTACACCCAGGAATTAACGCTCCAAAGCGCCTTGGCCAGTTTTAGGTGTGCGGCGCTTCACACCCCGCCTTCCCTCGGACAAGATAATCCGCGCTCTAGCACCGGATATACAGCACTAATCACTGGTTGGGGGGAAGGGGAGGGGAGGGGCGGGACCACTGAGGGCATGGGAGACGAGCGGAGGAGAGGCACCAGGAGACCAGGAGAAGCAGGGAATAGGGTTCTATGAGGCATGACCCCACCCACTGCTAGCATAAATGCAAGACATGTCTGGGAACATTAGTGTGTACAGTATGTGTTTGTGGGGAGGGGGGGTACGTATGTTATTTTTGTGCATGTGTAATATATATATATATTTGTGTGTGTGTGTTTGTACCTAAAACAAATCTAAACAAAGTGGTGCAGACCGCACCACGTATCGGGGAGTGGAGCTTCGGAGGGAGCACCCTACAGTATATGGCTTTGAAGGGAGAGGTGTTTGTTTTGATCCAGTTCAACAATCTTTCTCCAGAATCCCTGACTTCACCTTTAAGGCTAGGAGGGCATGGGCTACGGGACAGGCAGTTAACCCTCTAGGCCTTCTGAGCACCCTGTGTCTCCATCTAGGCCTCCTGAGCACCCTGTGTCTCACTCTAGGCCTCCTGTGTGTGTTTACCTGGTCCTGAGCACCCTGGTTCTGCCTGTGGGCCTCCTGTGTGTGTTTACCTGGTCCTGAGCACCCTGTGTCTCACTCTAGGCCTCCTGTGTGTGTTTACCTGGTCCTGAGCTCCCTGGTTCTCCCTGTGGGCCTCCTGTGTGTGTTTACCTGGTCCTGAGCACCCTGTGTCTCCCTCTAGGCCTCCTGTGTGTGTTTACCTGGTCCTGAGCTCCCTGGTTCTCCCTCTGGGCCTCCAGTGTGCATTCAACAGCTTTCTGCAGAGCCTTTCTTAGCTCCAGCACCTCGCGCTCCAACTCGTCAAATCTGCACGCACGCACCCATGCACGCACGCACACACACACACACACACACACACACACACACGCAGAGAAAGAAACGGTGCATCACGATAACGCAGAAACAACAATAAGAATCAGTCGGGTGATTTTCCATTACCCCACATCTCAATTACGAGGAGCGTTCATGTTTACTGTCCTATCCTGTTTTCATTTACCTTTAGATGTGGCTTTAACTAAGCCTTACTGCTGCACAAACACAAATTAATAATCTTGATTACACAGGAGACATGAAGTAAGGCTTTAATTGCAGTACTAAGACTGTATTAAATCTAACGTAGACCTGGTTGATGAGTCAGCAGAAATACTGTACTGTACATCAGTACTGTGTGTGTGTGTGTGTGTGTGTGTGTGTGTGGCAGCAGGGCTGAGGGGATGTGAAGGGGATCAATACAAGGGGGTCTATTTTAGCCTCGCCAGTGTGTGTGTGTGTGTGTGTGTGTGTGTGTGTGTGCGTGTGTGCGAGTAAGTGAGTTAGCGTGCGTGTGTGTGTGCCCGAGAGAGAGAGACTTTGTGTATTCCGCCTGCCCGCGTGGATCAATGCGACAAATGATTACCATTTCCACAAACCTCCCCCTCAACCTCCCATCGGACGCTCACTGAGCCTTGACACGCCCCCCCACCCCAACCCCCACACCCCCACCACGCACGCACGCACACACACACACACACCACTCTCGTGGAGGGAAAACGTGACGCATGTGCGCTCTTGACCTCTGCTGACGTGACATCACATGGTTAAATACAAGCACTCACAGATCACAGAGAACAGATGCGTTAATGTAATCCCAGACGGTTAGCAAAACAAAATAAACGACTCAAATCATACACGGACGGTGCTTGGCCAGAAGACATGACGAATGCTTGTGACTCACAGGCTTTCCCCCCTTAACGTGTGAGCATAGCACACTAGGGTACCCTCCAAATATTTACCCTCACACACACCTAAATGAACCCTGTGACAACGCTGACTGTTGCGGCGTGGAAACAAGAGGAGGGGGAGAGAGAGGGGGAAGAACGGCCGTACCGCGGAGGAGAGGAGGCACGATGTGATTAAAAGGACGGGGCGGAGAGGAAATGAAGAGGAGCGGCTGAGTAGAGAGGTATCCTGTACAGAGAACGGGGGACTTTCCGCAAACCACAGATGGAAGCCATTATTGCAGTGCTGTTGCATAAAAAACCTTTCATGTCTCAATAGTTATTAGATAATACTTGGTTAACAGTAAACAGGCTGGTTTTTGCAAATGGGGATAATACGTAGATGCAGTAATTGTTTCACCATCCAGCCTCTAAAATTGGTTTAAACGTAATAAACTATAATAATATTTAATGTTACCTATAAAAAAAAAAACTCAGTGCCGAGGGTTTTAAATTGTCAGTTGACGATGAAAATATTCCATGGCCTAGGTTTACCGAGAAACTCCCAGACTGCGACTGTGAGGTCATGCTGAAGCCCTATTCGCGACCACAACTATGCATGTGAATGCAAACACACACACGCACACACACACGCACATTACTGGGTGACACTTAAATGCTGATGTCATCGCTGCAGCCCTGGTGATACAGGAGGTCAAACTGGGGTTAGGCCTCTAAACAATGACCTTTCACGACCAGACCGTAGACCAGGACATAATGCTATTCTAATGTTATATCTACCGTATGTATTAAGTAGACCATGATACATGAATATGGACTAGACTAAAGAAACACGCATCCTGCACGGCACTGAACTACGTAAAACGGGTGTTTCTGTTCAACACGTTCCGTTAAACAGCCTACTGTACAACGCACGTCAGGGATCATCCGTGTTTTTGATTATCGAGCTTCCACAAGGGACTCTGGGAAATGGGAGAGGGAGCCTATTTTCATTCCATCTATTCCTCTCCTCCTTCATTTCCTCCCTTCGCCCTTCTTACCTTCTATGCTCCTCTGATAGTTTTCCCTCGCTGAGACAGTCTGCCATCTGACTTGCCTCCGTCGTACGGGCTCCCAGCTCCTCCACTGAGAGAGGGAGAGAGAGAGAGAGAGAGAGAGAGAGAGAGAGAGAGAGAGAGAGAGAGTGAGTGAGAGGAAAGGAAAGAAAGAATAAAGAAAAAGAAAATGGAAGCTGCACTTTTTATTTCTCACTCACAACATCTTGGCTCAGGTTCAGAAAAGAGAAGGCCTTGTGCAATCGCATGTATGGAGTCATGCAAAATAGTACAAAGAAATGATATATTCCCAGTTGGAACACATACGAATAAAGCCAATATTCATCTCATGAACTGTTCCGTTTTCTTTATTTAAAGAACAATAAGCAGCATGCGTGAGGATGATGAACGCCTCTCTCAACAGACCAAGGTTACAATGATTTACAAAACATGCATACACAAAAGTGATTATTGATTCTGATGGAGTATGAGCACGAGTGGGAACATATGAACTGTGAGTCACCTTCACAGTGGGAATAAAGGCGACAGCCGCAGAAGAGGCATTCAAAAAGCCTTTCACGGTGGAAAGGGAGGAAGCTGGCGTCTCGCACTCCCTTTAGTCAGACAGGGCAGCAGCCCTTTTCAGTGGGAGACAAAAGCACGTCTTACCGCTCTCTGTCAATAGATGGCACTCTCTACCTTGAGCAGACCACTGGTGACGCTCACTGGCCAACCGCAGCTTTTCAATCACAGTCCCTTTTCAGCTGTCTCCTCCATCTACATGCAATAAAACCCCATTGTCCTACACTTACTAGTTTAGCACATTGAGCGGATGCATAATAAACCACTACTTGGGTTCCTTGGTTAGCTTGGATTTCCCATCCTTGTTCTTTAGCCAGAACTTGGACTTTTTTCATTCCTCCTGCTGTGATGTTTTATAAGTCAATGTTATTTCATCGCTTTTGTTGAAACCCCCTTTTCAGTAATTCAGTGTTCATTGAATATAGCATAAACTGGCAGACATCGGTGGTGAAGACTAGTGAGAATTGAGTAGTGGGATGTGCTGAATATTTTGTTATGTGCATATGATAATATATATATATATATATATATATATATATGCTGTTAAATTGGGGGAAATATATTTCATTTATTGCGTTTATGTTTTTAGTGCCCCCATAATAGCTACTATATAATGGTGGCAAAACATGAAGGTGGACAGATGTTGAAACAGAGAAAGGAAAGATTTTTTGTGAGAAAAAAAAAGAGAATAAACCACCCCGTGCTTTATAAATCCATGATTAATTTATGTGTGTGCAGCATCCAAACAGTGTAAATGTAAACTGAAGCCCTAGGAAAATTGAAGAGGTAACTGGAATCGCTAAATATTTAATGATGCACAGAACCGTTTTATTTATTTATTTTATTTAATATGTTTTGCCCCACCTTTGCTATTTTACTGAATCTAAAGGTAAAAAAAACAACATAAAGTGTCCCCCCCCTCCCCCTCAACCCATATTTTATGAATCTAAATAATCAATACAACCTGAGCCGGGGATCAAATCCACATTCAAGGCACTAGTCCAGGATGACCTTGTGCCACTGCCCACCGAGGCAGGGCATGAGGAGAGCAATTAGCTGCATAGGCCGAGCGATTAGACACACGTGTACACCAGTGGAGATTCATGCGTATGGTGGAGACACGCACACAAAACATTTGTAAACCGTTGCGTTGCTATAGACTGACAACCCAAACACACAAGACACTTAGAACTTTAAACCAAAAGCTTAATAGCAGAATTGTATTCGTGGGAAAAAAAAAAACTTGCACACCTACATACATTTTTTTTTTCCGACCTCCGATCTCCGGCTTTCTTAAATTCCTCGTACTGGCTGTGAAGCTGGAGATGCGGCACCTCTTTATTGCCAAGGATTGATACTGGCTTCACAGGCCCAGTCAGAACATTAGTGGGTAACCCAGGGTCTGTGTGGGCCTTCCTTAAATAGTTTCCCCCCGTTCTCTTGTAAAGCCTCCGGACCTTTGAAAAGGTTCTCCCGCTAAAGTGATGCTATCGGTCCACAGAGTAAGAACGGAGGTATCCGTCATTCACCTTCTCTGTCACTTTGGAAACCTTTATACTGGCTTCACAAGTTAAGGGATGACATTAGTCTATAATCGGATAGCCTTTCTTCATCGCCGACGTCTTCAGATGAGGTTCAAAGCCCGTGCGGCGCATGGCGTCGGGCCGTAATCACAGATCTGCCATCAGATTACCCTGCTCTCATGGCTAACCTTTAACATGAGGGAGATTAAAACCCCACGCTAACCTTGAACCAGCGGACGCTCGCTGGGCTGTACCTGGCCCCGGACCCCATAAAAGCCCCCATAAGGCTTCAACAGGGGCTTCCCGGGGGCTTGTTTTCAGGAGGGGGGGAGGTGGTGGTGGGGAAGGGGTGTTGGGGGATTGTAAGTAGGCTGAGGTGAGTCCGGGAAGAGTGTGCCGAAGCCTCCAAGAGACCCCAGACTCTCCATGTGTCTTTGTGAAATTTCGCCGGCTTACAACACGGCTCCTGGGCGCCAGCCGCAGGGTGTGGGCGCACCGAGCCTCAACATGTATGAGAATAACACACCCGTGTAAACACACCCATGACCCCGCCACACAAAAAATAAAAAACTACTGTAACGTGAGCACACATACACACAGACGGCCGACAACACTTTGCTCTCTCGCTCCCTCTCCTCGCCGCTTTATTTACAATCGTCTGGCAGCGGTACAAGGGCCCCAGGCTATAACACACGGCACCTAATGCTCAAACTGCCAGGTAATCTCATGTCAGACATCCCGCTTTGATAGAAACTGATCAATAGACTCTTGTAAAGGAGTCATTTTCTCTGATGTTTCTACCAGCCCCTTCTCTCTACCTCGCTCATCCTGCCCCTCTCCCTCTCCCCCTCTCTCTCTCTCTTCCCCCCTCCCCTTATCTTTTATTAGCCATACATTTATAAGTCATATTTCGGTAGGGTTGGGTATGTACAGAGAGAAAGGGGAGAGTTGGGGAGGGGGGGGGGGGGTCTTTTTGTAATAAAGAACAATGGAGGGGAGTTGAGGAGGAGGAATGCTGCTGTTTGCTGCTGGTTCCGGTGAACAACAGTTTTGGGGATCGATAGAGTGTGAAATGGGATTATAGCTAGTAATGGAGGTGAACTGGAGGAGAGAGGCCTGTGCATGTGTGCACGTCATGTCTGCGCGTGTGTGTGCACACCCCCTCTTTCAACGCGCACGCAGTGATGATTTCATCATCTTTAGACAGATGCGTGTCAGCAACGCGGAGAGGTGATAATATCACATTTCTGTGTTTGTGGAAGTGGGGCAATATGGATATTTGTCTTTTCTTTATGCTGTGTGTTATATTATTTACTGTCATCTCGTATTTTAATGAAACTTTCAGCACCCCTGTTTCACAGCGGCAAAAGTGATGTAGCTTCACAGTCACCCGGTGAAAGAGTTTAGAATTTAACGTGCAATATTTGCAGAAAATTAATAAACCAATCAATCACAGATAACGGAAAGTCATTTTTCTTAAAAAAAAAAAAATTAAAACAAAAAGATAAAAAAGGAAGATATAAATTGAGTCAGTCCAATCTTCTCTTGAAGCAAGTAGCTGCCATTCCATAATCAGTGGAATGGCCCACTGTTTCAACAGGTTTGTTTACACCTTTAATTACATTTGCCAGGCTCAGAGAGCTTCACACACATTTAACAGAGGAAAGAAATAGCATTGTTAATTCTGTCAGCCATGGACAAACTTCTAATAAGAAATGCACATATCCAAGTACAAATGAATGTATCATGTGATGAATAAGGTGCAATATGCACCTTGCAATAAATGTATACAAGTAGTTCTTTATTACAAAATGCACAACTAACACCGTCACTCTCTTTCAATGTAGCGGTAGTCTCTCTTTGAGTCTCTGCAACAGTAGCAGAAGTTTTACGTTTTTGCACCCGAAGTCTGAGCCGGATTCTGTCTTTTTTTCCCCCCCTTTTCTTTTAATAACCCCCTTGTCGCATGTCTCGTCAGCCTCCGCTGTCAGCGTGTGATTGAGTCTGCTCGCCGCACGGCGCTTCAATCTCATCCATGTCACTTTCCCTGGATCCCGAGTCATCCCAGCTCATCCCTCCTTCCTCGCTGTGATGCACCCTCTCCTTGGCCATAGGGCCGCTTTCACGTGACATCCATGACATTTTTAATTAAGAATAAACAGTTGATTTGTTTATTATTTGTTTTGTTTTGTTTTTAAAAAGTTAGAATCAAATGTGTCAAATGTTCGTTAAGTGAACAGCATTTATGTATGTAATGTGTGCCTGGCATCAACGACGTTAGATTCGATTTGAGCTCGGCATCCGAGAATGTGAAATGAAGTCTAGTTTGTTGATGCGAGGGCGAGCTGCGTTTCATGTTACAGGGCTACAAACCTGGATGGCCGCTGTAACGAAGGGAGCACCACAACAAAAGCTTCATGTTAATAAACAGGCCCATTTTTTCCTGCCCATAATTGTTGCGCCTGACTCCTGAAGCCCTTGCATTCAAGTCACAGCTATATCCAGGTAAATAATGTCCTTTTTGTTATTATAAACCAATCTGTATTATGCCGCACTCGTTACAATAGGCTTGACGTCGTCGGCTGCTGTTTGCCAAAGGTAAAAGCAGTATAATGCGTGGTCTTGTGTGGCGCGCTGCGGTGAGGGGGTGCGTCACTTCTTTCCATTTTCTTTTAATTATGTCCTTTATTTTATTTTTTTAAGCGCAGACAAAGGGTGAGCTTGGCCGTACTGTCCCTCTGGCTCTATCTTGTTAATGAGCAATGTTCAGAGAGCAAGCCAGCCACTGACTGCCACGCGGAGAGACCTCAGATTCATCTCTCTGCGGACAATAGGTGATTGCGGGTGCATTCGTGTACCTCAGAGCGCGTGTATGTGTGTGTCTGTGTGTGTGTGTGTGTGTGTGCGAGCTAATTAAAGCTGTGGGATTTGGAGAAACGGCGATGTGCGTGCGTGTGTGTGTGTGTGTGTGTGTGTGTGTGTGTGTGTGTGTGTCTGTGTGTGCGCGCGGTGGTCGCTCTGCGTGACCGTGGATGTGTACGTTAATTCTTAATGAGACGTTTCTGTGCCCAGAGAGACCTGGCCATCACCATTCCTGCACTGCCACAACTACAAAGGCCACCATATCCTGCTCACACACACACACACACACACCATTACCTTACAGCGATGCACCATTAAATCAAACACCTTTCCACGGTTGTGTCTGTGTTAACATTGGGTTCAGACAGCTAGAAACCAAACCGCCATACCTGCCACTTTTCAGTTTTTCCAAACCAAACAAAAAATACACTTGTGAAAGATAAAAAATAGTGAGTATATGGCATTATTTATAACTTATAGAACATAATAATGAATTATAAGATTACATTTTAGCTGCTGTTCATAATTAGTCTTTCCAAAGCCCCAGTTAAACTAACAGTATCACATATGACCCCTTGGACTGGATGATACAATGGTTAAAAATAACAGTAGGTTCTGGTTTCTGGCTCACTACCACAGACAAAGCTATGCCTCAGATGACTTCTGCAGCTACAGTGGAGGAAACAATTAAAAGGTTGAAAGAATTATAACTTTGGAACGGAAAAAGCTCCATGTTCCATGACCAGACACCACCAGTCATATGCAGCTTTAAAGAAAGTTAAGCAACTCACTTTAATGTCATATAAAATATATAAAGGTGTATGTAATGATATGTATTATATGCACTGTGTTAGGAGAGTTGGATGATTGGCCAGCGACTTGACCAATAGTAGAAGGGAGCGTGGCTGTACCTGTGAGCCGGTGTTTGCAGTACAACTCCTCCAGCTCTTTCTTCAGCTGTGTGACGTGAGCCCTCAGCTGCCGGTTCTCCCTGAGGGCCCCGGCCTCCTTCTGCAGCTCCTCCCGAAGCCTCAGCACCTCCTCCCGCTGCTCCTGCACTTCCCCGCTCAGCCTTATTGTCTCCTGCCTGGCTTCAACCAGGTCCTCCTCTGACTGGTGGAGAACCGCGTCGCGCACGTGTAGCATCTAACAACCGCCGTAAAAAGCACATTAAAAACAAACAAACAAACAAACAAACAAACAAACAAATATACGGCGCTTGTGAGAGCTCTCACGCTCCGTTAATTTAATATATACTTTAAACGGAGGAAAGAACTTGTACTGTACATTGACTATGCTCTGTAGAGAATAGAATAATTTTAATAATACTAATACTAACAATAATAATACAAATAATTATTATTATTTTATTAGAATAACATTTCTAGTTTCTAATTATAAATAATATTTTAAAAAATAATATACGGTGTATATATATACACCGTATATATATATATATATATATATACACACACACAGTATATTATTATTATTATTAGTATTATTATTAGTATTAGTATTATTATTATCATCATCATTATACTGTATAGCTGTTAAGGGTTGTAATATACAGTATAAATATATCTGCAGGAGTCATAAGCGACAAGTATGCATGCACAATACAACACGTAGGCACATGTTCATGGTGGTGACAGGGGCTAATTATATGCATATGAGCATCGGACATTTCAATACACCATAGCTGACATGGCACAGACTCATTATGGGATGTTCCGCAGGGAGGACAGGAGTGACGAGACGGACGGGAACTGACAGTACTGAAACATGCTTGCTCTGTGTGTGTGTGTGTGTGTGTGTGCGTGTGTGCCGTACATGCATGTGTGTGATCTTACTGGGTATGACACTTGTAACACGTGTATGTGCCAGAGGGCACGCAAATTAATTCATGCACGCACACACACACACTGGAGAGTGATATGTCTATGACTGCCAGCTATGTTGGCACTGTGCCAGGGCACCGTCACCGCGCTGACTAATTTGAATATTTAGGGTCCCATTGAGCTCTTAATTGGAGTCAATCGCACCAGCCTCCACAGTGTTAACCGCTTTAATTAATGGTAAGGCAAATCTGTCTTTTGGCAGGCAAGGGTCCGTGCGTGTGCGCATCTGAAATATTGGGCTGTGGAAATTGTTGGAATGCAAATAAACAGGTAAATATATAAAATAAAATAGATACAAATATATATGAAAAGAAATACCAATATCAATCATAACTGATCCACGGAAATGTTATTAATTAACTGCTTACTGATGCTAGCAATACTGTCTATGATAATGCTACTAAATAACTGCTTCTAATTTTTTTTATTTATATATATCTACATTTCAACCCCACCTGCTCAAATTGAGTCTTCTCCTTGCTGATGTTGTCCAGTTCCAGCAGCACGCGGGTCACTTCCTGCTCCAGGTCTGCCACTTCCTGTTTGAGCTGGCTGCAGGTGGCCAGGTGCATATGGTGGGAGGCAGCCAGGCTTCCCTCTAAGCCCGCCCTCTCCTGGGACCTGTGTGTGTAGTGTGTGTAGTTTGCTTGCGTATCTGATTGTGAACTTAATTGTAGACACACAACACTAGTAGTGTTTTGAGAATGAAGCAGATGCACATATTAAGTCAAATAATTCATAGTAACTAATGTGAAGGAACAGGCTAGGGACAGATAGAATATTATTGACGGATATTACTGTTGTTCCAGCTCTTTTTTCAGATGAAGAATAGTCCTTTCACACTCCGCGAGGCATTCTCCCTGCTCTATACAGCACTGAAACACACACACACACACACACACACACAAAACAACACGTGTAATTGTGTATTTATTAAATATACATCATGACATACAATATGAACAATGCCCTTTGTGATTGTAAAGATAATCTGAATAAATATGAATCTGAATAAAATGTGACTATAGCACTAAACTGTCTATAAAGTTAAATGCAACAGCTCCAGTGAACGTGTGAACTCTGTTCTAACCTTACCTGTTGGAGCTGTTGTCGGTGTTTCAGCAGACCGAGGTAGTCCTCATCAGAATGTGAATGAGTCTGTTGATATTGCCTCAGATCTGTCTCAAACTTGAGCTTCTGTGTGCAGAGGAAGAAAGGAAATCAGTTCTCCACCACAGTATTTGTTCCAGAAATAGAAAATGTATTTGATTAGCGAGGTGAAAACCACACTTGATTCAGTCAGAGCCTACTTATCAATCATGCCTTCTGACGTGATATTATTTCTGATGCAAGAAATCAGCACAATTACCTCTTTAATAAACATAAATAAATACATAATAATAATAATAATAATAATAATATATTTGTAGTACTTTACTAAAGAACCCCCAAATTTCCACCCCAACTGTTGATGCTGGCATAACTGCGGTGTTTTGGAGGCCGTATATAATGCAATATCAATACCTCTTAGCACTGTCAACCGAAACAAACGCACACTAAGTACTTATGTAAATGATATGGGACAAGTTTAAGGGCATCTTAACGGGCAACTACACCGTGAACATCTTAGTGCAAAATGTCATTGCAGCCTTTTCATTTTTTCAGATTATTATCTGGACCTACTATGAACTATCCTGGGTACTACAATTCAATTTATTCTAAAAGAATAACTACTACTTGCAAGCAGAGGTTTCACTTGTAATTGTGAGCTGAGAGAGCTTGCTGCCCCTTGCCCCTGACAGCACACGGCATAGACAATTACTAGTAGTCGAGTCCATGCTGGTCAATGGAGAAGAAAAAAAACATAAATTTAGGCGTACTGCTGCCAGGCTTCTGAAAATAAATCAAATCTCAGTTTGAAAAATTCCCTGCGCTATCGACTGCAACTACTTGTTTATGTTATGTATGTTATGTTTATATTAGAGATATGTTTCCCTTCTTCTAGGTTACGTCAGGCTTTCGCCCTGGGGAGAAGGCACATGTTGGATGAGCACAACAGACAGTGGTTTGAGGTAGAGAATTAGCGGGTCGTGAAGCTCCCCGAGAACTGCTAACCTCTTGATAGGCGCCTCACAATCAAAGTCATTAGCCAATGTAATAAAGGGCCTGAGATACAGCCATTCTTCAACGACCTAACTCTTTTATAACCAACAGATTAAAGTTGATTGGATTAAAATGACATTCCGCCCGTCTGACCTTGGTGGCAGCAGTTAAGTTCATCCAAATTAAATTTCTCCGTAATAAAGATGATTAATTTGTTGCCAGACATTGTAAATATGAAACAAGAAGAAAAGGAGAAAAGATTATGTGACACACATGGGTGCACACACACTCATTTTCAGGGTTGGGCTCACCGTCTGACTAATGCCAAGGTAATCGTGCGCCATGTGACACTTCCACACATAATAATGCCAAACCGTTCTTACATAGTCTAAGATTCACGGTGAGGATCGACCAAAAACTATGTCCTTAAAAGAAGGTTATGGTTTGTTTGATTAATCCCACTGAAAAGTAATTTGTTACAACATCGCATACAAACATCATTTTAATACTAAAGAAAACATCATAAGATATTCAAGTTTGCTTGTTCCCAGATAGATCACCATTTTGTGTGTGTGTGTGTGGGTGTCTGTGTGTGCTCTGACCTGTTGTTTGAGCACATCCCCTTGTTCAGTCAGTGTCACCATAAGGGCCTTATACTGGGTCACTTTCTCCTGGCTTTCCGTCATTAGATTCTGATTGGCCTGGAGCTCTTCTGCTAGGCGGTCCAGAGCAGCTTCTGACTTCTCCCATTGGCTGACCTTCTCCTGGTACCGCCCCTCCATCTCTGCTAGGTGGGTCCTGACTAAATGACTTGCTGCCTGGGACTCTCTCAGCTGCCAGAGAAAAATGGCATACTTAGGTTCTAACTTAGCGCTTAAAGCAATAGTGTGCAATTTACTGGCCAGAGGAAGCAGAGCAAGGTTAAAGCTTACTTAAACTCTTTATTTAATAATTCATTAAATTATGTGAGTTTCTTACCTCTATTAAAACCTGTTCATCCCTAAATTGGTCGTGCACGTAACTTCCCCCCACTCCCCTAATTTGTGGAGTTATGGTTATTTTTTCATATATATGTCTAGTTACTATTGATAATATTAATTGTAACTAGACATGTA
>JAODUH010000013.1:1411111-1422129 GCA_027564835.1 Typhlichthys subterraneus | reverse complement strand
CCTGACGCGTATGCCTCTCTCCAAACACTTCGTGTGCATAATACGGTATCCATGAAAACGTCCAGGGCCCCCCCCCCTTCCACTTTGCTAAAGGTGAGATGCGCGCGTTAGTAAAAGCCAACCTACAGACAACATTTCCCTGAGGTAATTGGTTCCGCATTAATATTCATTTGATTCTGATTTCGGCATCTGTGACACGCCTCTCCGCTTTGATGCTCTGCGCGCCTGGTTCTGTCTACTCCACGACGCGAGACCTGCATTGAGACACGCACGCACCAACACACCCATGCAGGCAGTATTTTCCCCTAATATATTACAAATACTACCATGATGTAAATTACAAATGTAGTGACACTACTTGCAAACACTGGCCAAGACGCAATACTATTAATAATAAAGTGGTAAAATCTGTTGACTTTCTTTATTTTATTTTGAAATAATAATTCTATAATATACAGTATGATACACAAATTATTAAATCATATCATTACACCCCAAAATCCCACAGCCCTTGTGGGGGCAAAATGGTCCTCCATTCTGACTCCATCACCATGGTCTGTGCCCCAAGCTTTCCTGCAGCCGGGGCAACGAGCTGGAGCTTGCATGTGTGTGTGAGTGTGTGTATGTTCTTCTGAAGCATGACATTTCAATTGTGCATTAAATCAATTGGGAAGAGAGGCTGTGAGGGGGTTTGCGTGGCACGTGGGGAGGGAGGGGAGGTGTGTGTGTGTGTGTGGGGGAGGGAGTCAGGGTCCCACTGCTGCCGACCAACGGTTACCATGGTGAACCACTTCAGTCAAAACCGCACAAGGTCACAATTGATGACCTGACAAGGAGTGTGACTCCTCTAAGTAGAACCCTGCTATCTGTATCTCATCCTCGCCTGCTTTATTTGCCTTAGTCCCTCACTACTGTCCTGCTCACTGCCATCAAATTCTTTTGTTTGCTTGCCTCTCTCTCTCTCTCTCTCTCTCTCCAATAGGCTTTCGTTCTTCCATTCTTTCAAAGATTTTAAGATTGACTAATTGTGCCATTATGAGTCCTGCAGTGTCGCTAAATCCATTATGCATAACCCGCGCTGGAAGGGAGCGCAGGCGAGGCCTGTTTTGAGTAGCTGCCTGTAAGTCAGCTTGCTAACAGCCAGCCGTTGCGCCGGCGTGGGGTTAGTGGAGACGGCGTGATGAAATATTGAGGGTGAGCAAGGCAGCTGCAGATGCTAGCTGTCACGTGTGAGCGAATGAATGTTATGACAAGCGGTGTTTAAACATTCATGCAGAGAGGAGAGTTTAGGAGGGCTTTTCATTAACACCAATACGTCTTTGTCTCTCTGGGGCAGACACTGCCGGCAGATGCCTGACAACAAAGGGAAAGGTGAGGAATTAACGTGTTGAGGCGAAACTGTCTCGCACATTCATTGTATTTTGCATGTGCAGCGTTGGAAACAAGCAGACCTGTGAAAGCTTTATTAATGTGTACATGCTGAGCACATTACTAATGTATAACGTACTGTAGTGTCATACATAAAAAACACACAATGAAATTGCTCTCCTACTTTATGACAATAAACAAAATAGTGTTGCATTGTTCAGGCGTTCAGGACTACACACACCAGCCAGTCCATTGACTCCACACAAAAATACTGTTAGTTTTCAAAGTTTTCAGACTTACACCAAACTGCACTGACACAATGTCAAGAAATTTGACTAACAGCAACATTTCTGGACAATTTATAGACACTTGCAAGACGGAAAGTTTGTATTTTTAGGGTAGCAGACACACTTGGCTGTTTAATATACGTATAAATGTAGGTTTGAAAAGCATTGCTTAGGTAGACTGAGTCTGCCCATATCCAAAGTGTCCAAATCCTCCTCTACTGTGTATCTATTTACAGTATGCTATTTATTTACTAGCCTGAGAATTACATGATGAATCTCCGTGTCATCACACTGTATCTATTTTTTTTTTTTTGCTACTTTTTTAGCACCCCTTGAGAAGAACAATATTCTTTTCAAGATAATTTTCATGTTTACAGTTTAAAATTCAGAATAAACATATTTAAATGGATTTGAATTAAATCAATACTTACTGACTTACTGTATGATATTGAAAATTAATAAATAAAATAAAAAAGCATCAGGTATTTTTAACATAAGTGGCTTTGACTTTTCAAAGTGTGTTTGCATAACATAAGCTTGAGTTAATGTTATAAATGGCTTTAAGTGCTGCAAGCTGCATTAAAAATATGCACCGTCATCTATTCTTTCATACACTTTGATGCTAGCAACTTAAAGTAATCTAGTTTTCTGGTCAGGCAATTCCATTTTGATATTCAAATTTGGTGTGAGAAGGTGCGTGTGTGTTTGTGTGTGTGTGTTTGTGCATTTAATGTATTATTGTGTAAACCCAATATAATCCGTTTTAAATCAGTTAATAAGCCAAGGACACAGAGAGATGACTCAGCTGATCTGAGCTAAAATTAGCATCTCACTTCCATTCAAAACACCTGAAGTTTGCATACTAGCATCCCACATGAAGTCCTACCATTACAGATGGCTAGATTTAGATGCTAAGCCTTACAAGTTAGCTCACTATACTGGACTCCATTAGTGCGTGAGAAAAAAGTGCCAAGACCTAATGTAAAGTGATGCAACAAAGTAAGAGAACGGCATTAGCTCTGCCATGGTATGGAAACTTGTGTGTTCTCTGATAGAGTGTAACCTCAACTCAGAAATACAGAGACAGGCCGATAGAGAGTCAGACAGATAGGTTTACTCTGGCAAGGCTAAATCTAATCTACACATTTAATAGATAAATTGCACAGAAAAATATGACTACAAATACAGTGCATTAGTTGACCTTGGTTGACTTGGGAGACTTCCTGTTAAGACATGCATTTTGCAGTGAGCTCTCTCTCGTCCTCGCTCACTACACACATGCGCGTGCGTGCGTGCGCGTGCACGCACATGCACACTGTATACCGTACACTGTACAACAAAGACGTTCTTGTCTGCATGTCTCCCTATTTGTGCCTCCTTTACTCCTCTGCGTTCATTGGAAGCTACGGCCATATTCAAAGCTGCATTCACTTGCTTTCAGTCTCTCGCTCGCTCTCTCTCTCTCTCTCACTCGCTCACCCTCTCTCTAACTCTCTCTCTAAACACTGTCTATCCCACATGGCCCGGATAATGAGTGGCAAAGCTAAATGAGAGGAAGCATGGCTCACTATTAGGAGGGGAATGCCGGCTGAAGGCTTTAAATAAACGGGAGAAAACTTGAAGCCAGCTTGGATTTCCAAGGACATAAACTAATGGAGCTGGCTGGCGGACATACTCTGAACAAATATACACTCAGTTTAAACTACCGTAATAGTAGTGCAAACACACACACACACACATACGCTGGGTCTACGTGTGGAAACTGGTGAATGGACATGCAAAAACAGACACTGTTAGGCACACATATAAATACAGTGTGGATACATACAGTAACATACACACATACAGTGCATACATAATACTGTATGTATATTATACACACACACTTAAAGCGTGCAGTATTTCATTTGGTGTGAAAAGCCTATTAGCGCTCATTCAAATGCACAACAATAAGGACATGATAGAAAGAGGAATTCTTGTCAATGCCACTGACAACTAATTAGCTGAATGTGTTTCCTTTAAGTGTCTCTGACATGCTCTCAGGCATTGAAAGCACCCACACACAAACACACAGAGGAAGAATCCCTGTCTCACTCTATGAGGTTAATTATCCAAACTGATTAGCATAACTAATTAGCATACTTGTTAAGGGATTAAGTATTATTTATTCAATTAGCGCTCAGTGTGAGCATTGGATGTGTATTTCCTTGATCGCTGGCATAGGTTCAATAGAAAATCAAGCTGTTTAAGTAGGCATTATAGCAGCAGCGCGTGTGTGTGTGTGTGTGTGTGTGCGTGTGTGTGTGTGTTTTTGCGTCTGTTCTTTTGTTTCATCATTTCTCCATTCTGCACAGACAACAGATGCTGACAACTAACCCCCCCCACGCACACACGCCCGCTGTGCTCCCCTTGAATCCCTCCTCATCATTAGCCGTCCGTTAGGCATAATTAGCGTTGTTAACCAGATGAGCTGAGCCAAGGCGACCTGTGCCAGGAGGTGCCACAGGCACTCCCCCATCTACCCCCCTCTACCCCCCCAGCCCCACCCCTCTGCGACCTGCTGGAGAGGCGTCTTGGCCCGCACATCCCGCTAGCCTGCTAGCATGGCAGCTGACGCCAAGTCAAAGCCATGCTCTGCGACGTACAGCCCGGGGAATGATGTCACCATTTTCAAGGAAAACACAGCATCATGTAGAGCACGACAATGTCAGCAATACATATGGAGGGCTACTGCACACAATGCCCGTTTGTGTTAGCACATCCACCGTGTTGTGCTTGACGCGAACCACGAGCGCGCTTGGTGAGCGTGAAAATAAAATGAAGGAATAAATCAATGTAAGTCGTCTAGTCTTTAACTCGTAGCGAAAACTTACAACGACACACACACACACACACACACACACACACCAGACGACAACAAATAACCAGAGAGCGAATAGGAAAGAGAGCACTACATTTACTGAAATTAAACATTCTCTCATCAGCCCGGGGCTGTAGCATGCCCACTAATGTATTATTCATCCCCACTTCACAAAGGAACATTAATCAATTATGAAGATATGAGGATCTTAAAGCACGGAGGAGAGAGAATGGAAGAGCGGTCCCGTTCGTATTAATATGCGGCCCCCCCCCCACACACACACACACACGACCCTCTGCTCAAATCAATATTTTGTAGATTAATTTGAAGCAGTTGTGGTGAGATGGCAGGAGAGGAACGTGGGTCGTGATGGGGTCGGTTGTGGCTGAGGTCTGAATTAAGGTGAGGCCTTTTCTTGTTTGTTTTTTTTCTCTCCTAACTGTGGTTGCGGTGTGCGCCGGGCTTAATTCCGGATTGCAGCATGCAGAGTGGTAAGCATGCGAAAGCCAATCACCTGAGACTCTTGGAGGACTGTTGTGAGGCAGAGGACGAGCGCTTGCACCGCTCCAGAAGGATTTCATAAGACGAGAAGAAGAAGAAGAACATGCATGCGGACGGGGAGGAACACCTGAGTCTCTGACCTGGACGTGTGTTTCTGCACCCTCTTGTTGGAGCTGATGGACGCGCGCCTCCAACGCATCCTTTTCCTCTTGGACCCGCTGGAGAAGGGACAGCTGTCTCTGCATGTGCTCGCGGCCCTCCGTCGCCTGAGACACACACACACACACACACAACAGCACATCAAACATGGAGTCGCATACCGTTGGTGAAGAGGTGACGTGAAAGTTGTTGTTTCAGCTTGAACTCACTGTGTCACCTGAAATGTCACTATTTCATAAGCCAAATCCTGAAAATAAGTACTGACACGGTGACAAGACAATACAAATGAATGTCAAAAATTGCCAAATTGTGGACTTGTTGTGGCACGCAGCTCTCCACATATGGATTACAGTATAGCACAAAAATAAATGCTCATCGAATTATTCATTAGACAGTGTTCCACCTTAAAAATAATTCCACTCCATTGTAGCACTGGACAAGGAACACAAAGCAGAGTATTATTGGGCAAATAAAGTTTTGGGGAATGTGATGGTGCCAGGAAACATTGGAATGTGTTAGGCAATACATGCAGATAATGACAAATGTTATGGAGAAACGCATAACTTAGTGTAAAAGACATACTATTGTTGTTACACTGTTGAGTATGATAAACTACATTCTAAAATCACTGCGCTTGTACAGTATTTACCTTTCCCAG
Source organism: Typhlichthys subterraneus (assembly GCA_027564835.1). Classification (NCBI taxonomy): domain Eukaryota; kingdom Metazoa; phylum Chordata; class Actinopteri; order Percopsiformes; family Amblyopsidae; genus Typhlichthys; species Typhlichthys subterraneus. Next base: position 1,416,296 of record JAODUH010000013.1, on the reverse strand, counting down.
TGTTATTATCATCAACAAGGATAGTATTTCAGCACACAAACAATTATTTCCCGAAGCTAAATATTGTGTGTAACAACTAACCTTGACACTTTTTTAAAGACATTTAAAGTCAATTAAGTTAAAGACAAAGTTAATTAAGTGCTTTCCCAATAACATAAATACTGTATTACTTTCCTTACCCTAACAAACAGTGAATTACCCTATACACTACAGTAGTAATTATCTTTAAATAATAACTTGTTTCATATTGTATCTACACAGTGCGGTACGAAAGTATGAGTCCACTACCTCATATTATATTCTTCTGTCTCTTTCATTATGTTCTCCCTTTCTCTACCTTTCCATATCTCTCCTAGGAACCATTGTCATGCCCAAGTCCGCTCATATCTTTCTATCTCCCCACTATTGGTTTCATCAAACACAACATCTAACACAAAATCATTACTCGCTTGATGTCTTAACACAAGGCAAGACAATCTAACATTAGAAAAAAGTACATTCCAGATGCTGTGCCTTATTACCTTATTTTACTGCCATTGTATTGCCTAGTAAATTAATCACATCAATAAATCACAATAAGAAGAAATAATAGACAGCTTGAAAATAACCAATAGTTGCAGCCCTACTATGACATTGCATTTGCAATTAAATTCATTTAATTTTGAGGATCATTATGATTATACAGTAGGAATGAATGTGGAAAAAAAAATAGAGATTTAATTAGTTTGAAAACAAGCAGAGTACTTTTGAACCCCACATGTTGAGATTGAGTACATATGTGTGTCAATGTACGATTCACAGAATAATCACCGCCAAGTGCAATTGTTTATTTAAAGAATTGTAATTACACAATCCACAAATTAGTAGCAGTGCAAATGAGGCAGCTCACAAACCCACACATATAAACAGCTGAACATACCACAAGCACACATGCGTGTACACTCAGTCACAGCGTGTGTGTGTGTGTGTGTGTGTGCATAGTTGTGTCTGTGTGTTTCTTGTGCGTGTCTGTGAGTGTACTGTACTGTACATATGTGTCTTAACCAAGCCACAGAAGACAGTAAAACAGCAGTGGATATAATTTAGTGACACCCTATAAGGAGGTGTGGGAAGGCCATAAAAAAGATCTGTTTTAATCCCGGGCAGCGACGCCATGTTTGTTACCCGGGGCTCTGAGATATGTTGGTAATTCATCACACACGTGCCGGTTTTCCTGTTAAAGCTGGCTCCACATGGAGAGTGGCTAGCAGCTCTGCCAAAGCAATATCGTAAAAAAAAAAAAAAGAATGAAAAAGGAAAGAAAAAATGCAGCACAAATGTCATCTTAGTAACAATTGTATGTGTTGGATGGAATATTGTTATATGGTACATTTTCAAGGCTTTTGTTAAATATGTCAAGAGACTTTTTTTTTTATTCATGTATGCTAACTAGAATGGTTAAAAAAAATAATTCATGTATGCCAACTAGAATGGATTAAAAAAAAATATATATCCTGGTCAAGGTCATGTGTCAAGGTCACAGTATACCTTTCAACATCCCGTCAACACTAAACTATACTACATATTATGAAATATATTTTTGCAGTGAAAGATTACTTTTTTTTTATTGTTTAACACCGATTAAAACATATTTTGATGACACAGCTGTGCCTATCTGTGCTTCCACCATAACTCATACTTATCCCTTCCTTGCATCCCATCTAACCTGTCACACTCGTCTATACACTCTCTAGTGGAGGAGAGTAATAGGCTAGCCATCTACTACTCGATGTCTACCGCACAGCCCAGCAGAAAACGAATTTGTTGACTACCACCTGAACCGCTGGTCATATGTGGTCAATATAGATCTTAGATTTAAATATTGGCAAGTGTTGGTCTGTTAAGCAGTTGAATATATGTAATAAAAGTGGCAAGGGTTATATTGTTTGCAAAAGGCCAGCATTGAAAATGTATAATTTGATTGAGAATTAGGTAGCTTTAGTGTTTCCTAGTGCCAAAATTGTATTTGACATGTAGTCTCTATAAAATAGTAATTGTAATTAATATGCTTTATTATTATTCTATGATATTCCCATTCTGTGCGGGTCATCTTTAGATAATGACATAAACATATAGGCTGTTCTGAAGATTTATGAAGTATAGCATTTGGTTTTCCAAATGCTATACTTCAAAAAAACTTAAGGTGTTCACCTTAACATATCATGCAGGTGAATGATTATAATCTTACTTTAAGACATGTACTTATATACATATCTTAGGATAACATCTACAGTATTACCTCTTTGTTTTGTTGTTTGTTCCTGTCAAGCTCTCGCTCCAGACCAGAGATGATCAGATCCTTAGTTCTCAGGCAGGTTTGAAGGTCTTGTATCTCTGTCCTGAGATGAACTTCAGAACCAGGACTACAGAAGATATATGGAAAACAGATAGACAACAAATTACACCACATTCCAGTGTAAACAAGAACTGTATATTTGTACATTATATAATGTATGTTCATGAGTGTAATACCAAACATTTAAATGAATATTGGTACATTGAGAAGTGATTCAGACATGCAAAATGTTAATGATATATTTGTTGGACACAAGCAAGATAAACTAGTAATATAACTATTTTGTTTCAATGGGATTTTTATAATGTAGGCCTTAATTAATTTAACTAAATAGATGTTTGATTACGTACGGTAGTAACTAAATTTGTTTTCACTGAAAAATTACATCGTACTAACTTTAAATGAACCATGTGTTAAAGTTGATTTCTATGGTTCGTGAATTAAAAATACAATTTACTTAAAACTATAGCAATGTGTGTACATCATGCAATTTGCTTAGATTGTAAATTTCTTAAGGCGTCAAAAATCCAATTTGAAAGCAGATGGAGGTGATATTGGTGCAGTTTGTGACAGCAACTCGTGCTGATATTCAGGGCCTCACATATAACGAGTGTGTCTGTGTTTTGGGTGTGTGTGGGTGTGTATGCGTGTTTCCCAGCCGTGAGAATACGTTAACTCTGCCCAGACATATTTTTGAGTCTCTAGCGACAGCTGTCACGTACCTGAGATGGAAAAAAAATACACGTAACGCCGCATCTTTCGCCCTCTCTCTAAATGACAGAGAGAGCATCCGCAATCTACATTACATATTAAATATTATCAACTCAAAGATTTTTTTGCCTTTTTATTAGTTAAATATGTGAACAGTTGTGTTATTAATTATGTGTTATAATAAATATAAGATTGCCTATCAGTACTATTATTTGACCTTCAGTTATCACACACTGTACTTATAAAGGAAGAACATTTAATAATGGCCACACACACACACACACACACACACACACACACACACACACATCACAACAATTAAGACAGCCTTAAGCCAAAAGACGTGTATACAAAGAAAAAAAATGCAAGGACCAATTTCTGTCTACAAGTTTTTTCAGAGGATGGTGCATTCATAATCTCTTATAAAGCCATTTTCTTTATTATATTTTTTGAAGGCCCTATTTCATTTTTATTCTTTCATGGTAAAATGTATTAACAATATTACATCATAGTTTTCTGTCAATTTGGTGAAGAAAATGTAAAACCTCCCCAAATGTTTGAGTTTATTTCCCAGTGACAAACAGGCAGACATGGGAACGGGTTGAGGCTGAAGGGAAGGTTTTCAATACAAAGTAACTGCAGCCAATTTCACCCCTATATATTCACCTGCCCAGTGGGGCGGTGGCTGTCACTGCTAGATTGTCTGTGGTGTGTGTGTGTGTGTGTGTGTGTGTGTGTGGGGGGAAGGGGGGGAGGGCAGACACAGAGATGCCCTCCATAGCAGAGATAAGAAAGTCTATTCTGTCTCATTTGTGGTCTTTGATAACATACACTAAACACATGTAGTGCCACACGCTACACACATACTGTATGTCTACACTACGACAATACCGGTATGTATATAAATAAAATATTCATGAAATACATGAAACATTATATTACAGGTACTAAAATGCACAGTATTTTGGGCGGTGGTTTTATGTTTTATACCATGTAACAAGTACATTAGCAAATGTCCATGCAACAGTTAATTTGCAACAAGTCAGAAATGTTGTAAAACGCCCATCGTTTACTGTACTCATCATGTGTGTGTGTGCGTGTGTGTGTGTAATTCCGATTATGTGTGCAACAAATACAGTTGCATTCATTGTATACAATATAGCAATTGGGCCTAATAAATTACATGATGTCACACGGATATGTATGAGCTGGAAATTTGTATTCAGAACCATAAGTGAACTGATGATTATTGTGAGTGTCACCATGTGTGTTGTGTGTGCATGTGCGTGTGTGTGTGTGTGCGTGCGTGGGCGTGCACACGCATGTGTGTGTGTGTGTGTGTGTGTTATTAAAGCAGGCTCTCAATTTCTCAAGCTGTCACTCAGGCCTATTAGGCAAGGCTAACAAAATTAGTCATGAATATGCAGTAATAACATGCAAATTGCCACCGCACCCCGTATGCATGTGTGTGTGTGTGTGTGCGTGTGCGTGTGCGTGTGCGTGTGCGTGTGTGTTTGTGTTTGGGCCTGAGGCTATAGACATTGGTTCTGTAAACTCAATTCTTTCTACATCATTACAGCAGCAAGGCATAATTCATAAGAATAATATAAACATGTATGTCCTGGCACACACAACACACAACACACACACCTGCATATTTCCCAATACGTGCCAGCCCACAGCTAATACACAGCAGGTTCTTGTTAACCATTTGAAAGTCAAGAGGAGATCATTGAGGTCACGCAGTGCCACACACACGCAGACACACACACGCGCGCACACACACACACACACACACACGCACCTATATGTGTGTATATTGTCTCTAGCCTGAGTCCCCGGGGTGATGTCTGACACAAGCTGGGAGCTGCCACAGCAATTAACCTCCCTGTTAATGAGGGGAGCACTGACAAGCTGCCACATGGCACCGCCTGGCACCCCGACACACACACACACACACGCACACGCACACACACACACACACGCACACACGTCTGTCTCTGACATACACCCAACTGCTGCTGTGTTATCAGCTCCCCTCTGTCTTACCCCATCCCTTACTCCCCCCTCAACCCCTCTCCTGCTCCATCCATCTACCACCCCCCCCCCCCCCCACCCACCTCTCTCTCTCTCTCTCTC
>JAODUH010000013.1:1395937-1408599 GCA_027564835.1 Typhlichthys subterraneus | reverse complement strand
TTTGTACAGTATTTTGTATTATATTATAATAGCTGTTAACTTCACAAACATTCATTGAGCAACTACCTTTTTGAGCCATACATTTATGAAGAGGTTGAGAAGCACTGGCCTACAACATGTTTGTCTAGTTACCCGATGTTATCCTGTACATACGTGACTGTGTTTTCAGGCACACGTCCAACAGTCTGCTGCAGCGACAATGTCAGCTCCGACACCTACAAAAAAAAACACAATTTTAAAAAGTGAAATTGAAGCAAGCGCAAAAGCATTCAAATTGGCTACAACACCTGATACTGTTTTACCAAAATAGTACATAGAAAATCACAAAAGAATGATTTTGCTAATGATGTCATTTGCCTCCTTGGAAACTGAGTGAATCGTCTTTGACAGAAAAGCAGCACAGCAACATAAAAAACGCAAAATAACATTCGCACAAGCATGTGTATGAGAACAGTCCCAGTGCGTTGTGGGACCACATTGAAATGTTGGACTCTCCATACTTGTGTGTCCACATGTCTGTCTGTGCGTGTCTGTTTCTCTGTCCCTGTCTCTTTGCCAGAGAAAGAGTGACGCAAAGGAAATGGAGGAGAGAGTAAAAGTGACAGTTACAAAGAATAAAGAGTGACAGAGATGGACACAGCAAGAAAGAGAGAGAGAGAAAGAGAGAGAGAGAGAGAGAGAGAGAGAGAGAGAGCGAGAGAGAGAGAGTTGGCAGTGGTGGTGAAATATTGTCCTGGGCGCACTCTATCGCCGTGGTGACAGGGGTCACTCTGGGAAAAGGAAATCAATGCTGACAGTAATGACTCACAGGTCAACACATAGCCCTGTGTGTGTGTGTGCGTGCGTGCGTGTGTGTTTAAAATGCATGTGTGTTTTTTACATTATTCCTATGTGCAGTGTGAAGCGATGGCACGAACACAGACAAACAAAAGACAGACGTTAAGAGTGAGAGTGAAATGAGTCCTGTCCAATGATGTGCAGGCAATTCTTCAGTGCAAGATGAATTCGCCTAATGGACAGACGGCTTTTCCAACATTACCACTTAGTGTACCACTGCCAGGCCATTACACAACAGAACCATTACCCTTAGATGCCTTCATAGTCTTAGTTTACCCTCAACTAATTCCACCTGTCTAAATATACAGCCTGAGTTCATTAGAAATAAAGAAATGTGTTGACTCACGTTACATTTTATATATTGGTTGTCTTGTCGAACAATCATATAGACATTTAAGTCTAAATATTAATATTAGCCATGCTACCTTAACACACAACACACATGAATAAAAAAATCACCAACTTACCACACCACAAACAATTATAAAGACATGCACATGCACACACAACAACAACAAATAAACATTGGATTTTCTCCCCATTATAAAACACTGCTGCAATATGACAATGAAATGACCTAGACAGGGAGAGGTCAGTGGCTAATATAGGTGCGTATATATATATGTATAAACGTATGTGTGTGCATGTGTGGTTGTGAGTTACATACCCTTGGGTTAGCAGGAGTTATGACCTGCTAACATTATTAAGGTGAGTAGTATGCAATGTTATGTATGCCTAAACAGCCAGTCAATTCATTACCCATGCAATCCCCTAAGTACATGAATAAGCATCTCTCTCTCTCTCTCTCTCTCTCTCTCTCTCTCTCTCTCTCTCTCTCTCTGAACTGTAAAGAAGACAGCATATTGGTGTGATGCAGGGCACTTTAGATAAATCAGAAACAGCACCAAATTAATAATAAGGAATAAGGCAACATTAGCTGATTAAGCATGTATGGCAAAGTGGTGGCTGTAATTTACCGGCACCAGGGGTTGGGTGTCCGGAATAAGGTCTCATTAGAGAGCAGTGCCTGTGTGTGCGTGCGTACACTTGTGTGTGTGTTTGTGTGTTTGTGTTTGTGTGTGTGCGTGCGTGCATGTGTCTGTCTGGCGGACTCAGCTTTATGAAAAGCCTGCAATCTATGATAATGAGCTCTGTGAAGGTTATGACCACGTAAACTCATTCGTTATGGGGGGAGCGCGTGTGTGTGTGTGTGTGTGCTATTTAAGTAATGGTCAGACAAAGGGAAAGAGAGATACATATAAAAAAATAAAAATGGAAAAATAAAAAGAGAGGAGGAGATTACATGGCTCTTGCATCAGGACAATAACTCTCCTTCATACATTTAAGACAAAGGCAATGCGCTGCACATTTCTTTTTAGAAAGCAGCTTGTCTATAAAAAGAAACAGTATTCCCAAACTAACAGACCATGTCTACCCTCAGGTTAGACATGGGAGGAGATAAATTAACTCCAGCAAACTTGTAGTAGCAGTAGTAGAAGTATAGTATAGTAGAGCCAGACTTGTCGTAATACTGCAGTACTTGGTACTGACTACTAGTCAGCTCTAGTAGCCACTAACTAGCAAAACAACATATTTTAATCAGAATTAGTAGCAGAATTAGTGGCAGTACTGGGTTCATTGCATCTGAAGGAAAATGTTGCCTGGAGTAACTAGAGCAAGAGGGAGAAACACTATTTCACATATTTGGGAAGTTAGTGGGAATGTAGTGGTCAAGGAAAACAGGACAGTGAAATTGCAGGTGCAAATGTATTGTGTTGTGTTTATTATTATCCGGTGCGTTGTGAGGTGAGACAGTGAGGGCTATTCAGTTATTTCTACTGACAAACACGATCGGGAGGGAAGTCTACTGTATGTTGCGCACGTCTACCCAACATCTCCCACCCACAACTGCCTTCTATCTCCAGCACCATAGACTTCCATTGTCTGTAGCCAGTACAGTATAGAGGAGGCAGAAACAAAACTAATAAATAAATAACTATACGGGACCATGTGCGCGAGCCACGGAGAACGAGGTCGAGCTCTTGTTCATTCACTGGCTACGTGGTGATGTGGCTGCACTGATATCTTCCAGTGTGACTGTTGAGAGATAAAAGAAATAAAAAATAAAAATGAAATAAAAAGAAAAAGAAGGAAATAAAAGTGATGCAATGCTGATGACAGTCCTCATCCAAACAGTTACACCGACAAAGGCTGTCCAACGCCCTGGGTTACTGTATTCAAAAGATACATTGTATGGCATCGAAACACACTGGACTGAATTTAACTGCTGCACTGCACGTGGATGAAACTATTTGAATCTAATTATTGTTCCATTCGTGTGTAGAATAAACTTTATAGAAAATATGTTGAAGCCGTTGTAATCTAAACATGTTCAGATGATAAAGGAGGCCGTAATTACATTTAAAGAAAACGCTTTAAAATTGTTTTTAATCTGCCGTGGCACACCTGCACACCTCTGCTTTCACCACACAGCTGCTGTTTGCTAAAATACTAGCGCTTGCTGTAAAAGGCCACATAAATATTGGACATTACGCAGAGCGCTATCTGGCGTTTCTCGGAAAAGACGCATTTTGCACTCGTTCCGTTTACGCCTACAGACTCAGACGGATTATACATGCTGTGCAAACACATAAACCAGAAGCTGAAGACGCCGTACCTATTATGTAGGCTAATAGCACAGACCCCCCCCCCCCGCCGTCTCGCTGCTCCAAATAGACTAGCTCCAGTTCCATCCTGTGGCTGATATATTAACAAAGGTTTACAAGGGCAGTGCCGTACATATGTAAGTTTGGCCTCTTGGCTGACCTTACAATGCACTTACCGTCCTGTACAGCGCGTAATGCCGCCGCCCCTCCCACGAGCGATTTATTCAAGCTAACGACCGGCCGCCACTCATAAATCAGCATTAGGAACCCTGTTTTGCCCTCTCTCCCTCTCTTTCTCCCTCTCTCGCTCCCTCGCTCATATTATTGTTCCTCTTTTAGTCTATTGTTGACAATTGTCTGTCCGTCTTCTCTCAACCCTGCCTTCCTCCTTGCGTCCGGTTTAATCTGGTTCTCTCTCCATCTTCCCCTGTCGTCTTAACCCGCTGTGTCTGTTTCCCTCCTTTCATTCCCCCCCCACCCTCCCCCGGCCGCCATCTGTCCATCATTCCTTCTCCTCCTGTACTTACTTTCTCCCGTCCTATCTCTCTCTCTCTCTCTTTCCCTCTCGCTCTCCTCATTTCCCTACGCCCCCACCTTCTATCACGTCTCTGTCTATTTTCACTTGCTCCCCCCGCCCGCGCTGACAATCACTCCTCGCAGATAGAGACGGCGTCCCTGAGATGTCTGCCCTGCTATTGGCACCTCTATTGATTTTAATTAAGCTAATTAGTTCATTATTCCAAGGATCAAGCGGGGGCATTACCGCGCTTGGGAAAGGGGGGGGGGGGGGTGCAAAGTGGTGGTTATGGAGGGCAGGCGGGCTGTGAGGGAAGGGGGGGGCAGAGTTAATATGGTAATGAAGGCGATCAATTATCACTCACGCAGTGAAGTCATTAACAACAGTATTAGCATAGCCAAGCAACGCAACCCTTTGACCTCTGTGCGTACATCTCTCTCTCTCTCTCTCTCTCTCTCTCTCTCAAGATGGGAGGAGAAGTAAGAGTGAGCGAAGCCACCCATTTGAACTGTAGTTTAACTGAAGCCATGCAGTCAATGTAGTCAATGTGCCCATTGACTGCAGTGGAACAGATCTGGGGTCAGCAAGTTCACAACAAATCTTATGTTTACACTATATGATTGCTAATCTTGCTCTAATCAAAATAATATAGTTTTCAAACTTGCTCCTAATCGTGGTGATACATAATCACATGTGTATGTCTCTTGATGTGCTTACGTTTTACAGTTGAAACAAAAGCAAAGGTTATTATTTATTTGACCCCTGCATGCTTCACAAGGATACCTGGGAAATTAGATTATAATCAGATTGCGGTTAGTGTAGTTTGAAAACTGCATGTCTTCATCGTGACAGGACTTTCTTGGGAACGAGGGTGTTTTGACTTTCGACGGCATGGTAATGATTTGAGAGGAGTGTGGGAATGACGAACAGACAGGATGAGTGGATCAAAGAGAGAGTTGGAGATTTCTAATGATCCCCACTGATCTGTTCTCTACCCCACCATCCCCTTCCCTGCCAGGGCTCCGCGGAGCCCTGAACTGCCCCGTCGGCCAATGGGGCCAAGCTTTGGGAATCAAACGCACATGCACACACACACACACACACACACACACACACGCACACACACACACACACACACACACATAAACAATTATCCACAGCATATGCTTAGAGTTCACATAGGAAAATATGCACAGCATCACCGAAACATTTCAAACACAGACACAAATAAGGCCATGCAAAAAGCATTGTGCATGCAAATGCCAAGAAAATCACAACACACAAAAGGCATACCACCACGTTAGTGCGCACAAACACATGCAAAACAAACAGAAAATGCAAAAAGAAAGAAAGAAAGAAAGATAAAAGCAGAGGAGGACTCACACCAAGGCTTTGCGCATGGCCGGTTCTCTGGATGAGGGAGTTCACCTCTGACTTCAGGTTGCAGTTCTCCATGCGGAAGACACTCACACTCTGTTCAAGCTTCTTCCTATGTTGGCTCAACTCCTGCAGAAAACACACGACGAATAAAACGAATCCCAGACGAGACCGGCTATTTACATCGCTTGCGTTTAACCAATTACATTTAAAGGCACTACAAGTCTCCATGGTTTACTGATGCAACTACTGTATATCAATGGCAACTGTATTAATCATACAGCACCAAATGCTTGCCATAGAGTCAGATTCTTTATAAATGTAACCAAATGAGAGTGTAAGAAAATGTATTCTAAGTACGAAGGAGCAGGTATTAGGGAGAAATATCGCTCAAGGATTCTTCCAGGGTTGGATCAAGCACAGGACCTTTCGGATGGGATTAGTCGAGTTAGGGACCCTGACCGCTAACCTATCAGCTCGTCAAGTTAAAAGATTTGATGAGATATTCGTGAAGTAATTTGATGATGTACATGTTATGGAACATGACATTTTTACTCAGGAAATGGCATCGCTTCTTCAAATCTCCTTGCAGTGCAGGTCAACATTGCAGCCATTCGACCAGATCGTGTCCCGTTTCGAGAGAAAAAAAAGTTTAAATGCAGAAACATTGTTTGTGGACACACGTCCCTGAGAATAACCTCTTCGGAGATTTGAGTTTACCATCAATTTCCACCACATCAAGGACACTTCTGTAGTATGTAACTGGGCCTGAACTGAATGTGCAGACTATGGGGACCTGAACCAAGACTGATCTTGAACCTTTAAACAAGGAACTTTTGCAGGAAAGACTAGTCAAGTACATCTATAAAACCTAGACTGTTTCCCTAAAGCAGTATCGTATGCAGTCAGCAGCAGAGGCCGACACAGTATCTCTAATATGATCTTTGCTCCAACTGACATTAAACAGCAAAACAAGTGATGCTGATTCGTTTGTTTGGTGATTAACAGGTGCCCAATGCCTTCCGCTAAAAACAAACATTTGGAGGTCTACTAGTAATTTCTGCAATTACAACAGCATTGAAAGCATTGTAACTGAGGATTCTGTCTGAAACCAGATCAGGACATAAGCTACTCTCAAAAAGGATTGCAACCAAAGCGAATTAACAAAACTCTATTATTATTATTATTAGTAGTAGTATGTTTTACATTAAACATTGTGTCGGTGCAAAACAACATCAATAATGTCTTAATGTCAGTTAAGGATAATAACAGAATATGCTATAGGCTTATCGTATACCTCTTGAAAAACCTGATATCATGTCCACCCTTGTTTTGTCAAATTGTTATCGTCGAGCCATAACTACTGTTCTAACAGTCAAACAGTGCATGTGTATTTGATAATAATAATAATAATAATAATAATCCAGCACATCGCATCAAACACACAAGAACATACAGTATATGTCATGCTGAACCATGATATTGAGTACCAGGCTGCAAGAGCATTTGCATAGGCCAGCTGAAGTAGCCTTATATTTGGGCATGTTTTACAGGTTTAATCATATTATTTTAATGTACCATGCTGTCATACATTTCTTTCAATGATTGTTTTAACTTTCTGGTAATGTCTCCGGTTAACTAATACTCAATGCAGGTCACAGTAAATGCTGTAGATTATTTGCAAAGCAGTTTTTGACGTGAGGCTTTGCTGTATCTAGGAAGAAATAATGATTCTGTATTAGCCTGTAGATGACAAATAGACAACATACTAATTGGTACAGTCTAGAATGGGAGAATAAGCTTAAGATTTCATGATATTATGACCACAAAAACAAACTCTGTTTAGTGTCCATTACAGTCCAACAATATTGGGCATCAACAATAGCATACACTACGATTCAATCAGATGTTTGCCAAGCTCCTATTACAGAGCTCATTGCATCGTTTACATGGTGGAACGGTCCATAAGTAGCTCTAAATGCTCTTCATTTGATTGGATTTCGCATTATGGACATCAGAGTAAGAAAGAAAAAAAAAAACACAGTTGTCCCCTGACTATCCTAACAGACTGTTGAGTGAGACAGTCCATTTGTTTGCATTTGTTTACCGAGCCACATCCTGAAAAAACAGCGGGAAACGTAAACAGTCATTGAGAGCGCTGTTTAAGATGGGTGAAAACGGAGATTCAGTTGTTCAGAACATGAGTCAATGTCACAGCAACAAACTATTGTCTTCCTTGACACTTTGTCTTGTAGACTGTCAAGAAGAGAAGCTCTATTTGTCAAGACCATTACAAGTCCCTATAACTGAACATTAAGACTCACTTGAGAACTAAGTAACTGTTGTTTAATAATCATGGGAAATTTATTTTTCGTTAGGTTGTCGCTCAGTGACTTGTGTGCACATTTAGAATTAAGATACATTTGTGGAGGCAGACCAAATAGCAAGTAAGTTTACATTCTCATTTCAACATACAATAATAATGTATGCCATAATCAGGCAATTGTGGTAATATTTTCATAAATATTTCATCAGCTCAGGCATAGTGATGCCATCATTTACATGAACTTAATGTGCAACAGTGACACAGATCACTAAGAGAAATATTGCACATCAAGTGTTGTAATTTTAATAAAAGGGGCAGAGTTAAATAATTAAATGGCAATGCCAAAAATAAAACTATCCACATGCTGGTAAAATACAGGATAGAGTTGCATAGGTCCGGAGTATGACTTATGGTATAGACAGAATACAGAGGAAATTGAAAATGCATCATAAAATAGTAATTCTTCATGCATGTGAAGCTGAGGCTACTGTATGCTGTTGAAGCACATTAAGTTTTGCTTGTGTTACAGTGACCTTTTTGACCCGTTAGGATTGGAAACACACAAAGCTAACCCCATGACCTTCTCCATAATAGCAGGTAAGTGTTGTGAACTATAATAGGCCATGATTACTTTTCTGTGTGTAAAACCCACTAAAGGAACAAATGATGAGAGCCTCCTACAGCCACAGTTGAATTGGAACAACACTGTAAGGTCACTATTTCAAGCGATGCCGTTTTGCAATACTGCCTCGAGTTTATGCAACCTTAAAAATCCTTGACAGGGGCTTAATGCAGTGTTCATCCCCCGCGCCACTAAGAATGAATCATAATTTGTGGTTTTCTTCTAGGGAAATGGTGGGGGCCACAAACTATAAAGAACACTTATAGAAGAAGACCTTTCTCTGGCCAATGCCAATTTATTTTACAAGCGTCTTTACCTGAAGAACTTGTGGCATCTATAATATGGAGCCTCAAGGAAGAATTCTCACCACTGCACCACTTAAACAAACAGGCCAAGGCCTCCCGCTTCTCCTAATTGCTTTTGTATATCACCAATTCTCTCCTTCAGGTGAATGCGTGGCTATACAAAGAGAGATTTTTCAACTACTAATCTCTTCAACATTATCATTGTTGAGTCCCCCTGATTGATTTCTGCAAATCCAAACAGGTCTTGAATGGAGAGTACACACAAGACAGGAGACAATGGTACTCTAGAATGAAAAAGAGATCAGTGAAATACTTTTTCATCTAGGTTTCTCTCTACCTGTGTTTAACCATTTACAGAAATGCATGTGTAAAATATGTACGATTTATTTATTTTTATTGTTTGTATTTCTCATTGATATGTGGGGCAACATTGTATACAGTAGGCTACATTATAATTAACTTTACACCACTATCATAGTCGGTAGTAGTGGCCGAGCGAGTCTTGCAGCGCTGGCTAATGGCCCTTTTCCATTGCATAAGCAGGCACGGCACGGCACTGCACGGCACGGCACGGCGCAGTTTAATGTTGTATTTCAATTACAACCGGGCTTCCCGCATGAAGGTGTGTCTTTAACTGATGATGCGCTTATCTTGAGTCAATCATGTTTAAAAGTAGTGCCCTCTTTAACGCACTTTAGGCTCCTTTAGAATTGCACTGTCCAACAGTGGCAGCGATTTGTTGACATAGATTTTCAGGCTGCTAGGCAATATTTAACTTGCCATTGTTGTAACAACATCCACGGACGACTGGCGACTATGCCTGATGGGCCTAGTAGGCCTAAACATTGTTAGGTGATAGTCATATACAGACATTCAGCACAGAGTTGCTTATGTGACGTAGTGCTAAATGACAGAAGAAGCTGAAACTATGGCCGAGCTGACCAAGTTGCTGGAACATTTAGGATCCACCATAAAATATGTACAGTAGTAGGCAGCATGGCCAAGCACTCTGGATGTAAATGGATGTAGGCTTAAGTCTCTTTGAAGGCTGGAAACGGCTACCATATTTAAAATGAGTTTTAGTATGTTGGTTAAACCAAAATTATATCCATTAAGAAAGGATGTTGCTGCTATCCTAACTTGCCACTATAATTAATAATTAGCGGCAGGTTAGGCTTCCAGTCTACAGGTTGTGCATGCCCAACCAACATCTTGAATATGATGACTAATCTCTACCTGCCCCTCGATACCTATAGTAAGTAGCTTTAAACACTTCTGCTAAATTACTTAAATGTACTTATTTCTACTGAGCCCATACACACTGTATCGCCTTGTTTGAATAAGGTTAAAAAAATTGTGGACATCAATAGTTTATAACTGTTTTACACTCTCCCAGTATGGACTTGCTATCTCTGCTGAAATGTTTTACATTATGCAGTAAATACTTACGCCAATAATGGTGTCAGATGTGCGTAACTTCATCTCCAGACTGGAAACCTTGTAGTTGGATTCCTTCCGAAGATCCTCCATGGTGTGAACAAGAGCCTGGCTCTGGTCAGCCAGGTCATTCACATAAGACTGCAGGATACACACTTTCATCTGCCAAGAAAAGAAAGTGTGCATTACAGTTAGGCTCATGAGCATTTGTGATGCACAAAAAGAACAGCCAACCGATGTGTGTTGAAATATCCCTGTGCTAT
Organism: Typhlichthys subterraneus; assembly: GCA_027564835.1. Taxonomy (NCBI): domain Eukaryota; kingdom Metazoa; phylum Chordata; class Actinopteri; order Percopsiformes; family Amblyopsidae; genus Typhlichthys; species Typhlichthys subterraneus. Next base: position 1,398,249 of record JAODUH010000013.1, on the reverse strand, counting down.
GAGCAGTGCAGACAATGTTTTGAGGGTGCTTCTACTAGTGGGGTGGATTTGAACAGGAACACTTGCCTAAAGTCATGATATGTCACACCTTAATAGTTTGAGGATGCTTTGGTGTTTATATACTATATACATTTTTAAGACAGGTTTGTATTTCTCTGGGTAAAACATTCATTCATCCATTTTTTCCACATCACATGTAGAATAGTCAGTACCTTTTCTGCTCTCTTTGGGTTTAAAAAGCGGTCGCACAACACTTGCAATGGAATGCCTTTCACTTACAGTAGTCCAGATCTTTATTTATTTATTTTACCTAAAATAAATGTGCAACAACAAAATCTCTGAAATTATCACTTGACTTGAGAAAATAACATTCAGACAATGACTTTGCAGTACAGTAGAGCCACACAAAGGAAATACTAGTGCTGTGTTTATTTGTGTATAACTTATGTTTAACCTGGTTGGCCTTATATGGAGATCAAGGATCTTTCTGACACAGTGAATCTAGCATACAGTACTTTGGTTGACAGTAACAGCCACAGGTTGTTCAGCCCAGCTCATCTATAGGCTCAACTATATATTTGTAAATGGATTGCTACTTAAGATGTTTTGATACAGCATAAAGCTTTGAATGATTACCTTTTCATATTTGTTATGAAACAGGAAAGAGCAGGTCACAAGAAGGCCAGAGTTAACTGTTTATGAATGGAAAAGGCACTGTAAATAGCAAAAAGGGATATTTATTCTCAGATTTTCTCTGCTGTCTTGTGTCTGATAACATGCACAACCAATGTTGGTGCCATATGCTTTATGCCTTTTTAAATAAGTCTTTAGCTGTCTTCTAAAAGATTCAACAAATCTTATATAGAAATCTTAATCTTAATCTTAATCAGAAAGTTATATATTGGACCCAACCCCAAATAAATAGGTTGAAAACTATTTCTAGTTTCAGTTCACATTAAACCTGTTCTCTCAGACTTGCATAGTGCATGGTTCTTAAGAGAAATTTGTGTAATATTGATATGCCTTATAGGAGCACATCCATCTGTTTATACAAAGATTAACTAACCATCTTCAGAATACTATCAGTTCCTTCAGATAAACTAAATCAGATGATTCTACTCATTAGTTCCGCTCACTGCAGTGAACTCTAATATGGAGTTCACCAAACTCCTTTACCGGATTCTAAAGCACACTGAACTGGCTGATCATGTCTTGCAAATAGCTGAGTGCCGTCCGAGTGTATAAGGAAACCGTATGTGTAATTTTTACTATAAATGATTTAGCTGTACACTCAGACATTCAGGCTTTAGTAGCATAAATATGATTCTAAGCGTTGCAAAACAGTGGTTCATAGGTTCATGAGAAATGAGTTTTCAGAGTGAGGTCTTTAGATTGACTGTCCATGTCAACTTTTAGGACTTGGGAGATCTCTGGTTCTAAACACGTAACCTTGTTAAGCAGGTCCGCTACTGGGGCCAGTTGACCGAAAGCCATCTTTGAAATCTTGTTACACTTGCCTTGATGCACAACCGGCTCACACAGGCAACATTCTGTGGCTCAAACGATGTCACATGACAATCCTGATGATTAGGAGTGCCCCTTTTTCTTTAATACCACTGTGGATCTGTGTTCCTGATTTCTGCTGCTCAGATGGACATCTAATGTAATTTGCCACCTGTTACAAGTCCTGCGGCTTCATGAAAGCACCCCAAGCTTCCTCCTGTCATTTGTCTAGCAGAAACAGAGGTCGTCTTCCAATGGCCCCACTTCGGGTGCACGGGAGGCTTCTGTCTTTATATTGGATGGATGTTAAATGAGAGGAGGAAGACATTTCACTCAGCTCCTACGTGTGGCTTCCAAATGCATAATTGCTATGGAGGCAGGGAAAACGTATTACATTTTTGAGTCTGATCTCGATAAATTTCCATTGTTGGAGAACAAAGCATGTTATGGTCTTCTGTAGGTTTTGCTTCTGATTGAAAGAAAGCGGGGAGCAAAGAATTGGAATTGTAGAATGTGATCTTTTGATCAAATATAAGTAAGGCGTAAACCTGAGAAAGATGCATGAAGATGCATGAAGGTTTATTCAACATGTGATATGTGAAACATTTGCTATTTTACAGAGGCTAATTATTGTTAGCCTCTGTAAAAGCATTTCATATAGCAGGGCTCTACAGTGCGACCATTTCACTCGCATTTGCGCCTAAAAATAACTCTGTGCGAACTGGAGAAATGATTTAGGAGTACAGTGTGCGAGTAAAGATCACCTTAATAAATGTTTTTAATTCAATAGTTTGTCAAATGTGATTTGT